>PVIH01000986.1:0-89144 GCA_004025045.1 Sigmodon hispidus | reverse complement strand
AGATTTAATTTATGCCTGGTCAAAGGCCCTGGGCCTCACAGGTTATGAGCTTTGAAGGGGAGACTACTATTGTTTTGCTAAATGCACATGCTGTTAATATGCCTTCTAAATACTAATGTTGCAACCACAGATTAATGCTACTTCCAAATGTTGGCAAGACAAAGGAGCTTCTTCTGAAGTGGGCAGAAGTTAACATAAAGCTTCAAAATTTTTCAAAATACTGAGAATAAGTGACCATTGAATACTTATCCTTAAATGGAACATCTATATCAAATCCCTCTTCCCAAAGAAAAGTGTGGAAGGAAGGAGTGCTGTGAAATGTTGCCTTCGGGTCATGGCATGGTCCTCACTGTAGTGTTATGATTAACTGCACAGTAGATCAAAATTAGTCAATAAAAGGCAGCACTGACTGTTCGCAGTGGGTTACTCATGGCCAAAAACAAAGGGACCTGAAGGTAATTTGTGATATGTTAATTAAGTGGGTATCCAGGTAGGATGTATGATCAAGATGTATTGCAAGCAGTGCAAGCAGTTGCTCCCTTTGGGAGAAAGCTGGGGTGTCCCTTAAGAGAAAACTGTAAGGCTAGTCAGTAAAAAGGAAGCTTCCAGCTTTTTCCCCCATAGCTTAACCTCTCTATATTATGAAACCAACAAGTGTGATGTTGAAGACTACATGTTAAGAATTGCTGAGTTTGCCTATAATGGAGGAAGCTCTTGACTTGTTAAGAGCACCTGTTGCTACCTGGCAGCTCAAAAGTCTCAAACTCCTTTTTTTCTAGCCTCCATGGACATTTCATATATATGATATGCATACATAAAGGCAAAAAACAAACTGAAAAGAATAAGACGGAAAAAGGAGAAGGACAAAAAGCAATACATGCACAAAGTCATCCTAAATCACAATGAGCAATTAGAAACTTGTACACATGTAGATAAACAGAGTATAAGTCTTTAAGACTTAGAAAGAGAAATAACCAGAAACGTCAGAGTAGCACCCCAGAAAAGTAGTAAGCAAAACCACCGACTAAAATTCTTGAGCCTGGAACATACCTGCAACAATATCAAAACAATAGTGACCCCACTTCCCAAACCCAAAGACAATTCATATTTGTCATAAATTATGATTTCTGCAACTACAGCTAATTTGATTCTATGGCTAAATTAAGGTTTTGGCAAAAACATTTTTAAAAATCTTCAAATAGGAGATAGAAAAGATCTACAAACAATAACCCAAAACAACAAGTACTGGCCCAATGCTTCAAATATATACTGTGTTTTAGTGCAATTTCTACAGGATGCTATTTTTTTAAAAAGTTAATGTCAGTTGAGGTCTATTGCACACTTTAAAAAGTGAGAGGTAATGAATGATATTACCTCTTCCCATCACCACCCCACCAAAAATTTAAAACAAAACACCTGTAGATAAAAGAGACTGTCAACCCAGGATCATAAATTTCCTTAGAAAACCTATAAACAGGTAGCATGAAAGGCTATGGTACTATCTAAAGTTGTCAAATAAAGTACAATCAACATATATATATATATATATATATATATATATATATACACACACACACACACACACACACACACTCACAAGATTAGTATATAGTCACACAACTCATGAATAGTCATTTGTAAAAATCAGAGTAGCTGGGTCTGGAGAGGTAGCTCTGCAGTTAAGAGCACTGACTGTTTTAGAGGTTCCTAGTTCAATTCCCAGCAACCATATGGTGCCTCACACCCACCTATATATAATGAGAGCTGGTGCCCTCTTCTGGTGGTGTACAGCATGCATATAAGTACAACACTGTATATGTAATAAATCTTTTTTAAAAAAATCAAGAGTATCTAAGAAAGTTATAGCATGACAGTGGTGATGACTACAGAAACTAAACAAAAAAATTTACTAAAACCTAAGAGTGGATAGAGGTCAGGTATGGGGTAGTCAATACATGTTTCAGTCAATTAACTTAGATGCCAGAGATAAGACTTTATTAACAAAAAGCACTTTACTTGTAGAACCATCTGAACCCTAATGGACCTTTTCTTTTTAAGCAGAAGGAGTCAACAGATTTTAGGGCAACAATTGCTCATTTGTGTTGATTCTCTTTCCCCTACCATCAGCTTGGCCTAACCAAGTAATATACATACACACCACACCACACCACACAACAGTGGTACCTCACACACTGTTAAGAAAAATCATGTACAAAAAGCATGCTTTCCATTTGCAATACAGTAGCAAGATATTACAAAATCTACTGAGTAAATTTCAACATCTTTCAAAACTGCCTTAAGGATTAACCAGTGGATATTATAAAAATCAAGCCTCACTCTTAAGAATGTTGAAGTAGGTGCTGGAGAGATGGCTCAGCGTGTACTGTTCTTCCAGAGGACCTGAGTTCAATTCCCAGCATCCACATGGCTGCTAACAACTGTCTGTAATTCCAAGATCTGACAACACCCTTACAAAGTTATACATGCAGGCAAAACACCAATTCACATAAAAATAATAATTTTTAAAAAAGTTTAAAAAATTGATAAGACCAGTAAACTGCAGTAAAAGCTCATGCTATCTATCAACCCTGATCCACCAGGCAGGATCAACATCATGGATGGAGCTTCACATTGTGAAGCTATTTTTAAATAGGTCATGCCCAAAGATAAACCTAAAATTGGCTAGAACAAGGAAAAATCTCAGGTAAATCACAAAGAAGGAAGTAACTTTCTTATTAACTGCCTTTGATTTTTATCTTTACTGCTAGCTTCTCCTTTTCTGGCTTACAGACTTGCCAGATCAATGTACATTCGTCTAAACAATGTGATCTTAACCAGATCCTGCTTTTGTCAAAGATGACTGAGAGCATATTAACTCAAAGAACATTTGCTAAACGCTGGAGATCACAATGACAAGATTATACCCTTCCTTCCCCTCCACTGAACCATATGTAGCACAAAGTTCTTTGATGGGCAATATCCTAATTTTCTGCTATGATCCAGTTTAGGGGGAAGTTTGAACAAGATATTTATCATCACTAAGTTCAACCAGTAATAATAATACTGTCCACCAAAATTGTTGCGTGAAGGACACTTAGTAACACCTTTCTTCTATAGGTCAATGGGAAAACCCCAGAAATCATACAACCAAACTTGAAAGGCAGATCTAGCAGCCTTTTCTAAATTCCTAAACTAGGAATGGAAAAACAAAAGCATCTAGTCACACATCAAGCAAGATTGTATATGCCTTAATCCCTGTGAATAGAGATCTTTGTGAGTTCAAGGCCAGCCTTATGTAAAATAGCAAGTTCCAAGGCAGCCAGGGCTACACAGTAAAGAAAAGAAAGGGCAGCACAGCAATCTGTTACTTCATTTTCACTGATTAAACATGTGACCATATCTTTCTAAACTATCCTAATGAACACTTCCACACACAGATGTGGCAGGGCTGTTTATTTTTCATCACATATACTCTTTTGTATTTTAGTTTGATGAATCAGACAGATATTGCCAATCAAATTATCACTATAAAGCATATAACTATACTAACAAATGTCTGATGTAGCTGGTAAATGAAGATACAAATTATGAGGTGAAAATATAGATACTCATTTTTTAAACAGCAAGGCTGTAAGAATGGTCCTCTGGAAAACAAGGCAGCTTAGTGTTGGCATACTTGCCTACTACGCACAAGGTGACCATGGATCCCAACTACAGTCCCACACCCAGCAGAAAACAGTAAAACTTAGAAACTTCATCTCTACTTTTAGATTTGTGAATGCTTTTCCATGTATGTATACATGCCCAATGTTCACAGATGCCACACACACCCCCAAAAAGCACTGTATCTCTGGGACTCTAATTGTGTGGGTAGTTTTGTGCTTCCTAATCAGTGCTGGTAACTAAACCACATCCTCTACAAGAGCAGCAACAGCTTTTAACCACTGAACCAATTCTCTAGCCCTATTTTAATGACTAGCAACTAAGTTTTCTTGAAAGTTAGACTTATAAAAAATATTTGAGCAAGCAATTCATTAAGCCATTAAGAAGCTGAGCTAAACAAACAATAGGAGTGGTGCTCTAATTCATTTGTAACAAGATACTGAGAACGAACCTTATGATACCAACACTGGGTATTAATGCATCATTAACAGATATTCACCTGACTATCTGACAATCCAGTAGATACCTGCTCAATAAAAATTCCAGAGTTTAAATGCCATGCCTTGCTTGAATGGAGGAACCTAGCCTAGAACACAAGAGATATTCTTTATGTGCTCATGAGGGTAATGTTTTAATTTAGTCACATTACAGAATAACATATACCTCACTAAGAAAGGTAAGTGCTTTAAAAGTCTGTTTTGTTTCTTGATGCTTCATAGTGTTTGGTGAAGAAAAAAAGTTTATTTTTACTATCCCAGCTGGTCTCAAATTTACTAATTATTGAAGATAACGTTTAACTTCTGCATCTATTACAGGCATACACCACTATACCCAGTTTATGGAACTTTCCTTAACAGCCTTTTATCAGGCTGAGGGCCTCAGAATTGTATAGGTACAAACATGAATGGGGGTGTTAGTGTTTGTTTTTAATGCAAAAATTAGAGAGATCCTTTGAAGGGTAATTTCTCACCTATCTTGTGAATCCCAAGGATCACCCTCAACTATTTTTGGGTAATTTCTAAATATTTTAAGATGAAACCAAATTACAATTCAAGAAAAAAAATAGGGTCTCAAGGTGTGCCAAGTTCTCCTCCTCTTCCTCCTCCTCCTCCTTCTGCAGTTCCTAACATGAACTGACAAGGTCTCAATACCAGGTAAGCATTTATGGATCAGTGCAGGTACTATCTGATCCTGCTCATACAAACCTGCCCCTTTGCTCTATTATTATTCCTTTCCTTTTGGGGGGGGGGGGGAGGGAGAAAAGGGTTAAGGAAGTAAATCTCCTTTCTGTGCAAGAATGAAGACCACTTTTATCTCTAGCACCCAAAGTAAAAGCACAGTGGAATGAATGGTAGGTACCTCTAAAGGCAAAGAAAGGATGTAAAGAGTTGGGCAAAGCTGAAGGAAGGATCCCTGGGGCTTGCTAAACAGCCAATCTAGTAAAAATGTGCACCTTGGGTTCAGTAAAAGAGAATCTGTCTCAAAAATAAGATGAGAACTGCTAAAGACACACAACTTCAACCTGCAGTCACTGCTCCTGAATGAGTATGCAAAAAAAAAAAAAAATAACCAAGTAATGAAACTAATTGGCATCTCAATAGTTCCTGCAGTATAGTATTCAAGACCTGTTGTTTGACAAGAAGGAAATCTAGTCAAGCAAGTGTTGAAGTAAGAAGTGGTGGCTCTCTGAACAGAAGAGAAGGCCAGTTGTCTACCCTGTTCAGAGGCCAGAGGTTCTCACCTTCTTAATGCAGTTCTTCATCTGTGGCAACTACCAATCACAAATTATTTTTGTTGATACTTCATAGCTGTAACTTTGCTGCTGATATAAAACATAACGCAAACAAATATTCTGAAAAGTTTCCAAAAGGGGTTGTGACCCACAGGCTGAAAACACTGATCTAACTCTGTTAATTGGAGAAGCTAAGAGCGCCTCTACCTGTAACTTACATAGGCTACTGAAAAGTCAAGTCAAGTAAGAACAGCTTTTCAATTTTTAAGGCCAAATAGGAAAGAATGGATGGGAACCAGCCTTTATGTAATAGGTCCATCTAGCAATGGAAAAGATAGAGGCTGGAGTGGGGGAGCTACTATTTCTCTGTGAATGTTTTACACTTTTCCACTGACAAGAAAATATACAAACCACCAGATTAACATTTTTTCCTACCATCACAGGACAGGAAGTAAAGTGTCCTTTTACAGTTTTTTGTTTTGTTTTGTTTTGTTGTTTGTTTGTTTGGGGGAGAGGTGTTCATCCGTGGGTGTGTGATCAGAGCTGGCTACTTATTTCATTAGGCATGAATTTCTTGGGCAATTAATTTAAGACTAGTCAGGGTAAACCATCAAATTTCTGTAATAACACCTTACCAGGTTTTCTTTCAAGTATTCCTAGAAAAAACAAAATTGTTGTAAAAGGTTCTGGCCAGGTCTTTCCAGGCCTGAACCAGAGGTTTGGTCCCACTCTCGGCCCCGCTTTGCCTCAGATAATCACACACAGGTTTATACTAATTTTACACTGATTGACCTAGGGCCCAGGCATAGGACTCGCTAGCTCCTTCATCTGAACTCAATCCATCTTGTTCACCCACGTGGCTTGGTACCTTTGCTCAGAACAGCACTTTAGCTTCTTTCCTCTGTGTCTGCTGCGTCTCCTTGTCATGACTGTGGGGGCTCTCTGTCTGGCATCTGTCTGCTCTGAGATGTTCCCGAGTTTTCTTAGCCTTGTAGCCCTGCTCACACTTCCTGTTTGCCTTTGGCCAATCAGCTTTTGATTAAACCCATAGGTGGGACAAATATCTGCAACATTACCAGCATAATCCTACTACACAAAATCATTTAAGGGTTGGCAGTGGTGGTGTATTACTAGTAGCACTCAAGAGAAGAATGTGAACAGCATAGACTACATGATGAGTTCCTGTCTTAAATAATGTAGGCAGACATTGAAACTTGGGCTGGAAAGATGGCTCTGACTGGGGTTCTGGCAGATAAGTTCAGTTCCATGTCAGGTAATACAAACTTCCTGTGATTCCAACTCCATGGGATCCACAAACAGTCTCCTGACCTCTGCAGGTATCTCCCTCTCTGACACATACACATAATTAAAAATAATAAGAAATCTTTAATGACAAACACCTTTAATCATAACACTCAGGACAGAGAGGCAGGCAAATCTCTGTATTTCATCACAATTTGGTATACATTCAATCCATGCCAGTTACCTTGTCTCCAAAAACAAGCAACATTTTGGACATACTGAATTTATCTTTAAAATATCACTGTTGCATGTATACCACAAATTTTTACTTTATGTACTACTTCTGTCCCACAATTGTGTGTCACTTTTAACAGTGACAACACACAGGACCCAACCCAAGAGGAAATGTCTAGAAACAGCAGATAGGAAAGATGCAAAGGTATCCAGAATCTTACACTGTGGATAGTGAACACCAGAAAACCAGAAAGAAAAACTGCACCAAGAAAGCCAGATGAACAGCAAGAGGACTCAGTGGGTAAAAGTGACAAGTCTGTTGTCCTGAGTTCAACTCCTGGGATCCTCATGATAGAACCAACTTTTCCTGCACCTACTCCATGTTACAGCATGTCGTCCCTGCTAAACCCAGTCTAACCCCCAGTCTGGCCCCATGCCACCTCTGCTAGCCCCCCCAAATGACTCAGACACATATTAATTATATGTTGTCTGGCCTATGGCTCAGATACATTGTTAGTTAGCTCTTGCATCTTAATTTAACCTATTTCTAGTCATCTGTCTGGTCCACAGCTTAATTAATTTTTTACATTTTGTTTCTTGGGCAGCTGGATCACATCTCCCTTGACTCCACCCTCCTTTGCCTTTATCTATACTCAGATTTTCTCACCTGCTTTTAAGATGCTCTGTTATGGGCCAAAACAGTCCTTTACTGACCAATGACAATCACAGCATACATAAAGACACCCCACATCATCACTTCCCCTTTTCTGCCTAATGAAAAAGAAAGGTTTTAATTTTAACACAGCAAAACTATATAACAAAACAGCTATTAAGCAAGAATTGTAGTTATAATAACTAGTTTATTTTTAGTTAGGAAAATTAAAGAAAATATTTTATAATTTATTTTGTGAGTCTAAAGTTTTATATGTAATATATCTTTTATAATAACTAAGGAAAAGTATACTTATTTAACTATATCAAAGACCACAGAAGAATATATAATATTGCCTGAGTAGACAGGAAGCACAAGCAACTGCTAAAATCTAGAAATAATAGAGATGACATCACTCAAAGTTCTTTTAACATTGGGGCATCGATCTTCAGCCTACAGGCCTAGAGTCTCTGGCGTGCCTTTCAGTGAAGCACAAAATTGAAAGACTATTTTGCTCATCTGGCTAATGTTAGTCGCTTTTTTGTCTGTGTTTAAGAATGCGTTGCACTTTTCTCTGAAAAGGAGAAATTTGACAGACCATCTCAACTTGTTTTGCCAAAGTTTAGAGGTCACTTTTTTATGAGTCTTTCATGTCTAGTTTATATAGCATATTGTTAGGCACTTGAGGTAAGAATAGTTTTTTGTTTGATGGCTAACTTTTGACACAAAGAATATAAACTATACATGGAGTTTCTTTAATGTCCATTATTTTTTTGGAGTAGACTGGTGCTACCAGGGGCAGTCCTGTCTCATTGTCTAGAAAAGTCTTCAGTTATTCCAATATTTTAAATGTCATAGTTCATAGTTTATACATCTTAGAAGTGTTTGAAGTTATTTATTTAATTGAAACATACCTTTGTATACTTAAAAAAAACTTAACATGACTATAAGTTTGGTTATTATAGGTGGCTATTATAATTTGCTTTTTAATTATATTATAATTAAAGGAATTCATAAACATATCTTAAACAAGAGTAGAAATATGCGGGGCTGGAGAGATGGCTCAGCGGTTAAGGGCACCGTCTGCTCTTCCAGAGGACCCGGGTTCGATTCCCAGCACCCACATGGCAGCTAACAACTGTCTGTAGTTCCAGTTCCAGGCAAAACACCAAGGCAGATAAGTAAATAAATAATAAAGTTTTAAAAAAAAGAAAAAAAAAGAGTAGAAATATGCATACAATACATAGCAAATTGACCTTAAATTTGTATCAATAAGCTAAAATCTATTTATATCAATATAAAGAATTTTAAGATTAACAGCCATTTTTAAAATTAGATTTAATAATCTTTTTAAATTATTTTTATAGTGTTTTTTGTTTTTGTTTTTAAGTTTAGTTTTAAAAACTAGTCACAAATGCTAGGATAACACAACTTCTAGAAAAGTAAACATGTCAGATGCTAAGATTTAAGCAGTGCTGGGAAGCAGAAAGTGTTTGTGAACTGCAAGGTGACCCTAGCATCTCTAATTCATTTTTTTTTTTTTAAACTTTATTTAATTATTTATTTATTTGCCTTGGTGTTTTGCCTGGAACTGGAACTACAGACAGTTGTTAGCTGCCATGTGGGTGCTGGGAATCGAACCCGGGTCCTCTGGAAGAGCAGACGGTGCTCTTAACCGCTGAGCCATCTCTCCAGCCCCTCTAATTCATTTTTAAAATAAGAGCTAAGAACACATTAATTCGTAAAGTTCCATGCAGCTCTTATAAACGCAACTGCTATGTGTGACATATTTCAAGATATAAGGAGAGCTAAATAAGGATTTAATAATCTGCATCAAGAAAAATTAAAACACCCCACTGGCCCATCCACACTACTTTAAAAAAAAAAAAATCAATAAAAATAAATAAATAGTATCCACAAGCCTAGGTGGTGTCATATGCTACTATATCAAACGAGGTTTATTCTGATCAGGGTCTACCATCTCAGTACAATATTTTGTTTTTCATTACAGTATCAAAATAATAATAATAATCATCGTGTATGTGTTGGGGTATATTCTAGTAATGAATCAAGAAAAAGGCATAGAACATACCAGGATGCTTCTGGTGCCCTTAATAATTGCCTATTCACTTGTAGTTGCCCCATCTAATTGCCACTACTGATATTGTAAATGTCGTTCAGTATGGAATAATCAGATGGTCAAATAAGAGAGGGGGAATATCCATGTATGCATATAAAAAATCCATAATGGCTTAAAAGAGAGTCAGAAAAGCAGAGGCCATAAAAATAAAGTGCCTATAAAAAGTATCCAGATGTGTTAAATAAGCATCCATGTATTTAATGTATTTTCAGAGAAGGAACTGTCAAAAAGTGCTCAGGTTCCTGATGGTGACATAAGTCATCTCTACAGGACACACTGATTAGAAGGTCAGATTTTCATCCATTATGCAGCATACTGTTAATACCCCTTCACAGGCATGTTCTGTTAAAATATAATTTACTATAATTAAGCAACACAGTCTAGTGTCATCAGGAGGCTTTAATTAGAAAGGCTTTCCTATCTTCACACTGTCAGATCAATTCCTGTTGACATGCCTGTACCAACTCAAACATGTTTTGAAAGCACCTGTGAGTGTGTATACTGGAAAAGTCAGCTTTCCTCTGGGTTATGGATTCACATTCCTATTTTAAAATTTGTACCATTTAATGTGTCGTGTATGGGTTTTGACCCACAGCTGATGTTGGGGTAAGACACATGGCTTCTTTAACTGTCTGAACTATTAATTACCTCTCTTAGTATGTTTTTAGTGGGCCGAAGTTTGTAATGCAAAGTATGATTATCTTATTACCCACCATTAAATCATTTTTTACCCATACATTCCTGAACCAAGCAAGGCAAATAAATAATCTGATAACTGGATAAATAAAGTGGAGAAGAAACTCACAGTACATTGTTTAAGTGATTTTATGTAAGCAGGAAGGAAAAGGAGTGTGGACCAAGTAGCAGGCTGGGTCAGAAGGGAGAATCCAGTAGCTAAGCTACAGGCCTTAAGAAAGGAAATGCAATGTATTTAAAGGGATGAATCTTTTTTTTTTTTTTTAAACTTTTATTTATTTATTTATTTGTCTTGGTGTTTGCCTGGAACTGGAACTACAGACAGTTGTTAGCTGCCATGTGGGTGCTGGGAATCGAACCTGGGTCCTCTGGAAGAGCAGACGGTGCTCTTAACCGCTGAGCCATCTCTCCAGCCCCTAAAGGGATGAATCTTATGGTTTTGTGAATTCCCACAGCCTGCTAATGTGAGAAGCTGCTTAAGAAATGAGCAGTGAACAAAATATACAAAACTAATGCAGACTGTTTCTCAGGAAAATTCCACACATTATCCTTTCAGCTGATGAACCCTTCAAGTCACAAGTGACAGGAGCCCAATGTGAAGGCACAGCAAGCAGTTCACCAGCCATCTACCTCTTTTGTTGATTCCCATCACATGTTTTCAAAGTGGAGGTGGGGAGGAAGCTATGCTGAGGGTATTTTGGAACAGAAATATTAAATGTCTTTCATTTAAAAAATTGGTTTTCATTTGAGTTGTATTAACACCATTATACTGTGTGCTTAATTGAGTTGTACAGTGTGCTTTAGTTAGAAATTGTACAAAACCATCTAACAACATCCTGGGGCAAATGGATAGCTGTTTTCCTACAATTACCTGCCACTGCTGCCATCACGAAAAACTTACAAATTGTATCAAGTTTGTTCTGCAGGAATGCTGTCATCATTTTCAGCATTTTTTTGCCCAACACCTAATGACACCAGGTACTTCCTTTATGAACCCTGATATAGACAGAGCTACCTGCTATCTTCCAATGTTTTCAGATTCTATGCTTGAATACAAGTTCATAACTGAATTTTTTCAGACATATTTGCAAGTATAAGCAAAATAGCATGGTCTGCCAAGAGCATAAAGGCTGGGACACAGTTCTGTAGCCACTACTCAAAAAAAGGACAGCTTTGGGTTTTGAAGAGGGTTTTACCATAGCCCTGATGGCCCTGCCTCTAGCATCTAATCTCTGAGCCTTTCAAATTCTAAGATTACAAATCAGATGTGTAAGGGCATCCCATAGCCCCACATTGATTTACACACGTTTTGCTTTATAGAATGAATAGGAAGAAACAACTACTACTTGTTCATTCTAGAATAGAAAGAGTGAGTCACAATTAAGTTCTCACTACACAATGAATTTTTCTCTGAGCTTGAAAAAAAAAAAAAGTCTTTAAGTCTTGGTCACAACAACAAGAGATCTCTCACAGAAGCTACTAAATATCACCTTTAGAAAATTCTGGTTTCTTTGAAGAATGAAACTCTCTCCAAAACCCAATGCTGTCCTTTTGAGTGGTGGCTGCAGAACTATTCCAGCTTTTATGCTCTTCGTGGCAGACAGGGGAAATGGGCAACTGAGAAACAAGGTATGTACATATACATAAAACATTTATGCTCTATGTCTTTTTATGAAGGCCTTTGATGTCAGTCTCCTGCTAAACAATATCTTTTTGTAAACCTTGCATCTTTTAGCTGGTTCACAAAAATGACCATACAATAAAGTCTCTCATGACACAATTTCCATTATTCATGAAGTATACAGAGTTCAACATGGCAAATGTACTTTTAATACAAAAAGACAAGGAACTTCTGAAATATATGTCATCCTTCTAACACTTAACTAAGATTAAGCCATTTGTAATCATATTTCTACTAGAAGATAAATGCACTTAAGCAATCAACATTATTGGTGATTAAACTCCTAAAAAAACGAAAGAAGGAAACCACACACTGACACACTTCCTCCGGTAATTCAGTTGTGACCACTGTGTTCTATCAAGCACTGGCCACACAAGTGGATCCACTTAGCCATTCTGATGCTGACACAGGATGTGGACTCAGTGGCATTAATGAGCACTGAACACAGAGCTTAAAATGTAACCTCACCAGACCAAATAACCTCCTGGCCACACAAGTAGAAAATAATTAAAACAAGCACGAATCCAATTTAGCTTTGTAACCAGATGGTGAATGAAAAGGCAGACAAAGACTCATTTTGTGAATAACCTGGGGAACAGCCCCTACAGTTTCCTTTTTAAAGTTACAGCCTGAATTGCAAAAATCAAAGGAGAGGAAAATAAAAAGCTTCTCACAAGAATTCAGTGCTCCTAGAGCACATACACGTCCTGTTCCCTGGGTCATGACCAGAGAGCACCCCATCTCACTTCTTACATGAATGCCAAGTTTAATTACAGCTAAAACTAGAAACACAGTAAAAAATTGTGGGCAAGAGTCTGCTGAAGATCCATTTCAGTGATCAGCACATAGACCAATGTAAAGAAGTTTGTTTGCAATCAAAGATTTTAACGCTATAAACACCCACTTCTGCATGCTTTTAACCCACAAACTAAAAGTTAGCCTATTTTGTTCTCCTTAACAGTGTTCAGTGGTAGGTTAAGTCCACACCTTCAATTCCAGCAATATGGAAATATAGAGACAGGTGGATCTCTGCGGTGGCAGCTTGGTCTACACAGTCAGTCCTATTCCAGCCAGGGTTACATAGCTCCTGGCAAGAAAACAAATGAAATAAAAAGAATTCCAAATTGGGGGGGGAGGACAGAATATAATTTATTTGTATTTTACATACATTGGTGTTTTGCCTGCATGTATGTTTCTGTGAGGGTGTTGGATCCTGTGGAACAGGAGTTACAGACAGTTGTGAGCTGCCATGTGGGTTCTGGGAATTGAACTCAGGTCCTCTGGAAGAACCACATCTCTCCAGCCCAAAGAATTCCAAATTTGAACACAAATCTTGATATTGTTCTATATAAGAAGACAAAATCCAAATGGCTGTACTGACATTCAGAGTAGATAGACAAAAGGCACAAGGCTTACACAGCTCATCAGAGGTGAATGCTTCTACATGAAAAAGAGACCCTCCATGCTTCCAGCAGGAATAGAGTGGGCAAAAGAGCCCTTACAATCTAACACATACTGCCTATACACACACAACCTTATCTGTAAGGCTATTATGAAAACTTATTTCAACAAATTCAGGCAAATACTTGGAGGTTGCTCTGCTGCAATAACTCCAGAGATAGCAGCTGACTTCACAGACCACTGCTCCCCTGAACACACTGGAAGTAATCTCAATCACAGTAATGGGAAGGAGATAAAAGAGATGTTCCAACCAGGGAATCCTAGGCTAACCCCAAAGATCCATGTAGGTAGGTAAGTAGGTACTTACGTACGCATACATTGTTTCTACCTCATTCAACTCAGGTATCACAAAGACTGCTTCTCTGGGTTCCTAAATTACTTTTCAGCTATATTCAGCTTTCATGAGATAATGTATTTATTACTGATCAGAGGTACAGAAGGCTTATGGGGCTTCAAGTAATAGATGGAAACTTAGCAAAAAGGCATGCTATGGACAAACATCAATGTAAGTAAGATGGCAGACTAGAAGCTCTCTCAATGTGATCTAGTGAAGTAGAGTTATAAAGATGTAAAGACACAGCCCCATCTGATTAGGAGAAGAAGAGCTTGAGAAATTTATATCTGATAAATGTGGATATAAAAAGAAAAGGCACAAAACTTAAGCCATGCAAGCTATAAAGACCTAGAGGCTGCTCTAGCTTTTGAAGCTGCCTGCTACACCTGCTACGTGAAATAAGGGGTGAGTGCCTCATGCCCATGTACCCTTTTTACCTACAATCTGATATGGTAGCAACAGTAGCTATACCAACAATACCCACCAAAAAGATAAAGCACTGAGAAAAACAGGGGAAAGTCTTTTCTTGATGATCTGAATCTTGTTCTAAGGCCACAACAACCCAGAAAAACAGATACATACAACACAGACTAGACAGACACAACATCACTCACCCTTGCATAGACAAACACAGACTGATCATTGTTGGATACTGCTACTTATGACACCAGACAACCAGGGCTGCTTTTAGCTTCCCACTTTTGCTATCTCCTTTCAATATTTTAACTAACTTTCCTATGCATTCAAGGAAGTAAAGAATGTAGAATCAGGAAACAGAGTTCCTACAGTATAGAGAGACATATGCATGCAAGGCCTATTTTGCATATAGCAAGTGTTTGTAAATGGCACTACTGTAAAGGGGAAGTGTGGTGATGTTACATATTTAATAAAACCTGGAATATCAAGAGATCAACGGCAGTCAAAAAGTAGGCAAACATAGCTCAGGAATTTCTTGATGTTTGAGTACAAGGCCAAACAGCTGGGCTTCAATGGCACACACCTTTAATCCCAAACATATTGAGATTGATGACGCCCTTAATCCCATAACTCCAGAGACAGAACTTTCCCTGTTTCTGTGAGTTCAAGGCTGACTATTAGGACAGAATACAGCTGGGTATTTGAGAATTTGAGAAGGGCATTTAAAGCAAATGAGAAGGGTATTTAAGGTGGAGTAGGAAAACAGGAACTGGAGAGGCTGAGGAACTTGGAAAATAGCTGGGTGAGATTTGACTGTGTGGTCTTTCCCCTCTCTGATATGTCTGTCAGCCTTTTCCCAATATCTAGCTCTGGGTCTCTTTGAATACAATAAGAATTGGTGCTACAGGGGAGTTCTTAAGCTGCTCTGAACCTGGATACTCCTAGAATAGAGGTATACCAAATCCAAGAACCATCTGTCCCTTTGTGTAGCTCTCAGGGTGACACTCATTAACCATTAAATTTATAGTACTGGTCATCCACATCACTGTCCTGTTTCTCTAGTTGCAAACCACTAAGAGGGGATTAAAGCAAGCCAGGTAAGCACAGTAGGCAGTCTAGCTATGAAAAACAAGGTCCCCAAGCTCCTATGTGTGCTCTGGAGACACAACATAAATATAATAAATAATACACAGCAGAGCTGCTCAAGCTTGGAGAACTAAAAGGTCTTCGGGATGTGATGAAATGTTGGGCCCACTTTCATGTGACAACACATTAATCTTCTTTAATCTACAGAATCTACATAATATTCTCTAAATTTATAGTACTGTTCATCTATGGACTCGTTACCCATAATCTCAGGCATAAGGGGCAGGTTGCTCTTCCACAAAATGAACCCCACACAGCATGAAGAACAGCCAATCTTAAGCCATAGTATGGTCTTTGTAAAGACCCAACAAACTGCTGTTTACATAAACATACATTAGTATTCATTTAAAATAAAAATTTACCTGTTGTCGGTAATTCCTCAAGAAGTGCTATCAATACATTTTAAAATGTTTTTATTAAATATTGACTTCTAAACTTGTGGGAAAACAAAAAACAGGATGGAAACGGCAGATTTTAACCCTGATAAACTTTTTGTGAAGGCAATACACTCTGAGCAAGCACTGCACAACTAAAGCTATACCCCCAATTTCTTGTTTTGAGACACACACAGTCTCTGTGAACAAATTGCCTGGAGTAGCCTAAAGACTTGAAATCCTACACTTTAATCACCAGAGTAGCTGCTATTACATGTCTGTACCACTGCCTGGCTAATTTCTACACATCTAATACTAGTTCCTCGGCTTTCATTAAGCAATGAAGGGAAAGCCTCACCGCACATTCAAGACAGAAGGAAAATACTATCACTATTTTGTTATGGCATTCTTTTCTACCCTGCTTTAATTTCTAAAGTGAAATGAGTGAGACTGGAATGCCCATAGTTGGCAAAGGGAACAGACATCCCTCAACACTGTTTTCTGTTAGAACCACCATAAGAGACTTATGTGTGGTGACACAGGCTAATACAAAGTATCTTGCAAGATTCACATATCCGAAGCCAAAATAGGTCATAACTTTTCAAGAATTAGTCCTTTCTAAAATTCCTACATTTCTGCTACTCCAAAACATATATACTGTGTTTTCTGCATATTTTTTTCTTTCTACTGGAGACAGACCCCCAACTTGCATGTAACAAATGGCCTTAGACTCCTAGCTCTTCTCCTTTATATATCTCCATGCCTAGCTACAGGTACTTTTCAATTAATTAAATGCGCCTAAACTAAAGACCAGGACATGTCTTGGATGGTATCACTATGTGTCTGCACATGTGCATATGTACAAATGTTAGATTAGCAAGCCAAAGCTGCAAAGCTTACAAAAGCAATGTCCTTAAGTACCTGTATAGGTTCTAAGAGTGAGGAGAAAACTGTTCAATAGGTAATTATAGCAAAGCTTGATTCCAAAGAAAAGATCCTTCCTAACCACTCATTGGAGTGGGACGGTAGGGAGCAATGCATCCCCATAGGACTAAAGGCAGAAAAAACAGACTCTCTAAGGACCAAGGGGCAGATTCTATAGACCTTCCAATTAAGCACACAGAGGGCCAGGCATGATACACACACCTGTAGTGCTAGCTCTTGAGACACATAAGCGGAAGAATGAAGATTTCTAGTCCACCCTTAGAGACCCTGCCTCAAAGCAAGTAATACCAACAAAATTCAAAATGTAGAGGGCTGGGTTGTGGCTTGGAAATATCTTGGCTGTTCTGCACAGGCACTGGGTCTAATTTTCAGCAATGAAAATAAAAATAGGTAAAAAGATATATGAGGATAACCAAAGACAATAGTTGATAAAGAACTGTTTTGCTTTTAGAGCAACGTAAAAGAAAATGCAACCTAAAAAAAAAAAAAAAAGATAATGAGGTATATCCATACAACGATATGATAAATCTATCACAGACAAGCTCCTCTCCTTGAACTTTCAAAATATGAATTTTCAGGCTCAAATATAGCTAGTACCTCACCAACATTATACAGCAATATTGGCTATCTAGAAACAAACGCAGTTTCAAGAAGATTAGAGGAAAAGCCAAACTCAAAAGTGTGATGTGTGGGCTAAAGCCCGTAGTCAGCCTATACCCCCACCACCAGGGGAGAAAAATGTAGCATGGCCCACATTTTAACATATAAAAACTCTGAAGATATACTGTCAAGAAAGGAGTCTGGAGTCTGACAGTCATTCATGTGCTTCTGAAATTCTTTAACTACAGAAAAAAATTACTTTAAAGTGAAAAGCCAAAAGATAAAAAAAGTCATTCACCAAACACACACACACACACACACACACACACACACACACACACACACAAAAACCACGCACCTATAACCCATTCTTTAATACTGCAAATATTGCCAGGCAGTGTTGGCACACACCAGCACTCAGGAAGAAGCTCTCTGCCTGTAGGATTCACAACAGCCAGGGGTACATAAGATTCACTAAACACTTAGAAAATGTGCAGGGCAGTAGTATAAGCATTTCTCATGCTTTTATTAAAACACTAAATAAAAACTGGGTGTGGTGACTCACATCTTTAATCCCAACACCTGGAAGGCACAGGCAGACCTATCTCTGAATGGTCTAGCTATCTTGGTCTACAGAGTAGGTCCCAGGACAGCCAGAGCTACATAGAGAAGCCCTGTCTCCAAAGCAAACAAATAAAAACACCCTAAATAAGTGGGACATGGTGGAAGCCTCTAATTCCAAGAGGATATAGAGCACACTAACTGTTCACCCAGTAAATCCACTCTAAAGGAAAGAGGTCCACATAACCAGTTGGCCAGAGTTTTGTCTGTGCATAGAAAAATACCTGTTCACACTTGCTACCAATAATAAATTAGTCTCCTATTCTGTAATCAACTGGGGCAGAACCCCACATCTTCCCCTTTGGGTTTTTGTCATGCTGGCATAATGGCATAGGGTCTTTTGAAATTATATTTTGTTGTTTTGAGGAATTTTTTGAGATATCTCATTGAACTGCCCAGGCTGGCCTTGAACTCTTGGTCGCATGCAGTTTTGCTGCCTCAGCCTGCAAGGTGCAGGTACTAATAGCTATTCATCATCATACCCAGGGTCCACTCACCTCTATTTCATTCTACGCAATAGAAACTATGAGAATTTTCCATCCATTTGGTCTTATTTTTATCAAGTACCCATCCCAATTAATTAGACTGTTCTTATAACTTACATATTATTACATGTCCCCATCTTTAAATGTTATTCTTTAATACAGCCATTCAGTATAGTAGAGCAAACACTTATGTGTAACAGGGTCATGAGATGAGGGGGAGAAAGTGAGATGTTATGAAAATACCCTAGCCTTGATGGTCTTTGTCTGCTTCATTTTACTGCTACAGATACTTAAGAAACAGAGCAAAAGTAATAAAAAGGTCAACTGTGTTTCATGATGGGGATAGGGAGAGGTTTGCAAACTATTTCCTGGTCAAGCATAATATAAATTGTGTTGCTGTAACCCACCAATCTTAAGTAAGGATGAAATATTCTCTGCAACCAATAGTCCAAGCACCTATGTGTCCAAAATCAGACTGTCTAAATTAAGCGTGTCATTAACAAATTTTTATAATATCTGAGGGTAAAAATATAGTTCACTACTGAAATGGAAGCATTACCATGTACAATGATCTAGAGGTTCCATCCCCAGTAAAGGGTGGGAAACTTTATTAATGGCTAAATGCAAAAAACAAGAACAAATGGACACACAGACAGGGAGAGAGGAGAGGGGAAGAGGAGAGAGAGCGAGAGAAGGGGGTGCAATGACTGTATTGATGTTACTATAAATTGAGAATTTATATGTTTTCTATGACTGATATGGTTCAAAAATGAAACAGTGAAAATCTTGTGAATTTCACTTTGCTTAGAATACACTACTACAGGGGCTGGAGAGATGGCTCAGCGGTTAAGAGCACCGTCTGCTCTTCCAGAGGACCCGGGTTCAATTCCCAGCACCCACATGGCAGCTAACAACTGTCTCTAGTTCCAGTTCCAGGCAAAACACCAAGGCAAATAAATAAATAAATAAATAAATGAAATTAAAAAAAAAAAAAAAAAAGAATACACTACTACAAAATACCACCTTTTACACTAAATACATTTATAACCTTAATGAGTTATGCTGACTCCTGGTCCCAAACTTAAGTTCTACAATTTTGTAAAGCCCAGACAAAACTGACAAATAAACCAATAGCACAAAATGACTATACAATATATCATATTTCACATGCAAGATTAAGAAAACAGAAGTATATTTTTATGTGCCCCTGGCTGAAAATACTAGAGATTGATCTTTATTGCATATTTTCATATGCAATGAGCTAAAGACCATATGGCAAATTCTACAAAGGAAATAGAGTAATTATTCCCCGTATTATCCTTTCTAAATAACATCTAATCTAGATACTCAAGGAAGATTCCTGATTAGATAAGGAGGAAACATTTTGTGTCATTAGCTATACAGTTTCATCTTGTTTAAGGCCTGAATTGTACATAATGAATACCAGATGAGCTTAAAGCACAGTAGGCCTCAAAGCAACCTCCAATCACATTTGTGTAGCCATCAGATAATAAAGTAAGCATTGCCCATTCTCTACTTCAATTCACTTACATGACAGAACACCTTTCTTCTCCCAAACAGATGCCCTAAAATGGTGTAGCCTCCCTCCTCTTGGTTTCTCCAACAAGTTTTCCTATTCCTATCCTTGTATCCCATGAACTGCCTAATTGAATTCAAGGTTCCTTTGTTTTAAATCAGATGTGCTGGAAGTTTGGATTACCACCAAGCCTGTCCTCTACATCTTAATTAAACATGATGTACTACTGGAGCTGTGAAGTCCCTTAACTCTTTTTCTATCATGAGATTTGTACTAGACAAGAAGTCACACAGGCGCAGAAGCTAGTAGGCTTATAATGTGAAAGAGGGGCATCTGTGAATCTCTGAAAGGTACTGACAAATAATCTAAGTCAATGCAACTAAGTAAGCTATATATTAGCCAGGTTCCATTAAGAAAGCTGCCTCCTCTGGTGAAAATAACCAAGTCACAAGTTATCCCAATTCACTTTCTAATCAGTGTAGGACAATCAAGGGGGCTCAACTTCTCAGAAATAAAAAGATAAATAATGCAGCAAAGCCAAGAGCTTAATGACTGTACATAATTTACATAACCTGAAACCATTGATTAGGTAGTTACCCCATGAAGTTAAATGGTATTCTCAAGTTAACTTCTCTTTGTATTCAATGAAATACAGGTCTCATTTCCTAATTTTAGTCTGGAAATCACTAGTATTTCATACCAGGTATAGGAGTGCATAGTCAGGAGTTCTGGGAGCTCCCCCTCCTCCCGTTCCTGCTCTACCAACATAAAACCTTCCCATTGTTAGACACTATGAAACATCACAGCCCTTTAATTCCAGCACTCAGGAGGTAGGAAGACAGGTGAATATCTGAGTTTAAGGCCGGCCTGCACTACAAAGCAAGTTCCAGAACAACCAGAGCTGTTATATAGAGAAACACTGTCTCAAAACACAAAGGAATAAATAAGCTAATAAATGAATGAGTAAAATGTCATTTGAGATATAATACCCTGAATTCTATTAATTAACAACCAGAGCTGTTATATAGAGAAACACTGTCTCAAAACACAAAGGAATAAATAAGCTAATAAATGAATGAGTAAAATGTCATTTGAGATATAATACCCTGAATTCTATTAATTCTATAAGAGAGTATTTATCGCTTCTCTTAAGTAAGTCAAACCATAAAAGTTAACTATCCTGTTCTCGAATAGCTATCTTATCCTATCAGCCTTTTTCCTTGGTTACTCTAGACCAAGAGTTGAATTAAATGGCTAGGCTGTTGTAGACCTTTTTTTTTTTTGGGGGGGGGGGGAATGCGCCCAAAGCATAAAGGAGACAGAAATTAGTGGAAATGCAGAGTATTTTGTCAATAGAAAAATAGAATTCACTCACACAGCCTTTGGACAAGTCATTTATTTTGACTGTCTAGCTCTCTTTTCAATAACCACTAGCACCAACCCCTTAATTGCCTGCTTGTAACCATCTTCCATCTAAGACAGCACTTAATGTTTATAGCATCAAGAGCAAGGTGGGTATCGCAAAACATTTGTTACCTTTCCCACCCTTCATTGTCTCTACTGGGGTTGTGAGGTGGAGGCAACCAGTCACTATTGTGAATTATGTCAGTCTCCCTCCTCAGAAAGAAACTAGCCTAAGAGGCACTGGGATAGGGCAGGAAATGTGGGGTCGCAGTTGATGCATGGCAAAGCAAGAGGGTGTGGTTCCCAAGGCTCCCAGCCAAGAACTGAAAATCTCAAAGGTAAGTTTCTCCTGTTTAAGAGAGGAGGCAGTAAAACCACCAAGAAAACCCACTAACCAGCACCAAGCAACCTAACCTATTCTTAACAGATCTGTAAAGTGTTCCCAGGTCCAAAAATAAAATCCTGCTGTTTTCTGTAAACATCTCAGGAACATTTTGAGACTCTGTCCACAAAACACTGTCCCAGATGGAAGCCCTTACATTTACCCTTCAAATTTAATATGCTGCTATATCCACTTGTCCTCCAGCTGGGCCAGAATCTCAGCTTTTTCTTTGAAGTTTAAATACAAAAGCAGATCAAGATGTTTGTTTAATCATTCCTATTCTCACAGCTGTCATATTTATTTTGTTTTTGGCTTTCTTTTAGCATGCTCGAAGCCCAGCAACATCAGTAAATTCCAACACTCAAAAGAAACAGACTTGCCTACCTCCCTAGTAGATTTCTCACCTCATCTGCAATGAACACAACACATTTAACAGAAGGAGAAAGCATAAATACAGTCTGTGGGCCCAAACACAGTAAATCTCTTCCTGTCTACCCTCATCTCCCTGCCCATCCACATCAACCCTCCATTCAAAAGAGAAAAAGGGTGGGAAGATAAAACAAATGCCCAGAGATCCATGTCATCTTCTCAGATTAGAAATTCTCACCTGGAAAAATTAACTTGAACTAAAACATCCAGATATACTAGAGCATTCAGAATTTATTTCTGACTGGGATAATGGTCTTTTAGATAGAGGCAAGTTGGGCAAATTAGAGAAAGAAAAGTAACTACTACTGTTCATATATACAATACAAGAAACAAGTTATGTTCAACTGGGAAAAAAATACAGGTTTATTGACCAGAAGGTAAAAATTAAGAGGGAACACCCAGGGAAATTTGGATAAAGTCTCATCAGGATGTAGGCTGAATGCTTGTGATTTCAAACAAAAACATTTGTGTAGCTTTCTGTGAATTATGCATCACTATTAAACATGCCTACAGTAAACCAAAACCTTCAGGGGAAGTCAAATTACTAGATGAATTTTCTTGAACAAAAAATGCACGTGACATGTTAGCAGTTTCTGTGTTTTACAGATTTTCTAACTGGCTGAAAGCTATATCATGCTACTTTCTCAAGATGATTTCAGAGAGAATCATAAAATCAAACCAGATGGCTCAAAGAAAATATAATATATGCAATAGGTGACCTATTCCAATTATAACTGATAGGACACTGAACCAATACTAAAGAGTATCTCTAGGAACTCATTCTACACCAGACATTAGTCAATGAAATACAACAGCTATTATGTGCTTAAAAATATGGCTGTTATTCCCCTTTTCTTACTTTGCATGCTTTCTGTGCTGGCTAAATGACTAGCTCAAGATCACTCAAAGAGGCAGAATTGATATTCAAGCTCAGTGTGTAAACCCAAACCTTTCTCCTACCAATTCATATCAATTCTGTAGATAACTAAGCTCCTTGAAGAACCGATGACATGGCAGAATAGGTTATTTACACATTCTCTGAAGTCTGTAAACGGGACTGCTTCCAACTGCTATTCCTCCTATTGGTTGCCTCACCTAGCCTTGATATGAGAACCTGTGCCTAGTCTTAGTGTATATTTTTTTACAATTTGTGCTACATATACATATGAGTGCTCTGTTTGCATGTACACCTTTACACCAGAAGAGGACACCAGATCTCATTATAGATGGTTGTGAGTTGCCATGTGATTGCTGAGAATTGAACAAGACCTCTGGAAGAGCAGCCAATGTTCTTAATTATAGTCTGTAATTAATCACTGGTAATTAATAGGATAATATTTATTAAAGGGGTTAATGGCAACTTACAAGCAAAAGATTAGGCACAAAGGCTGAGACAATCCACTCAACAAAGCGGCTCTTCCTTTAAAGGGTGAAAGGAAAGCAGAAAGAGTGCAAACGTGCATCCAGCTCTTAAGCTGTCTTCAGCCACACCTCAATGCTGCGGACTAGATGGTCTGGTGAATACCAAACCTAAGCTGACCAAGAGGCCAATTCTCTAGATCAAGGTGCCGTATGTGCTCCCCACTAAAGTGGTGAGCCATCTCTTATGTCCTGTTTGTCTGATAACCCTGGGAAGCCAGCCCCTATTTGAAGGGAAACAAAGGGAGAAGACTGGGAGAAGTAGGGAGAGGGAAAACTGTACTTGGAATGTATTGAAACAAAATCCATCTAAAACAGAAAATAAGCCTTTACTTCATTTGATACGCAAACAACAAAGAAGCACTTCTTTATTGATTCTTCAAAAGAAAGGAGTGGATGTAACAACAGCCGGTTTGTGAACTAGCTCAACAATTAAGAGTTCTTGCTACTCTTGTAGAGTTCCGACTACTACACAGAGTTTTTACACCAGAAAAAACTATTTGTGGCAAAAAAAAAACTACAAGAAAGCTGAATCCCTATTACTACTTATCTGTGGTCTAATCCAGATACCAGTTTATACCCTCAGAAGAATCAATCTGAAGGTATATAAACAAAACAGACCATATTTAAAAGTTATATAGACTATAAAGAAGACCATAAGGAAGGTACAGAGCAAAAGAGGTTAAAAGCATTTCAGGACCCAAGTAGAGATCCCAGTGCCCATGTTAATAAGATTATTAGTATTTCACAATTACCTGTAACTCCAGCTCATGCTCTCTTCTAGCTTCTGTAGACACCCACACTCACATGCACACATAAATATTTTTTTAAAAAAGAAAGGCATCACCTTTCAGCAATAGTGTATACTGAGAAGCCATGGCAACATAGTAGGCCCAACCCATTTACATGGGACAATGCTCTTGTAAACTGTAAAGATTTGTTGTCCATATTGGTTTAATAAAATACTGATTGGTCAGTAGAGGCAGTAAGTATAGGTGACAAAACCAAACTAGAATAATTATGTAAAGAGAAAAGGCGCCAGGGCGGGTCCCAGCACACTCTGGAGCAGGCGGATATAAACTCAGGCTGTCATGGTCCCCCGAGATGCAGCTGAGGGAGTTTGCAGGGCGGCCACCCCGCCTCCAATTGATCAAACAGAGAAAGATTGAAGACATGAAATTCTGCACAGTGCAAAAGTAGTGATTGAGCAGACGTTTTCCTCAAAGGTCACAGGAGACACAAGCCACAACTGACCAGGAGCCACCTAATTGTGAACCATTAAAGCCATGGGCAAACGCCAGTGCAAAAACTTACATAATAATATAAAGAACAACAAGGTAACTCCAGAAGAAAGTGGCGATCCTACAAATACAAGACCCTGAATTGAGCAATGAAGAGGAAACAGAAGGAAGCAACACTAAAAATTCCTTTTTGATGATCATAGAAGCTCTCAAAGAAGATATGAAAAATAGCCTTAAAGAAATAGAAGAAAATACAAACAAAAAATTGGAAGAGATGAACAAATCTATGAAAGAAACATGCCAGGAACTAAAAGCTGGAATAGAAGCAATAAAAAAGGCACAAAATGAGGAAAAGATGGAAATAGAAAATCTGAAGAAAAAAGTTGGAACCACAGATACAAGCATAACAGAGTTCAAGAGATGGAAGATAGAATCTCTGAAGTGGAAGACTCAGTAGCTCAAATAGATATATCAGTCAAAGGAAATAGTAAAACTAAAAAAGCCATAACTCAAAATGTTCAAGAAATCTGGGACACCATGAAAAGACCTAATTTGAGAATAATAGGAATAGAAGAATACCAGCTCAAAGGCACAGATAATGTTTTCAATAAAATCATAGAAGAAAACTTCCCTAACCTGAAGAAGGAAATGCCTATAAAGATACAAGAAGCTTACAGAACACCAAATAGATATGACCCCCAAAAAAAGTCAGCACGCCACGTTATAATCAAGCCACAAAACATACAGAACAAAGAAAAAATTTTAAGAGCTGCAAAAGAAATGGGCCAACTCACATATAAAGGCAGACCCATCAGAATAATGCCTGACTATTCAATGGAAACAATGAAAGCTAGAAGGGCTTGGTCAGAAGTTATACAGACACTAAAAGAGCATGGCTGCCAAACTAGAATACTATACCCTGCAAAATTATCAATCACCATAGATGGAGTAAACAAGATATATCACGACAAAGTCAGACTGAAAGAATATCTATCTACCAATCTACCAATCCAGCACTACAGAGAGTATTAGAGGGAAAACTCCAACCTAAGGACCCCAGATACACCCACGAAATCACAATCAATCAATAATTCCACAGAAGAATACTCCAGAGAAAGGAAATACAAACAAGTTACCACCAAAAATGGCAGGAAATATGAATCAATGGTCACTAATTTTCCTTAATATCAATGGACTCAACTCTCCTATAAAATGTCAGACACTAACAAGATGGATACAACAACAGAAGCCATCCTTCTGTTGCCTAAAAGAAACACACCTCATCCGCAAGGACAGACACAGGCTTAGAATAAAGGGTTGGGAAAAGATTTGCCAGTCAAATGGTCCTAAGAAACAAGCAGGGGTTGCAATCCTAATATCTAACATAGTAGACTTTAAGCTAAAAGCAATTAAAAGATGGTCACTACTTATTCATCACAGGAAAAATTGGTCAAGAGGAGATTTCAATCTTGAATATTTATGCCCCTAATATAAGAGCACCTACTTATGTAAAAGAAACACTGCTAAAGCTTGGATCCCATATCAATTCTTACACCCTATTAGTGGGAGACTTCAATACCCCACTTTCAACCCTGGATAGATCAAACAGAGACTCAACAAAGAAATAAGGAGTCTAAAAGAGGTTATGATGCAAATGGATTTAATAGATATCTACAGAAGCTTCCACCCAAACGCAAAGGAATATAAATATTTCTCAGCTCCTCATGGAACTTTCTCCAAAACTGACCACATAAGTGGTCATAAAGCAAATATCAACAGATACAAAAAAATGGAAATAATCCCTTGTAACATATCGGACCACTAGAGCCTAAAGTTAGAGTTCAACAACATCAAAACCCAAAGAAAGCCTACCAACTCATGGAAACTAAACATCATTCAGCTGAACCATCTCTGGGTCAAAGAAGAAATTAAGAAGGAAATCAAAGTCTTCCTAGAATTTAATGAAAATGGATCTACAACGTATCCAAACTTGTGGGACACAATGAAAGCAGTCTTAAGAGGAAAATTCATAGCTCTAGATGCCTATATGAAAAACCTAGAGAAATCCCACACTAGAGACCTAACAGCTCAGCTGAAAGCCTTAGAACAATTAGAAGCGAACTCACCTAGAAGGAGTAGACGGCAGGAAATAATCAAATTTAGAGCTGAAATCAATACAATTGAAACAAAAAGAACAATACAATGAATCAAAGAGTGAGTTCTTTGAGAAAGTTAACAAGATAGATAAACCCTTAGCCAAACTAATCAAAAAAAACAGAGAGAATGTTCAAATCAACAAAATCAGAAACGAAAAGGGGGACATAACAACAGACCCCCAGGAAACACAGAGAAATATCAGATCATATTTTGAAAATCTGTATTCCACAAAAATGGAAAACCTAGAAGAAATGGACAGCTTCCTGAACAGGTACCATCTACCAAAATTAAATGAAGATCAGATTAATTACCTAAACAGGCCTATAACCCTTAAGGAAATTGAAACTGTCATTAAAAACCTCCCCAAATTAAAAGCCCTGGTCCATATGGTTTCAGTGCCGAATTCTACCAGACATTCAAAGAAGAATTACTACCGTTACTCCTCAAACTATTTCACACAGTAGAAACTGAAAGAATATTGCCAAATTCCTTTTATGAGGCCACAATTATGAGGTCTAATACCTAAGCCACTCAAAGACACAACAAAGAAGGAGAATTATAGACCAATTTCCCTCATGAATATTGATGCAGAAATTCTCAACAAAATTTTGGCAAATCGTATACAACAATGTATAAAAAATATCATGCACCACGACCAAGTAAGCTTCATCCCAGAAATGCAGGGCTGGTTTAACATACGAAAAACTGTAAACATTATCCATCATATAAACAAACTAAAGGAACAAAACCACATGATCATATCCTTAGATGCTGAAAAAGCCCTTTGACAAAATCCAACACTCCTTTATGATTAAAGCCCTGGAGAGATCAGGAATAACCCAATCAAAAAAATGGGGTTCAGATCTAAAAAGGGAATTCTCAGCAGAGGAAAGGCATCTGAAAAAGTGTTCATCATCTTTAGCCATCAGAGAAATGCAAATCAAAACAACTTTGAGATACCACCTAACACCTGTTAGATTGGCTAAGATAAAAGGCACAGATGACAGCCTGTGTTGGAGAGGATGCGGAGCAAGGGGAACACTACTCCATTGTTGGTGGGAGTGTAAGTTTGCTCAGCCACTTTGGAACGCAGTATGGCGGTTTCTCAGAAAATTGAGAATCAATCTCCCCAAGGACCCAGCAATACCACTTCTGGGTGTATACCCTAAAGATGCACATTCAGACTCTAAAGGTATTAGCTCAACTATGTTCATAGCAGTATTATTTGTAATAGCAAGAACCTGGAAACAACCTAGATGATCCTCAACTGAAGAATGGATTAACAAACTGTGGTACATCTACACAATGGAATACTACTCAGCAGTAAGAAAAAATTATATCCTAAAATTTGCAGGCAAATGGATGGACTTGGAGAATATTCTCCTGAGCGAGGTATCACTCAGAAAGATAAGCAGGGGATGTACTCACTCATTAGTGGTCTCTAAACAAACAAACAAGAAAAAAGCAAAGCATGCCCAAGCTGCAAACCACAACCACTTAACAGCTTGGGCTCAGAAACACCCTGGACTGACCCTTAGGATCCCACTCGACCTAGAGGGACATCTGACTCACTCTTGAGGGAGGGGAGACAAAACTGGATTTGCCAGGAGTGGAGACTGAACTAAGCATTATTGGATCAGTGGGACCATGGGACTGTCTGCTGCCTGCCCAGGGAGGGGATGGGGGGTTGTGGAGAAGAAAAAATGACCTGATGTGGCGGGAGGGGGAAGGGACTTTGAATAAGGATATACAGGGATAGAAAAAAAAAAAAAAAAAGAATTCAGAGGGAAAGCTGAACACAAAGTAATTTTATGTGTAGCAAATTATTTGCATTATCACCCTTGATAAGTCAAAAAAAGAGAGAGAGAGAAAAGGCAGAGGAACAGATGGCAGCCAGACACAGAGAAAGCAAGATGAGAGTGCTGCAGTAAGAACACAGATAAGAATGGTGGCCTAAATTAAGAGTAAGAGCTGGTCAGAAGTATGCCTGGGTTACTTGCCAAAGTAATAATAAGCCTCTGAGTATATATTTTATAAGCGGATGCAGGACCAGCCAGGCAGGACAGAGAAATTACAGTTGCATCATGAATGCATTTCCTAATTCTGATATAAGACTAGAATGAAACATTGAACTGAATTAATGCAAGAAATGTGTTAAAAAGTAGGCAGAAACTCTACTCATTTCTTGAAGTGACTCCAGGCCACCACAACTTCTGTGACTTATAAAACTAAAAGGGAGATGAACAAACTGAAAATACTTCTGTTCTGCAGTCACATCCCATCCAATCATAAAGGTAATCTGGCTAAACTACACTAAGTGTGTGACAGCTCCTAAACACAAGTTCAGTTAAAACAACACTGATTACACAATAGAAAACACAGCTTCATGAGGCTATAGTTATTATGATGAGACAAACATATCACACTCAATGTAAAACTCTTAACCCAAACCAGCTCTAAACTTAGAGGGAGATGAGGCCTCGTAAACAGGTAGGCAACAAGATCAAATAATGTCGTAGAGGGGCCAGAACATTCATGAAACTTAGTTTCTCACAAGCAAATGGGAAACTAGTATATATTTTTTGTTTGTTTTTCTTTTTATTGGGGGGACAGAGTATAATACAGACCAGACAGGCCTCAAATGTACATCAATACCTGTGCCTTTGCATCTTGGATACTCAAATTATAGGCGGTAATTATTTCATAAAACTTAACAAGTTTGTGGTGCGGGAGAGATGGCTCAGCAGTTAAGAGCACTGACTGTTCTTCCGGAGGACCTGAGTTTGATTCCCAGCATCCACATGGCAGCTAACAACTGTCTGTAATTCCAAGATCTGACACCTTACACAGTTATACATGCAGGCAAAACACTAGTTCACATAAAAATAAATACTTTTAAAAAAAGAGTCTCCTTTCTGGATTCCTACCTACCTTTTTATGATTTATTTTATTTCTAACAATGTGTAATGTGTTTGTCATATATATAATACCCTATAAGGGTATCAGAAACCAAACTCAGGCTCATTGGAAGAATGTTATGACTTTTTTTTTTTAGTTTATATTTGACCTGAATATATTTGTTGGCACTAAGAATTAAATCTGAGGAGAAGCTGATGTTCTTATAAAATCATATATACATATGCCTTACCTTAAAAATACCTTTAAAAGAATACCCAAAAAAATGAGGAAAACTAGTTTAACATTTCAGCTTCTTTGAAAACCTAGTTAAAGTGAGTAAGTTTTTGATAGCCTGTGATTTGGACTCCTCTGGTTTGTATTTCCTCATCTCTGTTAGGGGATTAACAATACAATCCTCACATGCATGATAAGGAAGGAAATCAGTCCCTATAAAATACATACAGCACACTAGGAATGCGCCCCCCTCCCACTGTAGATCCTAACAAATCACCAACATCAGTGGATTCTAAATGTGTACTACATGTGTGACTAGGGATAAAGACCATGACAATAATAGAATTTTAAACAAAGAGTTTAAGAGGTTATTTTTAATAATACAGAGAACTAGGGGCTGGAGTTAAAAGTACTGGAGGTAATAAATAAATGGCTCAGCAGTTAGAAAGAGCTACTCTTCCAGAGGAACAGGGTTCAATTCCCAGCACCCTCATGGCAGCTTACAACTGTCTGTAACTCAAATTCCAGGGGATGATACCTTCACATCAAAGCACATAGTTTTTAAAAAATAAAATAAAATACAAAAATAAAATAGTCTATCTTTTTGAAAAGTCTTTTTTTAAAGAGATTAACAGTTTAAGTCTGATGATACAATGGTGACACATTTCGACAATTAGCTAAAATCCTAGGACAGCACAAAAGGCTATGAAAAGTATTTACATTGTATGTATTTACTTGTGTAACACATTCTGCCTGGTACCTTCAGAGATCTAAAGACAGTAAAAATAATCTTCTGGAACTTGAGTTACAGACAGCTATGAACCTCCATGTGGGTTCAGGGAATCAAATCTGGACTCTGTAAAAGGATTAAGTGTTCTTAAACAAGGAGCCATCTCTTTAGCATCAGAGCATTTTTAAAATATAAATAAGTAAATAGCAAGAGGACAAGTTTTAACAAAAATTGCTGGCAACCAAGGGTACATTTGGGGGGGGGGGTAAGATTTCAAGTAAAGTCTTAGAGTAAAAAGATTGCTCAGCAGTTATGAACACACACACTGAGCGTTCCTGGCATTCAAATCAGGGAACTCAGAGGATCTAACACCTCTGCCATGTGGCATCTTCAGCAGCCATGGGCCCTCGTGGGTTTTTTTTGTTTTTTTAAGATTTATTTATTTATTATACATTATACAGAAGATGGCACCAGTTGTCATCATAGATGGTTTTAAGCCACCATGTGGTTGCTAGGAATTGAACTCAGGACCTCTGGAAGAACAATCAGTGTGCTTAACCACTGAGCCATCTCTCCAGCCCCAGGCCCTCGTGTTTTTGTTTTTAATTTAAAAAAAAAAAAAAAAATACTAGGAGCTTATAACAAACATTATACAGGGTACATACAGGGCATTTCCGGTGTTGCTTTCCTCCTAAGAACTAGAAACAATTCTGGTGAAAATGCATACAAACCAACCATGCTGTACAGCAGAATTGAAGGCCATACTCTGCACTAGAGTCTGGCACAAGAGAAAAAAAGTTTGACAGGCCCAGCAGGTTTGAGTTCAATCATCATCCTCCATAAGGGAGGAGAGAATTGATTTTGAAAGCTGAGATGGGGGAAGACACAGTTCTAGGACTGAGTGTTCTAGGACTGAGTGGGCTACACAATGAGACTCTGATTCAAATGAGGTAGGGTATGGTAGGGTGAGTGCACATGCAAAACAAACTCAAATAGTCTCTCAACCTGCATGGGGAAAACCAAGTCAGTACATATAGCGTACCCATTGTTTGTTCTAGTTGCTATTTGACTAGGCCCAGAAAGGAGAAAAAAAGCTACTGTGACTGTGTTAATCAACTTGACACAAGCTAAAGTGATTTGGGAAGGCGGATGCTCAATTGAGAAAATGCTTCCATAAGACTGGACTATGGGCAAATCTAACATTTTAATAGTTAATGAAGTGGGAGGTCCCAGTCCACTGTGGGTGCTTATCAACCCTAGGCAGGTGATCCTGTGTTATTTAGGAAAGCAAGCAAAGCAACTATTGGGTAGCAGTCAGTCAGAATTATTCCTTTATGATCTCCAGTTCAATGCCTGCCTTGAGTTACTTTATTGCCCTAACTGTAGTAGCAGTTTGAATCAGAATAGCCTACAAAGGCTCCTATTTTAATAATCTGTGGAACTGTTTGGGACAGATAAGGAGGTGGGGCCTTGCAACAACTATTATAAAACATTTTGAAGCTCTTGGGTGAATTTTGCATTATTAAGAGCTCTGCAAACTATGTGAAACCAAGCCTGAACTCACAAATCTGAGAGTATTTCACATTTCCCCTAGTTATAAATCTGAAATTAAGTTAATCAAATGGAACCTAACTGAACACAAACACATAAAATCTGGCAAGTCAACAAATGGCTCAGGAGTAAGTTTTTTTTGTTTTGTTCTGTTTGTTTTTGCTTCAGCTGGGTGGTGGCAGAGGCAAGCAAGTTCAAGCCTAGCCTGGTCTAAAAAAAGGCTTTGCTGCCCTTCCTTAGGACCCAAGTTCAACTGACAACCACCTGCAGTCCAGCATCTTTTTCTGGCCAGGCACCCACACATAGGTGGCAAATAAACACACATAAAAGCAAAAAATATATATATTTAAAAAATTCCTGCATAAACAAAAATATTCTTGATGGAATTACATGACAAGAAAAGGGAAACATCCAGTCACTTCTAAGACCTCAAATCACAATGTTGGGAATGGTGAGACAATCAACATTCCCGATGGACACGTGATCAAGCAAACAAGGAACCTCCTATGGAGGGCATGCCCCTAGGAGTGGCTACATAGATAGTGCCCACCCCTTCTCTCAAAAAGAAAGGCCACACATGGCAGCCTACTCTCTCCCTGCTTCCCATTCTCTCTATCTTTTCTCTCTCTCATATCTCCTGCTCTTCTCCAGGTATCCGCCTCTCAGTAACTCCCTAAAATAAACTCTCGTGTGACACCTGATAGAGACTGTGTGTCTCTCCCCACACACAAAAAAACTAACAGTTGTGACAAGACCTACCAGTGCCTGCATCTTCAGTATCAACAGAACTGCTGACACACTGTCCAACTGACATTCTCTGAAATGAAGCATCATGTGAGCTAAATAAATGAATGAAGTTGAATGATATAGGAGAAAGTACCTGGGACTTGGTAAATAATGATATTTACATTTCAGGGAGGACCTTTAATCCCAACACTTGCAATGCAGAGGCAGCCTGCTCTACATAGCAATTTCTAGGATAGTCAGGGCTACACAGAGAAACCCTGTCTTAAAAAAACAAAATAAAGTGATGTGGAGAAGAGAGAATGACTGGAAGAGGCAGGAAGGGGAAGAGTTTGAACAAGGATATACATGGATAAAAAAATGACTTTATTCATGATAAAAAAAAAAAGAAAGAAAAAGAAAACCAAAATAATAATCATAAATCATCATCCAAGCCTTATCTGTGGAATTACACTAGCCATCAGTGAAAGACTGATCAAGATCCTTTTTAAAAAAAAAAAAAAAAATTGGTTTAAAAGATGCATTCAGACTGTTTAAATAAAAGCTCAACAGTCCTTACTTATACCTGAAATAAACTTAGAAACATATTCTTCTACTTCAACTAAACAGCATTATATTCATAAAACACATACAACCCAACAACTATTACCTTGGTAAGACTACTCAGGCTGGTGATGGGAAAGGCAATTCTGGAAAGGGCATCTTAACTTCTTGTTACTTGGTTCTTGCTTCTTGTGTCCAAAGAACAATAAGAACATATCACATGGTTGTCATCCTAAATAAAAGTCAAAATACCTGCCAGCTTCAATCACAAACTAAAACTGAAGTTTCATGCCAGCAAAACCTCAGAAAATCATAACTCCTGAAGATCGGCTGATATAGTTTGTCAAAACCTGACATTTCGGGGCTGGAGAGATGGCTCAGCGGTTAAGAGCACCATCTGCTCTTCCGGAGGACGGGGGTTCAATTCTCAGCACCCACATGGCAGCTAACAACTCAAGGCAAATAAATAAATAAAATTTAAAAAAAAAAAAAAAAACCTGACATTTCAGAAATTAGACTTGTCCTACAAGTGAGCTTTAAAAAAAAAAAAAGAAAGAAAAAGAAAAAAAAAAAACAACTGCAGCCAATCCTACAAATGACAAATACTTAGGAAGGAAGGAAGGAAGGAAGGAAGGAAGGAAGGAAGGAAGGAAGGAAAAATTCCTTAAAAACAAAAAATCAGAATGAGCTGGGGCAATGGGTGGTGCACACTTTTAATGCCAGCATTTGGGAGGTTAAAGGCAGGCAAGGGGGTTAAAAAAAAAAATCAGAATGCACACACATACAATCAGTGAATATAACCAGGTACCCTCAAAAGAACAAATCCTCTTATGAATTCAGTTTCTAAGTAATTCCTAGGACTTCATTTTAACAGTTAAGTGAGTCTCTCACAAACATAATGTTAAATAGAGTACTCCAAGAAGACTAGAAAAATCCAAGACAAAAAAGGCTGCTCAAAACAAGCCTGAGTTGTGAAGGGACGTAAGATGCTTTCCAAATCAGAAGCCCATTCTAAACTCACCTACACGTGGAAAAAAAGGAAAAGTAGCAACAGAGAAAGGAAACCAAGTGTATCTGTGAACTGAGCTTAACTGTAAAAAGGGATGAAAAGAAGAGAACTGACCAGTGCTAAACAATCTGAAGCTTTGAATTCTTTAGGAACAACAGAATTAATTGCCCAGGGTTAGCACTCTTTTTTGTACTGAGTAAGCACATGAGGTAAACTCATGACTAGCGAAGTCTGCCATTCAATAAAGTAAACAGATAATTCACATTGGAGAGAGAGAGAGACTGACTCACAACCTGAAAGCAGCCTCACCAGACCACTCTTCTAGCAGCAAAACAAAATGAAGCCATAGTAGCCACCCAAAGGCCCATGCTAGCTAGCTCTAGGTAGATACCTTCTCACCAATCACCAAGATCAGGAACTCGGCTGTGGTGTCCTCAAACACATTTCAGAGGTTCTCTACCACAAATGGTCATAAACAAGTCTTAGGTTTCAAAGGGCTAATAATGAGGGATGAAGCAGTCAGCAATGGTGGGACATTTCTGTAACTCATGCACAAGAAAGATCTTTGGAGCCAGCCTGGGTTTTTTAAAAAGATCCATTAGCTCACTTTCTCACAGAAGTGCTTAGACCATCAGAACCCCTCCTCCTGTCGCTCAGCAAGTCATATAAACCAATACAGGATTTCTGTATTTTCCTTGGACATGGAGAGCAGAAATCACTCAGAGCCACTGGACAGCCTGCAAAACTATCTGGGGGTTTGTTTGTTTGTTTGTTTTTAAAAAAAAAAAAAAGGAAAAGGGGGCATAGGACAAAGGTCAAAAGGAAAATATTATTCATCTAGAATGAGAAATTGCAAGACCCTCTGATGATTCTCTAGCCACTCCAAAAAGAATGCAATCAAATTTAAGACTATGGCTTTGACACATCTTCAAAATGACTTGCGAGAGGCTATTTATTAGAAGGTGGAAAACAAACTGCCCAGTTGTATGCTTCTGGTGTTTAAAGCCTCTAGCTTATTTTCATGGTGGTGCAACCTTCAATACTAGTGCACTTACTCAGGAAGCAGGGGCAGGTGAGTCTTGGGGTTCTGCTAGTTTGACATGCAGAGTTCCAGGACAGCCAAGTTCCAGAACAAACCCATCTCAAATGAATGAATAAAATCATTTCTCTAGGATGTTACCAAAAATCTACGAAATTATAGTTGAAGATGTGCCTGTCCAATGTCTTTACCAACTCAAGCAGTGCTGGAGGAAGCTGTATAGTCCACACAGGACTACAAGCTCCAAGCTCATATTTGCTAAAGGGTGCTGAGAATTCAAGGTGCAAAACCACTACATTACCTGAGACACTGGAGGAGAGCTTCAAAGCACACATTGTCTCCACTATGGAAAGACAAATGAATCATTCCACCCACACTGTCTTAAAGACTTAATAACTGGGGAGTTAATTTCATCAAAGAAATAACATATGGCCAGCAATATGCATTTAAAATTAATGGAAAAGGTTTGTAACTATCCATTACTGTAATTTGGCCTCCACTGTCAATAAATAAATGTCACCTCCAGTTACTTAGATGAGATCTGAATAAGAAAGTTGGGGGGGATCATAAATGAGATAATATCTGTGGAACACACACTGATGGCTGATTCAAATCCAAGTGTACCATTCACGACACAATATAAAATTCCTTTAATTAAATACAATGTCACCACAGAAATCACTGATACACTAAAAAAAAAAAAAAAAAAAAAAAAAAAAAAATGAAAGGAGATATTGCTTAAGTGAAAAAGGAGCTCAAACTTCCAATTTGCTAACTTGAGTAAAAACCCTATCATTTTGTAGCTTTTCCTCTTTATGTGGTCCTGGCTGTTCCTTTGAAAATTTTAAAGCCTAGGATGTCAGTAATTACAGCAATTTCACAAAGTTACCAAAGCCCAATTACACCTACCCACCGATTCAAATGTTTAAATGCTTGAGTGCTGATTTATACAGACTAACAGAATCTTAACAAATTCTCTAGTCTTCTCACCAATATATTTGCTTCCTCTCTACCAAAACTAACTCAAGTCCAACAGCTGACTGAGTCTGACTCACTAACCTTTTAAAATCAATACTAAATTAAAAACTCAGAGTTTTCAGTCTGGAGAGATGACTCAGCTGTTGAGAGCACTTACAGCTCTTTTAGAGAGTACCTGGGCTGTCCCTAACACCCACACGGCAAGCTCACAATTGTTTTAATTCCAGTGTGAGACAAACTCTTCAGTTCTCTGAAGACAACTAGTAAGTGCAGCACACTTCCATGAGTGTGGGAAAGTCTGTGTGCTGTGAGTATCACTCTATAAATAAAGGAGCTGGTCTGTGTTCTGGCCTGTGATGAGCACTGCAGCAGTAGGCAGGAAATCAGAGACAGGTACAAGGAGGGCAGAGTGGAACACACTCAATCCAGCCAAACAAGAATCATGTAAGGGACCCAGGTGAGCCATGGGTCAGGCCATGTGGTCAGATAGATTCATGGAAATGGGTTGAATTAAGATGAAAGAGTTAGCTAGCAATATGTCTGAGACATAAGCCAAACAGGATGAAATTAATATGTGTCTGAGTCATTTGAGGTGGGGTTAGGGAGAGCGGGCAGGCAGGTCAGACCTCTGGCTCAAACAGGGCCAGAAATCTCTTCTAACACATTTAAGATAGATAGATGACAGACAGACAAAAAAGAACATATGACACACACATACATATTCAGACAAAACACATATACATTAATTTAAAAAATAGTTTAGTGGAAGAAAAGGAAGGGAAAATTATGTGGCATTATAAACCTTTAGAACAAAAATTAACCTCAACAGAAAAAATAATCTAACATTTTCATATTCATCAACACCTGTTGTATATCATGAATACAGAGAGGCTAGCAACGCTATTGCTTGACCCACCCTTCCACACACATACACACCACAGCAGGTCTGACAACATGGAGGGAAGCACATGGCTTTGCAAAGAGGACTCTACTATACAGTAATAAAAGACATTTCATTCTTAATAATGTAGGAAGTTCCAAAATGAACAGTGTGTGTGTGTGTGTGTGTGTGTGTGTGTGCGCACGCACGTGCGCGCGGGCATGCGTGCACGCGTGCACGCGTGCACACGTTCATTTGTTTGTCTATGGAACTCTGGATGGCCTGCAAGTGGCTGGGTAGCCCAGGCTACCCTTCACTCCCAAAGATCTACCTGCCCCTGAAGCCTGGCTTCAGACTCTCAAAGATCCACATGCCTCTGAACACAGGGTTTTATGTGCCACCATTCCTGGCAACAAACTGTAATTTTAAACTTCCTCATTACTCTCCTGGCTGTAGAGAGTTATAAACAACTTCACTAGCTCGTGAACTATAAGTGTGCTGTGAATGAGCTCACAGAAAGTTCAGTATCTCAGAAGTGTCCAAGACCAAGATGCTTCTACAGATGAAACTTAAATTGTCACAATGAACTGTCATTCTTCTGCTATAAGGCAGAAGTACAGACATTGTGCATCAGCATGTCTTACTTGCCTTTACAAAAGAAAATGTGTAATAAAATAATAAATTTACATGTCTGGATATGTGGCACATACCACCTTTAACCATGGCATTTGAGCGGGCCGTTTGAAGAATTGCCAAGTAGACAAGAGTCAAGGTCTGAAAATTCTGACTCCAGATGAACAAAACTTGATAGAAGACTTATCATCAAACTTTCATTCTTGAAAATCCAGACAAATTACAGCCTGCACACACAACACATTACATCTCCATACCACACAAACAAGGAGACAAAGACACATCTGATTTATTCTCACTAGCACTGAACCATTCAGGACATAAAGAATCCATTTGAGTCAGTCATAGAAGATTAAAGACAACATCTTTTGGGTAGAGAATGAATTAGGAGCTCAAGACCGCATATCCATGGGAGCAAAGGGGACACCCATCATCCTAAGTGATACCTTAAGACAGCAGAAAAATGAACGCAATAAACCCATACCTACACCCCACTACTTTAAAGTAAGGAAACAAACAGGGGCAGCCTCAGTAACTTCTGGCCAAATGAGTGTTCTGGGAGTTGTGGCCCCCACACAAGCATAGTAAATGACATGTTCTGCAGGCCTAACTGAGCAGAAATCAAGTCAACTCTCACTGTAGACCAACTAAGACCCTAGCCCTTACTTCAGGATCTTGAGCAAGTAAAAAGCATTCCTCAAGCAAGCAACAGGTTTAGGTTTCTCAACAAAGTACCTCTCACTGAGAATGTTCACCATCTCAGCTTTACAAGTTGTAGTGGAGTCAAGGTTGAGGTTTGGAGTTTTGCACATACATCTCAAGTCCACCATTCATACTCATTCTTTCTATCTCTGCCTTATCCAACCTTGTTGGCTCTTGATTGCCCCACTGTACATGTTCTACCCTACAGCCTCATCCTCACCATGAACTATATGAACTTTCCATTCCAGCAAAGCTACAGAGGCATGCATACAACACAGTGTTCAGGACCTGGTTCTCTCCCTCTCTCCCCTCTGCCTCTAATGCTTGATCCTTACAAGCACAGGCATTTACCTAACTTCTATTCATCCTTTGAATAGTGGTTTTCCTCCAAGGAATTTCTCCCTGACCAGGCCCTAAAGCAGTTGGACATCCTCTTTCAAAGTATGCCTGTTCACTGATTACATTATACAAGTCTGAGAACATTATACAGTCAGCAAACACTGGATGGACAAGATCAGCCTAGTTCTCTACACCACAGAGTCCCACTAGACAGCAGACTGAGGACCACTAGTTTCATATGGGACAGGAGAAAAGACTGGCTTCCTCTCCTAGCATACAAAGTAGTCTGGTGCCATGACACATTTAACCAGGGCAAAAGAGTATTCATTGGGCCTGAAATGGGTGAAGAAAGTCTGGAGCTGGAAAGACTGGCTCAGTGGTTAAGAGCACTTATTGCTCTTGCCGAGGACCCATAGTTCCCAGCACCCACAAAGCTTTTTACAAACACCCAAAACTTCAGTTGCAGGGAATCTGATGCCTTTTAACTGTGGGCTCCTGCATGGGTATGGCACACATACATACACTCCCCAACACATGTATACACATATATGTTTTGAGACAGGGTTAGGACTGTCCTGAAAATTGATTTATAAACCAGGCTGACTTTGAATTCATAGAGATCCATTTGTCTGTCTCCTGGGTTTCAGGATTAAAGTTATTCACCAATATGCCTGGCTTTAATATTTTTGCCACAAAGGTCCAAACCAACTTGGGGGGGCACTCCCCCCTTTTCTTGGTGAAGAGCTGCCCCAGATCTACCAAGTCCTCTTCATAAGAAGTCAAGAGGGGATTAAAAAAGACTGTGTACCAGTACACATTAAAATAGAGAGCAGGCTGGATTCAGTTACACACTTTCACTATCAACACTAGGGAAACAGAGGCAGATCTTTGGAGATCTCTCAGTAAGCCTAGAGTGAATGTGGTAAGGAGAAAATTTAAATATGTGCTGTTGACATGAGCAGGCCATGTCAAGGACCCTCCAGAGCCTCAGAGCAATGGAGTGGTAAAATCTTCACCAGATAAGACTTAGAGCATGGCAAAGCCTTTCTCTAGTCTGAATGCAAATCTTCATAGTATTTATTGTCCAAGGTGACTGCAGTCTGTGAGAATGTTCCCTACCTCCTACCTCGATAAGCTAAATCCACCTACTTACTCAGCTATAATCTTCAATTTAGGTTTATAAAATACTGAAGTTTCTGGAATGTGCTGATTGGGGTTGGGGGTTGCTTGTTTGTTTTTGTGACGGGTCTCCCTATGCAGCCCTGCCTAGCCTTGAACTTGCTATATATAAAGTGGGTCCTACATGTCTTCTCACCTGGTTTCCAGCACCATGGTGTGCACACAAATAAAAATATTTTAAATAATTACTACAACCAGGCACTGGTAAGGCATGCTTCCAAAGTCCCAGGTCACAGGAAGTAAAGGTAGGTGGATTTCCATGAGTTCAAGGTTGGCCTGGTCTAAAAGTGAGTTCCAGGACAGCCAGGGCTATACACAAAGAAACCTTGTCTCAAGAAACTTAAAAAAAAAAAAAAAAAAAAAATTACTACAACTGGCTATACAAGGTATGATTTACTTATAAACACTGGGGAGGCTGGGGTAAGTAGACTGCCCTGCAACTGAGGCAAGTGAATACCAGTACCAAGTCAGCTTTTAGGTCATAGCAAGACTCTGTCTTCAATCTAACCAAAACACACACACACACACACACACACACAAAATTAAAAGTTCCTGTATAATATTTAAATATTAAAATTAGCTCTAGAATACTACAAATATCATTAAGTGTGCTAAGCCTTACAAGGAATAGTGTTATACTATATCAAAAGTTTTAAGATGTCTATTACCATTGACCTGGGAATTCTGTTTGATAATCCATTGTGAGAAAGCCATGCAAAGTAGTACGCACCTATAATCTCAGCCCTCAAATAGGACAAAAAAAATTTTGTCTTCAGGCTAACTTGTTCTAAACAAATCCTAGGCTAGCAAGGGCTACACTATTTCAACTGAGACTTTCTCAGTATTGATGTGTGTAATACACAGAGAGGGTTTGAAATCTGGTGTACTGACACTAACATGTGGTCCCAGCTACTCAGGAAGATGAGTCATGAACATTATTTGAGATCAGGAATTCCAAAACCAGCCTGAGCAAAGAGACCTTATCACAAAACACCACAAACAAACCCAAAACAGATGATAAGGAATTGTCTACACAAATCAAAATTTAATCTAAAATCTACAAACACTATTAGATATGGTTAAGGAAAATTGCAGCTGAACACTAGATTAGGAAAAAAAAAAATCTCCCTTTATAAAACTGTTATGACTTAAACATAACTTTGAAGGCCATGCCCGGAGAAGACTTGATGAAAAAACCCTAAGTCAAGGAGGGTGGCAATGAAGGGAGCCTTTGAAATTTGCTAAAAATTTGCTAAAAATACTGGTTTCTCTTCTACAGGACCAGGGTTCTGTTCCCTTCCCAGCACCCATGAGGCAGCTCATGGCAACACCCTTACACAGACATAAATGAAAGCAAAACAACAATGCAGGTGAAATGAAGGGTTTTTTTAATTGCTAAAGCAGAACGTAGTAGCCTGAGAATGGTTATAATATTCTATAAAATAGGAAGAAATTTGCATACAACAGGATTGAAAGATATTTTCATGGAAGTAAAGAATTGTTTGTTTTTTAAAGGATGACAATTGGGCAGAGCCGTAATTCTTAGGGCACCTTTTAATGTCTTTCTATTACTCCTTGAGGGAAAGGCAGCATCTTACCATCTTTGAAGAAAGACACTACATAAGCAATGATATCCCATTGCTATTAAGCCTAAGGCTGAAGTTGTCATCACATACTGCTGGCCTGTGTGTATGCCCAGGCTTTGTTCCTACAACCTTGGTTCACTGCAAAACCAATGCTTGTCGTCTCCAGAAAAATCTTCTTTTACACTTTAACTTCCACACCATGAAACCCTGTAGTGAAATTTCCTCTTTTCCTTTTTCTGTCTGTTTGTGTTTATTTGTTTATTATGTATGCCTGCACACCATAAGAGGGCACCAGATGTCATTACAGATGGTTGTGAACCACCATGTGGTTACTTGAAACTGAACTTCCGGACCTCTGGAAGAACAGCTAGTGCTCTTAACTACTGAGCCATCTCAAGGATGGTGAGTCAAATAGTGACCCCCTACTGTTTTTTCCACTGTGTTTTAATATTATATCTGAAGTCCAATGTGTGTTTCATGACTACAAACTTCCACTATAAGCAATCCTAAAAGACTTTGGAATTGTTTTGTTGCTATAAGATCTACTTGAAGAGGAATGTGTATGCTAGAAATCACAGCTCTTGCTCCACGCTGGAGCCTAAAGTGAAAATCGAAGTGCGTGTATATAAAGCAATAGCACCCTCTATTATGGAATTCTTAGCTTCACATAGTAAGTCCAGGTAATATTGTGGGAACTCTTTCCTTAGGGCACCAACAACAAACCTTGCCGACTCAACCACAGCCCAGCTTGGAAAACCATTGAGTTAATAGGCTCACTTACAGAGCATGACACAGCTTAATAACAGGAGTGTCAGTCACTGAAAAGCTTACCACAGAACAGCCTCACTTCGGCATGGGTAATAAATTCACTCTGCTAACTGCATAGATGGGAATCCCTTTTCAGTTAACCCGACATAGTCAAACTCTAGCACTTCCTGAGACTATAAAACCATAGCAATTAGGGCAGAATTCTATACAGCAAGATGTAAAGCTTAGGAGAGTGACTAAAACCAGTTGAGGGTCCTCCCAACTCTCTTTATGAGTCAAGAGACCAGATCCTGAGGTTCCCTTGCAGGCAGTACAACTGCTGTGATGAAGATAATAGCAGTCATATATGCTTGGACAGCCCTATAAGATAACTTTCTATATTATAACTAATCACAGAATAAAAATAAACTTAAGATACACAGGCAACAGTAAATGACAAGCTTCCACAAAAAAAGAGCCACAAGGTTGAGGTTTGGAGTCTTACAAACCAGCATGGTATAAATCCAGCCTTAACTATGCTTCCTGATCCTACAAGATAAGAAACCACACTATGAACCAAGCCAGTCCCAGCTGCCCTGTCTTCTTGCTCTAGAACACTAGATCTCCTAAACAAAGCTCCTAAAACAGCCCTTAAAATACTTCAACCTGGTGTTTTGTCACAAAAAATGCTAAGAAGAAAGTAACACTTAAGAAAGTAACACTACAAAGTTTCTCTCTTCAAGAGTATCCTGAAGGGGCTGGAGAGATGGCTCAGCGGTTAAGAGCACCATCTGCTCTTCCAGAGGACCCGGCTTCGATTCTCAGCACCCACATGGCAGCTAACAACTGTCTGTAGTTCCAGTTCCAGGCAAACACCAAGGCAAGTAAATAAATAAATAGATAAATAAATAAAGTTTAAAAAAAAAAAAAAAAGAGTATCCTGAAAAGGGCTGGGGTTGGGGGGAAGCATTTAACACTATGACTCTGTTATATGTAAGAATTTAAAAATATGGTAGTCATTTCATTTTCAGCATTTGCACTGAGAATTTTCTCTAGAAAACAACTGAGGAACAAGGTTTTGCTGCCTGGTGTCCTTAGAACATACCAGGTACTTGACTGCTAATGGCTTCATGCATGGCCTACTTGACCAAAACAAGGTGGCAAAGAGATAGATGAACCACAGGCTCCCCTGAAAGCAGCTCCTTCCAGGCCTATCAGTGTCCCATCAAGTGCATGGATCAACCACACCTCATGGAGCATCTTAAGGGTCCCAAGAGACTGTTATTCCCACGAGGACTCTGGAGACATGGCTCAGCAGTTAAGAGCATGGGCCAAGGTCCTGAATTCAATTCCCAGTTTAAACTACATGGTGGCTCACAACCATCTGTAATGAGATCTGGTGCCGTTTTCTGGCCTGTAGGGACACACACAGGCAGAACACTGTATACATAACAAAACTTTTTTAAAAATGGGCTGGAGGGGGCTGGAGAGATGGCTCAGAGGTTAAGAGCACTGAGTATTCTTCCAGGGGTCCTGAGTTCAGTTCCCAGCCACCACATGGTGGCTCACAACCATCTAGAAAAACGTCTGGTGACCTCTTCTGTATACTGTATACATAATAAATACATAAATCTTTAAAAAAAAAATCTAGGGCTGATTTCACAAAGCACTCATACAAACCATTAGCAACTTCCTCTAGTTGAGGGGTGTGAAGAATAAGGCCTGCATCACCTACTGACCAAATCAATATATAACCAGAGCTCAGAGCTTTCCCAACACTCCCAACAGTGTCAAACCTTAAGAGACAAAGATTTATAGACCTGTTCTGTCCAAGAATCCTTGACACTCATGGACCATGTCTTCCAACAGCACACAAAGTGCTTTGTGGTCAAAACAGCCATGTAGAACTAATGTATCTGTATTGTCCTGAACTTCTACAAGTCAGCAAAAGTAGAACCCAACACTCGAGGAAGGAGGAAAAGCTTAAAATTGACTAGAACCATCTGCTCAAAATTATACCTCAGGTTAAGTTCAAAAAGGGAAGAAACGGTCATTATCTTGTCTTGTTAGTATCATGGAGAGGAATGCAAGCAACATCTCCTCCACTTTCTCTCCAAAAATTAAAGCAGTCTCTTCTTCTCATAAGCTGACTAAACAGATGATTCAACACACAAACCCTGGACAGCAGCTTTCCCATGAGAGTTGAGGTTTATTCCCCATTTAAAAAAATATCCCCACTGCCTCACTATTTATAGCTTAATTTGCAAACTCCATTAGACAAAAAGTAGCAGAAAAATTGTCTATACTGTTTCACACAGTACCTTCCCTTTAGCAGTGACAGGATCAATTAGTTTAATATACCAGTGTTCCCATAAGTCAGAGTACAGTCTCAAGTTTGCTAAATGGAAATAAGTTTTTGTTTGGCGCCTGCCATAAAAACAAGGTTCTAAGGATGAGAAAAGGGAATTAACATGCAGTTATATTCACTATTTAAAAATAAAAGAATATCAACTTTGAACTTAGATTATACACCTTTCTAGTGAAATGTCCATATAATTCAAATCTATTACTGTAAAATCCAGGTCACTAGAGAGGCAAAGACCAGGGGAGAGGGTGATAAAAAGAGACCTTAATTAAAACATGAACAACCAAGTCCAGCTAAAAGCATCTGACTCGACACCTAGTCAGCAGGGAAACAGCAGCTGCTTCCAATTATTACAAGCAATTTTGAATTATGGGGTATCAGTGCCTAATGAAGCAGCTCTGTGTGTAGGAAAATTTCCAGTTCTGAACATACAGCTGTTCCAGGGAGGGAGGACTCAGTCACTTTCTTTGGAAGTGTGATGATCTGAGTTCAAATCCCTAGTGCTCACATAAGCTGGACATGGCAGTTCATACATCTAGGACTCTGGTGCTGGGGAGAATGGGGCAAAGACAAGTAAGTACTCCACCTGGCTGGGAAGACACTCTTGATAGTAAGTGATCTCCAAGTTCAATGAAACCATATCTCAAAAAACAAAACTGAGGGCAGCACAAGTATAACACTCCACACTGCGCATGCACACACACACTGACAAACACACACACACTGGGGTGGGGGTGGGGGCCACACTCCAGCAATAGGTTAGAAAAAATTTTCTTCTCTTTTGCCAGCCTCCCTACTATTTGTTCTTAACCCTGGGGTCGTCCAAATTCAGCCAGAGACAGAACTTTCTTCCAACACCCAGCAAACATCCTGTGTTCCTCTGGTCTCTTGAAATCAGACTCAAAAATCACCCATTCTAGAACAACCAGTTTCTAACTGCAGGTGGAGCTTTAGACCATGAGATTGTCAGCAGCTTTTTAAAGGTCTCTGATAAGACTGGAGAATCGGCCTTGGGGAAGGAAGAGGAAGCCCCCTTCTAGCTAGGTCCAACTAGAAGTACCAAGAATCACCTTGCTTCAGATGGTTAAGAACACTTGCTGCTCTCCTAGAGGACCTGGCATTCTACTCGCAGCCACCCACACGGCCATTCAAACTGTCTGCATGTAACTCTAATTCCTTGGCTTCTGATGCCCTCTTCTGGCCTCTGCAGGCACCGGTGGTACATCAGCACTCTAATACTAACTCTCTGCTCTTTGAAGGCAGAGGCAGGTGGATTTCTGTGAATTCTAGGCCAGCTAGGGCTACATAGTGAGACTCTGCGAGAGAGACAGACAGACAGACAGACAGACATTGGGCGGTGGGTTGGGGGGGTAGGTAGGTGCTGGAACAATACTTTTGTTAGTATACTACCAAAATAATGACCATATCTTTAAGGAAACAAAGCCCCAGACCCTCACTAATTTAATTTACAAAGTTGTAAAAATTATGCTTCAGAAGAGTTACCGGCTTTGTTTGTCTGGTTTTTTGTTGGTTTTGGTCTCATTAGATCCCTACTTGCCCTGTGTAATCAAGGTTACTGTGATTCACCTGCTTCTCTTTCTCTGCCTCCAGGACTTGTGATGCTGTACCTGGTTTTTTTTTTTTTTTTTTTTTTTTTTTTTTTTTTTTTTTTTTTTTGGTTTTTTTTTTTTTAAAAAAGATTTATTTATTTATTATGCATACAGTTTTACAGAAGAGGGCACCAGACCTCATCATAGATGGTTGTGAGCCACCATATGGTTTTGCTGGGAATTGAACTCAGGTCCTCTGGAAGAACAGTCAGTGCTCTTAACCTCTGAGCCATCTCTCCAGCCCCCTGCTGCACCTGTTTTAAACACAGTCGACGAACATGATAGCCCAGGCCTGTAACCCCAGCTCATTGAAGTACAGGCCGGAATAACCCAAATCATCTATCTGTAAGCCAAGTTTTCCCACTGAGCTCTTCCACTCAGTGTATGTGTGTACAATAGATAGAAATGAAAATGTTAAGAGTGTGGACTCAATGGATTACTGCACTTGTAGCTAACCCTAATTAATGACGTGAATTAAGTTCCAGGATCCCACATAATAGAATCAACATCCCAAGTTGACCTCTGACCTCATCACATGCACAATAGCACTCACATACCCAAATTCAAAATGGGGGGGAGGGTGGTAAATTCAGGACCCATTTAGTAGTATCTCACAACCATCTGTAACTCCATTTCCATGAAACCTAATGACTTCTCTGGCCTCTCAGGGCACCAGGACTGTGGTATACAGATGTCCATGCAGGCAAAACACACATACATACTTTAAAAGTAATAAATTTTTAACAGACAATCTTAAATATTTTATAAAACAATATAAGATTGAGGATGAGGGGACATAAACACTGTAGTATTATATTGTGAGGGGACATTATGTTTGCTAGCCAAAGGCATACTCATCCATCCACATTTTAAATTTTAAAAAAAATTAAGAATCCCCCTCAAGCACGTACACAACAAACTCTAATTAAGCTAGGTGGTGGTGTACTCCTTTAATGCCAACACTCAAAAGGCAGAGGAAATGGATCTCTGTGAGGCCAGGCTGACAGACAAGGATTTACACAGAGAAACTGTCTTGAAAAACAAATGGTCTCACACCAAAAGAGACAGAAGTACGAATGGGATTGGCTATTAAGAAGACCAATGAGAGTGGTTACAAGAGAGAGTAGGTAGAGAGGGTTGACTGAATAAAAAATAATTCACATACACGCAATGAAAATGTCACAATACATGCTAAGGAAAACATTAGAGCTAGAGATGGCTCAGTAGTTAAGAGCACTGACTTCTCTTCCACAAGACCGGGGTTCAATTCCCAGCACTCACTTGGCAGTTCACAACTTTACTGCCAGTTCCAAGGGATCCAACACCCGCACACAAATATACATGCATGCAAAACACCAATGCACACAAAATATATCTTTAAAAGAAAAAGAAAATTATAAAAAACAAAAGAAAAAAGAGCCAGTAACAGTCAAAACTACAAACACATGAGCACTAAGTTAATGAGACACCCATTTTCCAGATAAACAACTGGGAGGTAAAATGACAGCAGAAAATGATTCCCTGGGGCTCTGATTCCATAAACCAGAGTATCATGAGGCAAGCACATTCTGGAGTAAAACATGACCTGGACTCATCAATCAGGCAGTTAGAAGCATGTTTTCTAGAAAACACTGACTTCTTACTTATACCAATAGGGTAACTAAAAACAGAGGGGTCTGACAACACAGAACTGTCACCAGGGATTCTCTCCTAAACTCTGCAGTGGAGGTAATCCTAAAAACCAGACACCTTAAGTAACCACAAGGATTCCTTCCTCTAAGGGATAACAGTGATAATGACTGACCTCAGACTACTTTGCAAAACCAGGAGAGGCAATGAAGGGCTAAAGACCCACCACACCTTGACCAAGATTACTCAAATTCGCATTCTTCTTTCTCATGTTAGACAGGGTTGGGGCCACTCACTGAACCACTTTTATTTGTTCCTCTTCCTAAATCTCACTGCTTTCTGGTGACTTATCTCTAATTAGCATATTGGATGGTAATGTTTGAGCCTAGCTTTGGGGGAGCTCCTGGAGCCCGGGCATTTGACCTAAAAGCCCTGGTATGTTCCTATTTCAATCTAAGGGGGCTGGGATATTCAATCCCTTTTGCTAACTTTGTTTCCACAAATGTAATTGAGAGGAATAGTTAAGTCGGAGAGAGAACAGCACTAGGTAAGGGAAAACATAACTTACAAAGTACTTATAGTGTACAGGTGTACATTCAACCAGTGATAGCTAGTATCCAACAAGACAGACAAATTAAGACTCCAGTAAACCACATGAGCTAATAACAAAATCCTCTGGGACTGCTGGCAGATAGGCCAATATTATAACACAGAATGCTAGAAAATATACATGAACACTGCACACACTATAACTAGGACAACAGGCTTCAAAAAGAGGGCAAGAAATGCTTTGCATCAGGCAGGGCACCCACAATGGCTTGACATGCTTACATTGTAAGAGAATGACTCTGCAGCTCCTGCTAATTTAGAAAGCCCCCAATCTAAATGAATAGAGATGCTCTGGTTGGGGAAAGACATGAGGAAAAGACCCAATGAGTAGCCTATCAAAGAAAGCACATACAGGGTTAGGGATGCAATTGTCAGTACAGGGCTTGCCTAGAACAAATAAATCAATTTAATGTCCTTTGGTGTTTTGCCTGCATGTTTGTCTGTGTAAGTATGTAAGATGCCCTGGATGTGGAGTAACAGACAGGTGTGAGCTTCCATGAAAGTGCTGGGAATCAAACCCAAGCCCTCTAGAATAGAGCAGTCAGTGCTCTCAACTGATAAACAATCTCTCCAGCCAGCTACACCTATTTTCCCACCTAACAAATATAGAATCCAAAAATTACCCTGAAAAAAAAAAAAAATCCTACATGCTACTTAGGCATTCTACCACCGAGTTCCACCTCCTGCCCAGTAAAGTACTTTGGACCTAATGAACTATATGATCTCTTTCTTATTATTAGATAAAAAAAACTGGCTTCTAAAATAAAGAACTCAGCCACCTACAAATACTAATAGATTAAAAAAAAAAACAAAACTAGGCATGGTGCCACCTACCTGCTAAATCCCAACACTGAGAGGCAGGAGGATTATTAGTTTGACACCAACCTAGGAACACTGGTAGAGCCAAGCATGCAGACAATGGGCTTCGTGAGCTTCACCTTCATTGCAGAGGTCAGATCAAGGGTGGAGCCAATTAGGAGATTTTAGAGAGCTAGGAAATACAAAGCTATTACAGGCATTCTTCCTTCAACTACTACAAATTCTGAGGACAGAAATGATAGTTCAGCACATCTTTTGATAAATTCTAGGCTACCCCACAAGCAGGCCTCTAAATTTCCTAAGAAAAGCAATGGGTATTTCCCACCTTGCCTTCCATGGGCACACGCTCAAAGAGGCTTCACAAAAGAGTTATAGCCCCCAACTTCCTTGACTTTAATTAAACTTGGCTTCCACTTCTGAAAAACAAAACAACAACAAAAACTCAAGTTTTTATTTTGTTTTGTAGTCTGGCTAATGCTTTTAAATGAGAGATGCGGTGAAAAGGAAAAGCAAATTCTTTGCAGCTGCATGTGAGCATTCTGCCAAGAGAAGCACGGGAAGAAGCTCTCCCATGTTAGAAATTTCCAACTGGGAGATTTACAAAACAGCAGGGGAGAGTGGATGGAGCTGGGGGAGAAGTGTGCATGTGAAAGAGCTGCAAAGAACTCCCTTTTTTGTGTTCAAGTCCCAGGGGCCTTTGGAGACTTGTCATGCTTCAGCGACTGCTGCCCCCTCCTACTTCACCCCCTTTTCTAAAGAGACCACTCTCCACACAGGCTTTCAGATAGAAGAACACATTCTGTGGCAGCCCTTCTTAGTCCTTTATGTGACCCCCATCTCCCTAGGCCTCCCCAACAGTCTTTCTGCCACAACTGGATAATGAAAAGCAGCTTAACAGGGAGGTAGCAACCATTTTCCTCTGACTAAATGAAGTCCTGGAGCTAAGCTGCACTCCTAAGAAGGAAATGACAATCGCTGTGGCAAATGAACTTTTTATTTTCTATTAGCGGGAGCAGGATAACTGCCACTGTCAACAGCTTAAAGTTCAGAGATGAGCTTTTCAGTTGTGTTTTGAAAGCTATCAGGAAAAATCTACTTCTGCTCTATTACAGAAAGCTAATTTAGGTCAGATATGCTGTCTGAGATGAAAGGATTTTAAGTTTATACATTTAAGTGCTGGTTTTTCCAGAGGGAAAAGAAGTGGCCACTATCAAATTTTAGTAAAATGGCTCCTTAGAAACCAGTGCCCAGTATTATCCACTATCCAGCCATTCTCTCGGGTAGCTGAAGGAGTCTGTATTTTATATATACCCTCTACTAAACATCCCCTCTGGGAAGGAGTAGCTGGGCGTGGTGGCACATGTGGATCTCTTTGAGTTCGAGGCCAGCCTGATTTACAAGAGTTCCAGGACAACCAAGACTGTTGTACAGAGAAACACTGTCTTAAAAAAAAATTAGATGTTCTATGCCAACAGGACTCTGAAAGGTTATCAATGTTCATCTCAGAGAACCAACTTACCTCCCTCCCACACAACTCAAGTGAATTGCAATTTATTCTTGGGCCCAAGAATCATAACCACATTTGTTTGTGTAAATAAAAAGTACAGGCCTTCGGATCAGTGTGCACAATGCCACTCAATCACTGAAAGACTGACTGAAAGAAGTTGGGGGGTTCATAGCTGGAACATGTAAGATCCTCACTAACACATTGTGATACCTAGGCATCACACCATACTTGAAGATCCTTCAAGAGACATTTGAACAACATGGCTTGTGACAACCAGAAAACTTACTAGAATACTTTGAGTTCCTCTATAATGTACTATAGTTTAAAGCCTGATTCTAACAGCTTTGTACCTGCACTATTTTGCAACTTATGCCCCTCCAAGGAGTAACACACTTCCCTATTCAGCACCTACTGATGTCAACAACCAGAAGGTTCATGTCCAAGCTCTTTCCACATGACTGCAGGTTTTCCCCATAAGCAGACCTCAAACTATTTCACCTGGGAAAAGTGAAGGTACAGGTGGGCTGCTCTCTGTGACAAGGCTGTGGAATAAAACAGTCCAGAAAACCAGTGTCTGTGTACTATGGCTATGGATAGAGTACTCCCTATAGCTAACAAGGATATAAGGTTTGCCATCCGGCAAGTAGTAGCAGCACAGCAATCAAAGCAGCTGCAAGGAAGCAGCAGTGATGCCAGCTGCCTCCAAAGTAGGGGACAGTTAAATATTAATGCAACTCTCCAGGTACGTGCATCCCACTTCACAAAACAAGATATAAGTAACTTCATGGACACTCAGTTGGCAGGGAGACACTGTGGTTTTCATTTACAGTAGCACATTTTCTAGGAAGCAAGCCACCAGCAGAATCTCCTGTGCTCATGAGAAGGCATGGCCCATTTACCAGCATGCGCGTGAACACACACAAAATGACAAAACTGTTGCTCACCTCACCAGAAGAGTCAACCTACCAAAGATGTACAACTTTTCAAGCCATCACAATAAAAAGTCTCACAATGACTTTTAAAAAGAGTAGGGGCTCTTGATAAGAGCCCTGAACCCAAAGGATATATTCAAAACACCCAAAGCAGTGTAAGTGCAACCAAGGGCTGCACAAGGGAGAAAAAAGTACCATGAAACTGCTGTGTCCTTAGAAGGCCCTGTGTGGCCTTCACTGTTTAGCTTTCCTTTCATTACTGCTATTTCAGAGTGAGCAAATAAAAGAGGGTGTTAGAAAGGAAAGGTAGAGACTATGGTATTTTTTATTTGTTCTCTGTTGGACGTTGTCTTTAATTGAGAGGCAAATATACTTGTCAGGGACCATCCTAAGGAATCTAAGGAAAAAAAAGACCAAGTAAGGATGGGGTCCTCAAACGCTGCTTCATCAGCATACCACATGAAATTCATTAGCCCTATTTGTCCTTTTAGGTTTTTAAAGACCTCCTAGGATTTAAAGGATTAAGGTGCTCTCTGCTCAGGAATCCAGAAATTAGGGTTACTTCTTGACTGTAGGAAAACCCACTGAACAAACAGGTTACTTCCACAGTCAATTGAAGAAATCAACAGTATCCAGTGACTTATTCCCTTAAATCCTGATAGCTCTGGCTGCATGCCCAGTTTTTATTTAGCAAGCAAGAGTGACAGTTATTGAAGATAAAGCTGATTGGTATTGACCTTTCATTCGGAGCCCTTCAACTTTGTGCCATCTTTCTTATGAATAAGGGAGAGCACACTGTGGCTTTTCCAACTGGGAAACACAATTATTCGTCCTAGATGGCTAAGAGACTTGAAAAGCTATATACAGGGCAGACTAGCCATGTCCTTCCAACATTTCCTGTTACAAAGATTCTTGAGAACTAAATCAGGTTAAAAATAACATGTATGAGATCTTTGGGTTCAATCCCAACACCACAGAGAAAAAAACAAAACAGCAAAAACAGCAATTAATGGTGGTGGCTCCTATGCCTGTACCTATAATCTCATTTGGAGGGCTGAAGGATCTCAAACCCAAAGCCAAACAAGGCTGCAGAGCAAGTTTCAGGACAGCATGGGACAGAGGTACAAGAACATGACAAGACAGAAACTAGATTCTACACTCACGTGAAATACCAAGGAAACTATGTATACTGCTCCCTAAGGCCTGTCTGCCAAACAAAACTGAGCAATGTCAGGACTTGAGGAAGTCACCTTATACTAAGAAGCCCTTCAACTGACTGTAAAGTTGTTGTCAAGAAATGGTCCTAACTTCTGGACTGCTGAAAAGTAAGCAATTCCCAAAGCAGTATCACTTCAGAAACTCAATCTCACAAAGCCAAATCTGGGATGCCATTTAAGTTTTGGCTGACAGTCATTAACTATGAGAGTGGTTAATGTAGCCCCTGTTTTGACTTTTATATGCACTCTGAGCCTTGGAAGACATGGCCTGTAGATGATTGTTAGTTGCATTTTATGTTTTACGCCTTACCTGGTATGATTTTGTGTTTTTGTCGGGGGGGGGGGGGGGGGGGGAGATAGATAAAATAGTTTTAGGTGTTTACCTAGAGTCAGTAACTTTTTAGCTATTTAGAAAACTGGATATTGACTGAGATTGACCTACAATAAATGACATTCTCCTTGCAAAAATGACCCACACATCTTTCAATCCACAAGCCCAAACCTAAATTGCCAATCCAAGTAGCATAGGCAGCTACAGGTTAAGACTAGAATTCAAATCAAGTGCAGAATTCTACATAAATGCCTTTTAAGTGTGCCTATTAGCACTCTAACAGCATCCTAAGAAGTACTAGAACATACCAAAAAAGACAGACCAGCACTAGACTGGGACTGGCAAGCACTACAAACAACCAACTAGTCCCCCATCCTTAGTCTTGTGCTCTTAAAGCACAGATGACACGCCAACTAGTTTAAAGCTCCAACACACTAATTCTGTAAACAATGATGGCTATAGCCTGCACAAGGCGCACTGGAATGGATTCCTCAACTTGGCCTCATCACTTATGCAGCTGATGAAACAAACACTGACAGCTTTTTTGCATTTGTAAAGGCCCCACAGCAGCTGTGGTGATCCCACCATAGAGCAATGAATTAAGCCTGAAACCCAGCTGGGTCTGAACAGAAGCTTTTTTTGCACAATACAGCAAGACTATCATTGTTAACCTAGGCATTATTGGGAAATATTCTGCATTACATTATAGGGCAGTTCTAACTCAATTCTAAAATTAGCTCTAATAAGCAATTTTGATTTTAGTGGGAGGGATGTGTCAGTTGCTTTCCAAATGACAACTATGTATGAATATAGGTATACCACATAGGTATAACACACAAAAATCAGCATAGCTAGACACGTTTCCAGTTAATGCAAAGCTTAAAATATTTCTTGGACACACAAATAAATACCCAAGGCCACACAACTTCTAAGCTGAAGTGGGTACCTAATGATATTGGTAAGCTTGTGCAGCCTATAATCTTTGCATTTGGGAGATAAAGACAGGAGGGCCTGTTTAAAGCTAGCACAAGAAAACACTAAACTGAAACCAGTTTGAACATGTAGTGACTGTTTCAAAGAGACACACACCTTAAAACACCACTGCCACCCCTGGAGAATTCCTGGGTAAATAATGTTTGACCCCAAAGTACTCTGACAATAGCCACATAGAAACCACATAGATAGTCACATAGCTATCTTAAACTTCAACTTAAAGCTGAAACAAGTGTGGTGGTTTATGCCTGTAACCCTAACATGGAATCAGGAGCTGGAGGCCAGCCTGGAACCAAGAAAACTTGAACACACCTTTAATCCCAGTAGTCAGGAAACAGGCAGGATGATCTATCTCTGACAGCAGGCTGGTCTACAGAGCAAGTTCCAGGAAAGACAGGGGTATGTAGAGAAACTATCCAAAAAAGAAAAGAAATTGAAAGGGAGGGAGGCGGCCTTCAGCCCTTCACCCAAATAAGAACTATGCACAGAAACCAGGACCTGCAACATTGGCTATTTGAGATACTCACTTAAAACCCTACTACAGCCAAAAAAAAAAAATCTGAGCCACATGAAACAATTATTCTATAATGAACCAAAGTTCCACCACTAAGAAAGTGAAATATGGTGAGTACATAGCTCCCACATAAATATGTGACTGAGCAGAGGAAGTAAGATTATAAAGGCTGCATTAATAAGGACAGCCAATCAGAAAAGAGGACCCCAATGAAACTCAGAAGTGGGGGGCCTCAAGACCAGTGCAGAAACAACCTAACTACAGTAAACATAGTGATAATGAGCATTTGTGCTGGTTTTCTAACAAATGTAATCCTATTTCCACCTAAAGGCTTGCACACAAGAAAAAGGTACACATAAACCCAAATGTCAATCAAATGATGACTGGCATCCAAATCTCTTTTCTGTTACTGTGATAAAACACTAACCAAAACCAATTTGAAAGAGGAAAGGTTTTTCAGTTTACAGTTTATAGGTTATCTGCTAGGGAAGTAATGTTTCGGTCTCATGGTTGGCTACCTTCCTGTAATTCCCAGAACCACCTGCCCAGAAAAGCAGGACTGCTCAGTGGGCTGAGCTTTACCTAATAAATTATCAAGAAAATACCAATCTGATGTAATCTTAGGTTGTATGAAATTTTCTCTCCCTCTCCCTCACACCACTAAATCAGCTCAGCTGAATAAGCAACATGTAGTATAAATAGTATGCAATATGGTCGAGCCCTAAAGAAAAAATGAAATATACTAAAGTGTCTGAGATTCATCTGTTACATGAAAGAAGTCAATCTATCACAAAAAAAGCCACATATTTTATTAATCAATTTATATCAAGTATCCAGAGGGAAAAAATACTCAGAGTCAGAAAGACTAGTGGCTGTCAGAGGCTGGGAAACTGGATGAAGTGAGAAGCACGCACCACTAGTGTGGAGTTTCTTTGTGGAGTTCTGAAATGTTCTAAAATTGACCACAGTGATAGTTGTATAACTCTATGAATATACTAACAAACCACGGAATTGCTTTTAAAAAGACATTAGACACACATCCAAAATTACACAGGGAAGAACTGAGATGCCTCATTTTGGTTTAAAAATACCACAAACATGGGAGAGAACCAGGGCTGCCCCAGAACTGTGTACAGGACAATTAGGAAAGCTTAAGAGCTGATGATTTACAAAAGATATAGCAAGCAAAGGCCAGTTGGGTACTGAAAGTGCTGAAATGAGGGGATGGAGGAATGGCTAGGGTGACAGAATGCTTAGGTAGCATGCAAGAAAGTCCTGGGTTCTGTCCCCAAGAACAAGTCACATGTCTGTACTCCCAGAATTGAGGAAGTGGAGGCAAAAAAAAAAAAAAAAAAAAAAAAAAAAAAAAAAAAAAAAAAAAAAAAAAAAAAAAAAAAAAAAAAAAAAAAAAAAAAAAAAATCAGAAGTCAATCATGCTCTGGGCTTCAAGAAAAGAGTTGGGATGTGGTTCAGTGATAAAAGTGCTCACCGAGAGTATGGCAAACTATGAATTTCATTCTCAGTACAAGAGAATGAGAGGCAAGTGTTCCCTGATTACTACAACCTTGAAACTTGGGCCTAAGACTTAGATGTGCCCAGAGTCCAGACTCTAAGCCAATCTCTCAAGCCAAACATGTTTTTTTTATTTAATGAGGTTTTTATTTTCACTAGCCAGCCACCTTTCAGATTCCAACCTAGTTAAAACCACAGTGGCTTGGAATCCCAATAGTAGTTTGAAATTATAATACAGAGCATTTGAAAGAAATAAAACACCACTGATTCATTACTAACACCAACCAAGCTAATAGGAGTTCAGAAATTTATTATTAAATCCAGACCTTACTGCACTCTGTGTGTGTGTGTTTGGGGGGAGGAGTCTCTGATAAAACAGAAATCTAATCTTGGCCACTCAAGAGATAACTACCACTGAGGATTAGGTTTATCAATCTTTAAAATTCCTGCAGATTAAAGTTCTGTCAGGGTGTCAATATCAATAATGATGAAAGATTTTTGGTCAAAGTTCAAAGCCACCCAGGTGTAGTGGCTCTTCCTTAAAAACAAAACCCAGGCGCTGAAGGAGGCTTAATGACAGTTTGGAGGACAGCCTGAGCTACACAGTGAGTTTCAAATGAACCTGAACTGGTAATGGCCCTGTCTCAAAAAATTGTAACTAGGGCCAGGTTTGGTGGTCCATTGTCTTTGCCTCCAGCACTCTATACTCAGAGGCAGGCAGATGGATAAGTGAGGCCAGCCTGGTCTACATAGCGAGTTCCAGGCCAGTCATGGCTACATAAACAGACCCTGTTGCAATCTTTAAAAAAAAATAAAATAAAACAAAAAACTAAAGCTGAACAGTGCCAAGCAACTGCTGGTTTGAAGGCAAATGGTCCATATTTTAATCTTGTATCACTTTTGTATGTCAAACTTCACCTTACAGGTTAAGGGGGGAAAACGGGAGGTATGTCAGCTCATTGTGTTGTGCATCTTTTTTAAGGAGTATGTGAGATATAATAAAATCATATGCCATTTTGATATAAAAACATATCAAAATTAAGTGTTATGGCATACACCTACATATCCAGTATTCAAAAGGCTGGGGAAAAAGATGAAACATTACATGAAAAGTTCCTGGAAAAAGAAGGCTCTGTTACTGTTAATGTTACTGGGTCATAATTGTGTGAAGGCAAATGCTACCAAGCCTAACAATAGAAGTTCAATGCCCAGGTAGAAAAACACAGAAGTTGTACCAATTCCCAAAAGTTATCCTTTGACCTCCACAACTAATCTATGGCAGGTATGCAAGCAATCAACCAACAAACGCATGCATGCGCGCACCCACACATACACGGGTAAATACATACGTAAAGAAAAGTGTAGTTTAGCCAGATGTGGTACCACACACATTTAATACCTTGGTAAGCAGAAGCAGGCAATCTCTAAATTCCAGGCCAGCTGGGTTTACATAGTGAGACCCTGGGTTTTTCAACTAACTTTTTTTTAATATTTATTCTTATTATTTATGTAAATTGGTTGGTGTTTTGCCTGCATGAATGACTGTGTAAGGGTGCCAGATCTTGGAATCACAGACAGTTGTTAGCTGCCATGTGGATGCTGGGAATCAAACTCAGGTCCTCTGAAAGAACAGCCAGTGCTCTTAACTGCTGAGTCCTTTAACTTTTTAATCTAAGAAAAACTAATTAGAAACTCAAGTAAACAGCTGAAAAGTGAACCGGACCAAACGTCCAACCAAACCAGTGAAATAATGAGTGTCACTAATAAGATGGTCTGTTCCTAACACATCCCTGCATTCTTAACTGTACAGCAATTAACTGTTTTCATGGTCCTTGCAATAATTAGGGACCAAATCCACAGTACACACCTTTAATCCCAGCACTGGGAAGGTTAGGGAGACCTCTTAGTTCTCTTAGTTCAAGAACAGCCTGGTCCTACCGAACGAGCTTCAGGATAGCCAGGGCCACCTGAAATTTGAGAAATTCTATCTCAAAAAATGAGAGAGAGGGGGCTGGAGAGATGGCTCAGCGGTTAAGAGCACTGTCTGCTCTTCCAGAGGACCCGGGTTCGATTCCCAGCACCCACATGGCAGCTAACAACTGTCTGTAGTTCCAGTTCCAGGCAAACACCAAGACAAATAAATAAATAAAGTTTAAAAAAAAAAATGAGAGAGAGAGAAAGTGTATGCCTCATCTGATGGAGTCATGGAGCATATGTGAAAGGTCAAGTTGTGTGATGTCACAGCTCCATCCATGGTCAGGAAAGAATCAAAATCCTTCAAGGCAGATAGATGAAAAGCATATGCTTCTAATTTAACTAGGAGCCCAGACCATAACTCCTTATTAAATGCTTTCCATTCATTCACATTGGCTCTTTCATCCTCCAACATCAAGACATCATTACAATCTGAAAATAGAACAAACAGAGCTTTTAGTGCTTTGGGCTGCATCAGAATGGGAAAGGAAGCAACTTGAGTAAAACTAACGGGAGTTAGATTCCAACTAAGAAAGCAAAGCAAAGTTCATCCAAGGACTTTTTTTGAATAGGGTTTCTCTGTACAGTCTTGGCTGTCCTGGAACTCCCACCTGCCACGTACTCCGTGGAATTAAAGGTGCTAGGCACCACAGCCATTAGAAATAATTTAGTTTTGAACACAAGAAAGGCATGCTGCTTCTTTGTCACTCTATCTCAACCTCACAATCATGGGAGAGAGAAAAATTCAATCCCATCCCAGAAATGAATTTAAGAATTAAACTTAAGAAACAGGCAAGACTTGGTTCTAAAAAAAAAAAAAAAAAAAAAGAAAGAAAAGAAAAGAAAAGATAAGTGCTAAGTAGCCACATTAATTCCCACTCTCTTCCTCAAACAAATAGAACATGCTGAGAAATGGTGAGAGATGACCCAGAAACACATTTTCTTCTACCTTGAATTTGGAGTTGCATCCTACAGACCTGTAGGACCTGAATTAACACTGCCTAGACACTGATACTTCCTTTGTTACCCTTTCATTCTCCTCTAATGAGGAGGAGAGGCTTTCTCCCTACTGTAGCTCATAAGTAAAGCAATCTGCCCAAGGTCACCATCATATAAACATGCCTAAGAAAGATCTGACTCCAAAGCTCCTGTTCTTTTCCTAGTATTTTACATCCTTGCTCCCTAGTAAACTATAAATTCTCTTAGGATGAGAGCCAACACAGTATGATGCCAAAACCTATCAGGTGTATCAGTTGATCAAACTATGAAACTCAGCCCTAAGAATGGTACAAAGACCACCTCACAAACGGGACTGAAATCACAAGTACAAACAATTATTCCAGGTCATTTTATTACTTAAGTCTCTCCTATGCATTCACAAAGAACCTCATAAACTCAAAATATACAATTATACACACTCCCTCCTTCCCTCCAGTACTAAATAAAGCCCTTGTGTCTAATAACATTGTGTTCTTAGAGTAATTTTGTGTTACAATGCTTTCATTTCTTATCTTAATCCTAAAGGCCCTAAGACAAGAAAATAGAAACTTAAATAAAACTGAACTGACATCTTTACTACTTACAAGTGGCTATATTGGTTTCTAAAAGCCAAACAGATAGGATGGCCCAACATGTACCATACATAGAAAGTTTAGTAGCATAGCCCCTTCCCAAAAGACAATATGGTACAATTCTGAGTCAATAATTCTACAACACAGAAATCTGAAGTGGGAGGGAGGAAGGGAGGGAAAAGAAAAGCCAGAAGAAATCTTCATGTACTAAAAATTCATGCTGGTCCAAAGCGCTTACCCACAACCACCCACAAAATTCAACCCCTAACAGAAACACAAAGTACTCCTTGCACCTAGAAGTAAGGGGTGCTACCTATCAGTAAGGAAAGACTAAGACCCAGAGTCTGTCTGTTGTGGATGGAGTATGGCAGTCCAGCCATGATGAGATCCACAAGTAGCATAGTGGACTCCTCAGGAAATCCATTTACCTGAGCACAAAAGAAAAAAAAGTGCAAAGGTAGAGGCTGGGTTTGGCTAAATCCTAGAGTGTGTATAGTGGATGGGAACAAGTAAATGGATGGTGTAAACAAGAAAGGGTTTTTATTCTATACAGAAGACAAACTTCGCTTATACTTGATTCAGGAGACCAAGCAGCCACTGCAGGATCATGATCAAGATTTTCAGTTTCAAGTTGTGACCCTTTTTTTACATATATATATAGGGGAGTGGGGGGTATTTCAAGACATGTTTCTCTGTCCCGGAACTCACTCTGTAGACCAGGCCTAAAATTCAGAGATTCACCTGCCTCAGTCTCCTGAGTGCTAGGATTAAATAGCCACCATAGCCAAGCTGTACTTTTGAAGACAGATTAGTGCTGCTCTAATCTTAATTCTCAATCTATGCTTTTTAATTGTTATGTTTCCTGATACAAGACACTCCAAGCAAAAGTGGGGGGAGACGATTACATCACCTAATCTCTAAACTTTTTGCTCTACATACTGTTCACTCTGAATTTACTAGATTTATTTATTTCTGAGTCAGCTAGGAAGGCTGCTGGCAGGCCTGATGTCTCCAAGTTGGTAATTTCCAACAGTGTAATAATACCTTAAGCATTTTGCAGCAGTATGCATTTTACAAAGTGCTTTCACATCAAAAAATCTCCCTGGCTCTCCCAGCCTATAAAGTGCACTCAACAATGTTCCAGATGAGGAAGGAACTCAGTCATGTTGTATAGCTTGTCCCAGGTCATACAACCAAGTTAAGTAAGAACTGGAACTAACTTGTCCATTATCTAAGTGCCCTACAGAGTCAAAGCAGACCTGTCCAAATTGAAGGCCCTTCATGACTGAAACTCATGTACTAGTAATAACAACTCATACTCCTGTGGCTGGAGAGACAGCTCCATGGTTTAGAACACTGAATGTTCTTCCAGGAATGGGTTCAATTCCCAGCACTCAAATGACTGTAACTACAGTTCTTTGATAAAACACCAATGCATATAAAAAAAAAATTTTTTTAATTAAAAAGCAAACTCCCTGCTGCTTAAGCCTGTCTGTAAACCTATGGAAGGGATACATGCAAGAAACACACAGTACTAATCCCTTCTTATTTCCTCTTAGCACCTGGTGCTGCACCAAACAGATACCAAACATTTAATACTTGGCAGAAATGAGAACCAATAAAGATTTGAACTAATGAAGAAGGAACTACCCAGATTGTAAGAAAAACAGCAAGATGCCAAAAGGCTTCCTTCCTACTTTCTCAGGCGAATTCAGTCATCAGAAATACACACGAATTCAGTCATCAGAAATACACAGAAATGCCTGAGCTGCTGCTGCTATCCCAGTACACTTGGACTGAAAACAATACCCACAACCCATGCATACAGAGTCTCCTGGCAGCTCTGATGACTCTAGCATCTGTGTCTGCTCTGAGATGTTCCTGAGTTTTCTTAGCCTTGTAGCCCCACCCACTTCCTGTTTGCCTTTAGCCAATCAGCTTTTTATTAAACCCATAGACAGGACAAATATTTACAACATTACCAGCATAATCCTACTACACAGAGCTACTTACTATGTCTGTCTAAAACACCTGATTGGTCTAATAAGGAGCTGAACAACCAAGAGCAAGGCAAGAACAAAGGATAGGTGGGGCTGTCAGGTAGAGAAAATAAATCTTGGAGAAAATGAACAAAAGGAAGAAGAGGGCTTCCTGGGCCAGCCATACTACCAGTCACTGAGTAAGAGTAAAAGATATTCTTAAGAGAAGGAAAAAGCCCAGAGGCAAAAAGACAGAAGGGATAATTTAAGAAAAGCTGGCTAGAAACAAGTCAAGATTAAGGACAAGAATAAGTCTACTTGTGTGATTTATTTGGAAGCTGAGTGGCAGGCCCCCCAAAAGTGCAAAGGACCACAAGAACTCAAGCGGGGCAGTAAGTGATGCAGAGACCATGGGGGAGTACTGGCTTACACATGGCTTGCTCAGCCTACTTTCCTGTAGAACCTAAGACTATGGGGTAGCAACAACCACAAAGGGCAATGGGCTAGACCCTCCCCCAATCAGAAAACATCCTTGCAGGTTTGAATACACCCTGATCTTATTGGAGGTATTTTCACAGTTGAGGTTACCTCCTCTCAGGTGACTGTAGCTTGTGTTAAGATGACATAAAACTAGTCAGCACACCTGGAGGATGAGGAACAGTCCAATTAACTTTCTAGAATTCATAGAAATTCAACATTGTGGGGCTGGAGAGGTGGCCAGTGGTTAAGAACTGGCTGCTCTTCCGGAGGACGGGGGTTCAATTCCCAGCACCCACATGGCAGCTCACAACTGTCTGTAGTTCCAGTTCCCAGTTCCAGGCAAACACAAAGACAAATAAAATAAATAAAGGCTTTTTTTTAATTAAAAAAAAAAATCAACATTACTATCTAAACTATTTCAATCCTCCTCTGCATGAGTGGCAGAGTTTGATGAACTTACTAAATTAGAACTTTTTAAATACCATTTAGGTTGAAATTCCTACCTGTAATCCCCCAGGCACTAGGGTTGGGGCAGAACCTACAGGATCAGGAGCTGGGGATCAAAAGTAGTAATTCTACAGTAGGATACTTCTCTAATGCAGTCACTCATTTTTATGACTCAATGAGTAATTACACATAATGTTCTTTTATTACTCAAGTTGCCTCATTAACACATCTAGACAGTTTCTGTTTAATGGACAGCCCACTGGAAGAGACCAAGGACAATTTCCTCCAGTACTCATAGTCCCCAAATCAGCAAAGCCACGAGCAACAGTCCAAGTACAAGGAAAGTTACAAAAGGTGATTTGTGACAGCTCTGAGATGTTTCTAGAAGCCTGGAGAACTGCTGCCCATGATGGCTTCCGAGTTCACCCTAGAATGTGGGTGAACAATCATAAAACTATAGTACTTCAACAACCATCTAGGATCTTCCAATAAAGACTCAGAAAGACACAGAAGACAACAGAGTAGCTCCACCATCTGGTACCTTAAACAATCAAGCATAAGAATGCTGCAAATTGGGGCTGGAGAGATGGCTCAGAGGTTAAGAGCACTGACTGTTCTTCCAGAGGACCTGAGTTCAATTCCCAGCAAAACCACATGGTGGCTCACAACCATCTATGATGAGGTCTGGTGCCCTCTTCTGTAAAACTGTATGCATTAAAAAAAAAAAAAAAAAAAAAAAAAAAAAAAAAAAAAAAAAAAAAAAAAAAAAAAAAAAAAAAAAAAAAAAAAAAGAATGCTGCAAATTAGCATACACCTTGTTCTCAGAAGCTGACCTGTTCTCAACTTCAGGGTAGTGCTGAGCAATCATTTGGTGTCTATTTCATCTGAGCCAAAAAAAACACACAGGAAGATACAGCTTTAAATTATATGAACAATGTTTTGGTATTGGTATTCTCTTTTGTAAAACTGCCTCAAAAGTCCTTTTTCATAGGACCTTACTATGAAAACCATGAATGTGGGTGGCTACTTCAGAATTGATTGGGTCTTCTCTTCAAAATGCTTTCAAGAACAGTAAGTGTTGTGTGGCTGTCTAAAAGTGTTTCCTAAACTGGTTAAGATGGCTCAGGAAGTAAAGGTGATTCACCTTTTTCACCTGATAACCTGATTTCCATTCTCCAGAATTCACACAATGGTGTCCTCTTACATATCCCATGGCAGAGGGCATGGGTACACAAAGGTAGAGACATATGCATATACATAGACACACACATTATTTAAAGGGGAGCGAGAATACTGGAAGCAGGCAAGATTATGACACGAGAGAAACAGTAAGTAGTCATACTTCCTGAAGAAGTCAGCTACAATTTTAATAGTTTAAAGGAATTAGAATTCAACTAAACTTCATGTTAGATTTATTAAAAAGCCATGTCTGTAAAGTCAGAACTTAGAATCACAGAAGACAACTCAGTTTGAGGCGAGCATGGACTACACAATGAAACCTTGACACAAAGGTAAACTAAAAACATGCATGTACACTTAAAGGATTTGAAATGGAAGGGATTTTCGGTGTTATCTTGTGAAAGAGTAATGACAGTATTTTTTTTTTTTTTTGACCATCAAGATGATTCAATGAGTAAAGGCACTTGTCACCAAACACATGCAGAGACAGAGAGAATAAATGTAAAATTTAAATTAAAAAAAAAAAAACACACAAACTTTTAGTTGAGTATGATATGATAATGCGTGCCTATAACTCCAGCACTTACTAGAGGCAAAAGCTGGAGGATTAAGGGTTCAAGGTCATCTTTTAACTACCCAGTAAGGGGCTGGAGAGACACCTCAGTGGTTAAGAACACTGACTGTTCTTCCAGAGGACCTGAGTTCGATTCCCAATACACATAGCAGCTAACACCTGTCTGTAATTCTAAGATCTGACTCCTTTACACAGTTATACATGCAGGCAAAAAACAACAATTCACATAAAATAAAAATAAATGTTTAAAAAAAAATTAACTACCCAGTAAGTTAGGCCAGCTTGAGGTACATGAGACTAACAAAATGAAAAAAAGTTACAAAACAGTAAGTGATTTGATGATGAAAAGATAAACAAATGTACTACACTTTCAGCTACTAAAGTTTTTCTTTTATTGAAATAATGCGTCACTCTACAGCCTATGTTACCCTTGAAATCACAACAATCCCAGTATTTCAGCCTCCCAAGGCTGGGATCTCAGTTAATCTTTCCATCCAAATACACAGTCTTTTTTCTGAATACAGATTTTCTTTCAGGCTTGTTCCACATGTTTTGTTGAGGAGGAGAATTTGAATTTTTAAAAGGAGTGACCTAGAAGCTGGAGGTAGTCCACCATACCATCAAAAAGAGAAATGATTTGCAATGCAGTGTTTTTAAAGAATCCACAAGAACAAGTGTCCAGCCTACATCAGATTTAAGATCCTTTTTTTTTCTTTTAGCACTTTTATCATGTCTCTTCCAAAGCACTGAACCTAAAGTTGAGCCAACTGTTTTCACAGTCATTTCAAGGTTTACATAAGACTTAATTGTAATTACAAGTATAAGCTCAACTGGAATAACCAGATTTGGGAACAAACAACTGACACTTGGCAAGCCTTCTGGGTGGAAGCCAAAGGGGACAGAAGCACACCCCATAGCTGCCCACTGGGCAGAAACTTCAGGTTAATAACCAGAATGTTCTGCACCTACAGGCAATGAAGCTAGGAAGATAGAGGCTAGTCAGCACTAACACAACGTTTGGGGAGACATCAGTAGGATTTGAACAATATACTCATAGTTTTAATCAAAATGGTCAATGCTTAATTATCAATATTACCATGACCAAGACAAAGTAACAGACTCAAAACATCCTAGTATAGCCTTTACCAAGTGTTTATATACTTGGCTTAATATGATTTTCCCCTCATCTTCTTTCAATACAGATGTACTGTTAATGGAACAGGCACCAAAAACTTCAAAAGGTGCCCTCCTTTTGAATTCCGTAAGTTTAAATAATCAAGGCACTTAACTCAGAAGGGACTGCCTACATATAGACCCCAGTTCAGGGACAGTTTTAAACAACTACAAAAGTTGGCTATTTGGGCCAGTGGCTACAAATACTCAACAATATTAACCTACAAACAGGTAATAAATAATCCAACAACATGAGATGGTTCAGCTCCTCCAAGTTGTACTCTACCCTACACATGTGTCAAATAGCATCCACATACCCACATACATGCATACAAAATAAGTAAAAGTTGATTGTAAAGTACTTGTAGATATATTAGCCCTTAAAAAAAAAAAAAAAAAGTAACAAGGGGCTGGAGAAATGGCTCAGCGGTTGAGATCGCTGACTGTTCTTCCAGAGGACCCGGGGTTCAATTCCCAGCACCCAGTTCCCAGTACCAGGCAAACAACAAGGCAAATAAATAAAGTTTAAAAAAAAAAAAAAAAAGTAACAAGTCAGTCCAAAAAATGAGAACCCAATTTTGGCTTTTTGAACAAAACTTATTATTCATTTTAAATTGAACACACTATGAACCTGACTGTACTGCTTCTGAATTGTCTGTATACCATACCTATAGGGACAGTTTTTTTTTTTTTTTTAAAAAACTTTATTTTTATTTATTTATTTGCCTTGGTGTTTTGCCTGGAACTGGAACTACAGACAGTTGTTAGCTGCCATGTGGGTGCTGGGAATCGAACCCGGGTCCTCTGGAAGAGCAGACGGTGCTCTTAACCGCTGAGCCATCTCTCCAGCCCTAGGGACAGTTTTTAAAGATGTTCATTTGGAACTAGGATTTTTTTTTTTTTTTTTTTTTTTTAAAAAAACTTTATTTATTTGCCTTGGTGTTTGCCTGGAACTGGAACTACAGACAGTTGTGTGCTGCCATGTGGGTGCTGGGAATCGAACCCGGGTCCTCTGGAAGAGCAGACGGTGCTCTTAACCGCTGAGCCATCTCTCCAGCCCTAGGGACAGTTTTTAAAGATGTTCATTTGGAACTAGGATTTTTGTTTGGTGCCAGAGCTTTCCTAGCATGAGATTCCACCCTAAGCTCTGCAAAACAGAAACAAATCACCTCTCCCCTAGACTCCTTGGGAAAAGAAAGGATTTTTCCACCACTAGAAACAAAGAAAAAAACAATATGAATTTGAGAAAAGGGAAAACAACTGAATAACTTCAGCACCCCCCCATGGCTATAAAATATAACAATGATTGGTTCAACAAAGGAAAATCAAGTGAGTTGGGTGTTTCTCTTTTGTTATTTTGCTTTTTGAGACAGGGTCTGACTATGTACCTCTCTGGCTGCCCTGGAACTTTACACCAACTGTACACCAAGCTGCCTTCAAACTATGAGATATGTATTCGTGTATCTCTCAACCTCCCCAATGCTGGGGGTTAAAGGTATGTACCAACTATGCCAGGCAATCATCATTATGAATTTTTTAGTGCTAGACAACCCCCTGAGACTTTAGTCACACTAAACAAACACTCCAGCACTGAGCTAAACACCCTAGCATACTTTTATTTTGATTTTACTTTGCAACTATAAACTGTAGTAAAACCAGTTTCTAAACCTTATGAAGTAACTCTTCTCACTTTCTGGGGTCGTGAGTGGTCTGGGGTATGTTTTTGAGAAGTATATTCCCAGCTGCTAGCCTCACTCATGCTATGTAGCAGGAATTATCTTGACTACTGACCATTCTGCTTAAACCTGATTACAGGCACCATTAGGTCGTTTTCCTGGCAATGGGTAAATCCTAGGCAACATTCTACCAACTTATCCATATTGGTGGCATGGGGATCTTTTTTGTTTTGGTTTAGTTTGGTTTTTGGTTTCTGGTTTTTTTTTTTTTTTTTTTTTTAAATGTAGCCCAGAAGGGCTTATGGACACAGACTGAATATTTAACTAAAGGTAACCTTGAACTGTGCTGGAAATTACAGGCATTTGGAAAAATTGATCCTTACAGGGTAGGTAAAAGAGCTGGTGAAATGGCTCCAGGGGTAAAAGTAAATGTGTCTCCCAAACAAGCCTGATCTGAATTCAAAGTCAATTAAAAACAAAAAGGAAAGAACAGAGTCAATAAGGTTGTCCTTTGACTTCCACGTGTGAGGGTAAATAGCATGCTATTTTAAACCTTATTACAACCTACTGATACAAATTCTGCTTAAAGCCATTCTAAATACCAACCTGGTTATTTGTTTTTGGAGTATCTGCTCCTATCTGATATCAAGCTAAGACCAAATGGCCTGGTTATTATCCCCTACTTCCTCTAAAAATAACCTACTATAGGAATGATGCAAAAGACAAAATATGCACTAAACTGTTTTATTGTGAGTAGTTGGGGATCTGGAAAGCAACCTTTTCCAGTAAAGGTACTGTAGTGGGAGTCCTGTCCAATACAATTAAGAAAGCATTATATTGCAATTTATGAGGTTCTCAGGGATGTTATTTAATAAGAAATACAACACTCATTTCTCCCCCAAAGCTTTCCATCTACAGTCACACTCTCAAACTCTTTGCTAAAGCAATAAACTATGGAAGGCATCTAAAGCTTGAAACCAATTGTAGGAAGCATGCTTCCTTCCACCAGTAAGTAATAATACCACCTTCTATATAAAGCAGTACACTGTTTTACATCTTCCACCCACATAATCTCAATGATTTAGTCAAGTGACAAAAGCAGTTATGACATTTCCCATTTTACAGAAAAGTGAAGATTCACACCATGAACCATTTTTTCAAGATCCAGTGGATCTTGAGACTTGGAGTCCTGTGTTCTTTGAAATAGAGTTCTTCACAGTCTCTGTAGTCACTAAGATACAGTAGGTGGGCAGATGAACAGCACAGCCAAGAGAACAGCCCTTCCCCAATGGCAGTGAAAAGCTTCTGAAAAGCTGAGCAGTATCCCCTTCCCTTCAAAGGTATCATGCCACCTCCAGCAATGGCATCCCTCAACACGACAAAGTAACCAAATCATCACTCAATTCCATCCACACAACAAGGTAAGGCTCCCCTAAATGCAGTTTCCTTCGTTTTCATTAATACGAGCCTGAGTGGAAGCTACATTAATAACGTCATACCATGAAAAAACCTACCTGAATGTGAGGCATGATAATACTCCTGATTTAAGAACCCTCCTCCCTGCTCGTCAGCCCATAAGTAGTAAGAGAATAAGGTTCAAGGGCACTCGGTGAGTAAAAAGCTCCCCGATGCTCACCTGGTAGGACCTGGAACACCTCAAAGTATAAGGTCGAGGTTTGTAGCACTGTTAACAACCCCTTCCTCCTCCCACGTCCTGCTCCCGCAGCTCCTATTCAGGCTGTGTCTGGAACCTTCCGCCCGACTTTTGACATCACGGAGGAGGGGAAGGTTCCACCCGGCCGTCCCTTTGTGACGTCACAATGACAACAGACCGCCGCTGCTAGGGGGTGGAGGGGGAAAACCAGAACCACTGGGGCCAAGGGGAGGAGAGAGAGCAAGGAGAAGGCGGAGGGAGAGGGGGCGCACCGCAGGGGAAGGCCGCTGGGCGGGGAGGGGGCGCGCTGACGTCTTGACTGCTTAACCTGTTGCTTTCGAGACTGCGCCGCAGCCCGCGGGGCAGGGCGGCGTGGAGACGCCAGAGCCGCCTGGCTCGGCCCAGCGCGCGGCGGGGGGCGCCCGAGGCAGCCTCCCCTCCGCCGCACACGCCCAGCCTGGCCCGCCCCGAGTCGGCTCGACACCCGCGAGCCCCACCCACCCACCCGGTCAGAGCACAGCCCGGAGTCTGCCCCCTACAGGCCGCCCGCCGCCCCAGCCCCGGCCCCGGCACAGGCACAGCGGGCCCCGCTCACCCACCCAGCCGGCCGTGTCCAGAGCTTGGTGTGAACACACACTCGGCTCCCGCAACGGCAACTAGTGCTCTGCCTAACGCAGCCACTGCCGACCACATCGGCTTTCGGCCGGAGGCCGGGACACAATCCGCTGGCCACCAGCAACAACAAAAAAAGCCTATCCCACAGTGCTCTCCAACTTATCAAGGTCCCGGATAGGGTGGAGGGTTCTTGTCCAAGTTCTACCCCATCTCCTTTGTGGCTACATCAGAAAGAGACATGTTCAGGGAAGGTGTCCACTCTCTGAGGCAAGGCTCTGCCCATGCAGTTTCTACACACCGAGTTTAAACTAGTCCTTAGCGCTCTACCCAGCCCTCTGCAATGCGGATGTATTTTAATTCTTAAATTCCTTATGGAGCAGCTCTGCAAGTTGAGCTTCATTATTTAATCTCGCGTTTCTTTCATAGTTTAAGTTTACGTGTCTAGATTAGAATCAGGTCTCCGGAAGAGGAATTCAGGTTTCCCATTAAATATATTTTTACAGTGCCACTAGCTCGAAGGTCATCTCCCATTATGTACTCCACACATCAGAGTGGGAAAATACTACCACCAAATTATCGACTCTAGTTATGTAAAACTTTCTTATACGATCGCATTGTTCTTTATGTATCTTCAATGGCCTATTTTCGGGAATGGGGGTGTGAGTTCTTTGCTCTAAAGCATATGCAGCTAACCACCAGATCACTCGAGTGCATATTTGCTTAATCCTCTGGTTCCCCTCTTTGCTCCCTCCCCCCCCAAACTTACAACAACAACAACAAAAAAAGGCCACTACACAAAACAAAAATACCCCCTGTGCCAAGCAAAACGTTGCTATACTATGCATAAAACAAATTTAACCATTACGACCCAATTTCAGAAACCCAGTTAACAGGAATAATTTATAGTAACATGGGTATTCACTCACACATGTGTACTTAAAAACATTAGCTATATTTTCCCAAAAACTAAGAAACCAAGAATTCTTTTTAAAACCAAAACCAGCCTCGTTATTTAAGTCAATACAAATAAAGTCAATACCAAATAAATACCCTGTTACATGTTTCCCAACTGGGTTATGTTGCAAATTAGATAAGCAAAAATGACCATATATTAAATGGATGTGCCAGTTCAAGAAGATGGCCATAATCGGACCCAGGATTGCAACTTACAGGGCTTCCAATACACATACCTTAGACGATTTTCAAAAAGCACCACTAACGGGCTCATTTGTATGCAAAGTGCAATATAGGGCCAAATCCGCTGGAGAATGCAGTTTAGTTATATTATGGAAGGCCCCCACACACAGAACCCCAAATCACTTGCCTTTCATCTAAACTACATTAATGTGTCATTCGAGGTCAATTTATTCACTTGAGGTATCTCTAAACCAGTCTGTTTTCTCAACCAAACTAGGCAGACACGACTTTGCCTGAAAAACCCTTACGGAAAAGAAAGAAACAGCCTTATCGGACGCTATGTTTAAAACCCTTGAGCTGCAGAATTATCTATAAACTTGACACTCATAACCATTGCTTAAAACTGCAAGCCAAAGAATGTGTTGTTAGGAGCACTTACGTATTTCTTCTGAATGATATTCCTCTTGGGTCTTTCCTTGCTCATTCTGAGATCCAAATACTGATTGCAAAAGGGGACAATTGCTTCATGAATTTAAAGCCGTCAGAAATTTGCAAAAAAAAATCCTGATGCTTTTTATTGTTGGTGGTGGTGGTTGATCTTGTAATCCGACTTTTCTTCCTCTTCACCCAAAACCAGATTCGCCTTGAAATAAATCCGAAATTGAGAAGGATAAAAGAAAAAAGAAAAAAAGCCAAAGACGAACGAAGCACAGGAAAATTCACTTTAGTAAAACATTCATAATGGAAATTTTCCCCCCAAACACACAACACAGACACAAAAAAGAAAAAAAGAAGAAAAAAAACCGACGCCCTTCACTCCCCCCCTTTTTCTTCCAAAAACTACATCAGCGAAACGTGAAGGTCCTTAGTGTCTGATCTGTAGTTACATCTTGGAAAAGAAAAAGGAAAGATAAATTTAAAATGTTGGAAGTCACGTTTATGCTGCAGCAGCAGTGCGAGCAGAAGAGTCAACTCCAGCGGCGGCGGCGGCAGCACAGCGGAGGGCTCGCCGAGTCTCTTTTTTTTTTTTCAAGCCCCCTAACCAATGAGAGAGAGGCTATCCAGCCCAACTTTAAATGGACTCTGCTTTTATACAAGTTAGGGTTCCTCAGCTAATTCCTCGCCACTCGCCAGCCGAAAACTCCCACAGCTGAGCCCCAGCATGCTTGCTTAGCCTTTGCCCACCAGCCCTAGCCCAGTGCAGAAGACTCCCGCAGCAGCCTGGTGGACCAGACCCGGGAGAGGCCTCCGCGAATCCTTCGCGGGAGGCCCGTCAGGAACCTCTCCCACTCCTACCCCAGGAATGGAATTGAGAGAGACTCCCTAAGCTCAATGCATGGCACGCTCGGTCGCTCCACCTCAGCCCCTTCCACCACCACCCCCCAAGCCCACAGTCCGCTCGCCCCACGGCCGCCACATGCAAACCCTCGCCACTGCCCTCACGTCTACCTGCAGCCGGGAAGCTGGGTACCAGTGCCCCAGGACGCCCGGCCCGGGGGAGAGCCGCCTATTCCCGGGGCACCTTAGAATAGTCCCCTTGATCTTCTGGAAGTTGTAGTCCCTTGACTACAAAATGGCTATGGCCACGGGAGCTAGGAACTACAATTCCCAGCGTGCTCCGCACAGCCTGTCACTCAACCCTCTTCCCTGCTCTCTCCCCCTCCCCCTTCGCCGGCCCTGCCAAGAAACGCTGGGACGTGTCCCGCGTGCGACACTGCTAGAGGCTGGCTCGGGATTGGCCCGCGGAGCGTGTGGTCCGCGAGCGAGGAACTCCCCACGCCGGCCCGCCCCCCAGTCCCCTCCCCGCAGGCGGCCGGCCAGGCCCCGCGCGCCCCGCCCCCACCCGGGGCGCGAACCGCCTGTGGAATCGAGGAATCGCTCGCGCGCGCGAGCGAGCGGGCGGGCGGGCGGGCACGCGCTCCGGTCGCGGGCTCGCGCGCGGGGGGAAAGCCGCCAGGCTTCCCCGGGGAAGGCCCCGGGGGGGGGGGGGGGGGGGGGGGGGGGGGGGGGGCGGTGTCAGCGAGGGCTTGGAGCGGGTCCTAAGCAAAACTGGGCCACGCACCAAGAGGGATCCTCGGTGCGAACTCGGCTGATCGGCGGCGCCTGCTGCTTCTGCCGTTGCAGGCGGTGTCACCTCAGGACAGCGCCTCGCGCCCGGGTGCCGAGCCGAGCCGAGGCGAGCGAGCGAGCGGCTCGAGGCCCGGGGTGGTCCCAGGTCACGGCTTTTCGGCAGCCCGTGGGCCACGCGCGACCCCACGCGCGAGGCGGACGGGGAAGGCAGCCTCGGGACTAGGCACGCGGCCCTGCGGTCGGCAGCCCCGCGAGCCTCCGCCCGGCGCGACGCTAGGCCGTCGTCGCCGGTGCCTCGGAGGTGAAGCCCCGGCTGTCTGTGGAGACGGTTAAGGGGCTGGCTCTCCACGCTCAGGACTAGGGCTGGCGGCGAGTGAGACTGAAACGCTGAGGTCCAAAAGATAAATGAGCGGAATACGGAGCCCGAAGCACGCACACGCAGAGCGCAGGGAAGCGTCTCGAACACTGAGTGCCCGAAATACCAACGGTCTGTGCCCCACAGCCCTACCTGCCCCAGCCCCTGCCCAGGCTCGTCAGTCGCTCAGATGAATGGATCGCAGGCCCTGCTGTCGCTCTCTGGGGCATTAGCACTCGCAGGAACTTGATCAAGTCTCTGCAGCGTCTGCGTTCATTTCCTGGTCCTTCCTTCCTTAGGGTCTTGAGGGCCTGTTCTTCAAATCAGCCAGGCTATCCACCTGCGTACACACCTTTTACTCTTCCTCTCCTCCCTTGCAGTCTGCTTATTTCACAAGCTTTAACACTCGCGTCACACGACCCTTACAGTTTAGCCACAACAGTGTAGTTAAGCCTGTGCTCTAGAAAGTTCTAGGAAACAAGTTAACAGCTATGGACTCAGATGGCACAGTGAACACTACAGACAGGTAAGCAATGGCTTCCCTGAGCCCAGCCAGTTTCCTCATCTACAAGTCAGCTCTGACCAATCCTTGTGGGGAGAAATATAAAATAACAAAAAATCTGTTTTAGAACTAAGAAGGTTAATGGAGTTTTTCATGAGTTGACATGAGACACCTTTTAAAAAAAAAATTTTAAACCTCATTATTTGCCCCTTTTTAAAATAACGTTTTCCTAAAACTTATGTTCGTTTTACAACCAAAAAAGTAGTGTGTCCTAAATATTGCACACTTGTTCACTGTTTTCATTTGGTGGGAATGATCCAATACATCCTACTTTACAGTTCAGTTTTGACCACCCAAGTGACTTTATAGTCCTCTTGCCACAAGGTGTTTTAAAAGCCATTATGACCTGTGTCTGCTTCTCCACATCATGATTTTAAACAGCTTTGAGTAAATTTCATGTCATACCTGTCAGTCCCCAGGCAATTATTAAAGAACAAAGTGAGTTTCTTGTGGGTTCTTTCTCCTTGTTGGATTTCTCAGTCCTGGGCCCATGAACTCTCCTGCCAGACTACCAAACTGCAAGTCACAGACATGTGTGAACTACTATTCCCTTAGTTGAGGCCTAAAGGGCTTGTAGAGGAGGAATTTGCTCATTTACATAAGGCTTAAATAAATTGTACTGGTGCTGTTTTCTATAAAAAGGAAAATGAGTCTTCCTTTGTGGTTGGAAGTCTTCCCTGCTGTGGAAGGAACTGTCTCCAGGTGATTTCCTTTACCAAGATTGAGGCCTGGCCAAATACCACCTTTGCTTCTTTTTCGTTGCTAGTCCATCTTCACTTGTTTGGTTTGTGTGTGTGTGATGGTTTTTAACTCCTCCCCAAGCACTGTTCAAGGAGTCTGGGGCGATTCCTTAGGGCTACCTCTTAACACTGTCCTGGGTCAGAGCCCTTTCTAAATTAGTTCACAGCTGGTCCTGATAGTGCAAGCCTGTAATCTAGTTCTCCAGAGGTAGAAGCCAGAGGACAATCTGCAGTTAAAGGCCAGCCTGGGATACTGAGATCCTGTCATAAAAAATAAATATAAACTTCCAGGGTCACTGGGGTGTTCCCCCTCCCCCCACCCCCATCCCCCACCCCCCGTGGCTAGCCTGGAACTCACTATATGTACTGGGCTGGCCTTGAACTCAGAAATTAGCTTGTGATGGAATCAAAAGTGTGTGCCACCATAATTCATTATATTCTCTTCAGAGCCTCGGGAACTTGATAGAATTGAAAAGGTGTCATTTCTTAATATTAATATTTTAAACGCTAATGGCCAACATTTAAACTATTGACAGTTACACTGCTGTTATCATCTCCAACTCTACTTTTGCAAAATAACTTTTTACTTTCATATTAACCAAATCCATTTTAGTATCATCCAGTGTTCAGTTAAGGTTGGCTGCTTTAACCTACTCAGTCCTGAATGTCCATTGATTGCTCAGCTACTTCTTTAACACCCAATCTAATTTTTTAAAATTAATTATGTGTGCATATATGTGAGTGTGTATGTAGGTATATGCTCAGGAGTATGGATGCCCACACGGGCCAGAGGCGCAGGATCCCCTGAAACTGCAGTTGTTGGAGGTTTTGAACCACCTGATCTGGTGAAGAGCACCCCTAATCAGCCCAGCCATCTCCCCACTTCACATCCACTCTCCCCTTTTAAAGAAGGGATCTCTCTCTGTAACCCAGACTGATAATAAATTCCTCATTCTTTTTTGACCTCCTTTTAGTTTTGTATTTATTCTGTGTGTGGCTATGAATGAATTAGAGGACAGTCTTCAGATGTCATTTCTCTCCCTCCAGCAAGTGATCGCTGAGGAGGGATTGATCAGATTTGGCAGAAAGTACTTTTATTCCCTGAGCCATCTCAAAGGTTCCTTGATAAGTTTTTGAGCTTTACATTTTAGTTTTTTATTTTTTGATTGTGTTACTTTTTTTTAATGATTGACTTTATTTTATGTGCACTGGTGGTTTGCTTGCATATATGTCTGTGTAAAGATCCTCTAGAAGTGAAGTGAGAGACAGTTTGTGAGCTGCCATGTGGGTGCTGGGAATTGAACTCAGGACCTCTGAAAGAGCAGTCAGTGCTCTTAACCACTGAGCCATCTCTCCAGCCCTGATTGTGTTACTTGTGTATCTTACTATATCAAAATTTTCAAGGAGTCATTATCCTCTCATATTGAGGCAACCATTAGTCAAATCATTGAATAACTGAACATAAATTATATGGGGGTTTTTTTGGGGGGGGTTGTTGTTTTTTTGGTTTTTTTCTTTTTAATGAGGTCTCAAACTATGTAGCTGGCCTGTCACTCTCTCTGTAGAACTCAGAGAAATCCACCTGCCTCTGCCTCCCAAATACTGTGCTAGAAGGCAGCACTACCATACCCGACTCATTCAAAAGCAACATGTCAAGTGTACTATCTATAAAATAAAAGGGTTCAATTCTGTTTCCAGCAAAGGCATTTCTGGATCTCACATGCTCTAATTTTACTTTGACCTTTGTGTTGTATTTGCTAGCCAAGAGCAGGCTTATATTCAAACTACTAGGTCAGAATTATCAGGGCAATGGCCTATTACGTTTATCACACCAACAAAGAGATCTTGCTTTATTCCTTTTCTTTTTTAGAGATAAGGTGTCATTGTGTAAACCAGGCTGGCATTGAATTCACAGACATCTGCTTGCCTTTGTGCTAGAATTAAAGACGTGTGATTCCATACTTTTCATTTGAAAAACTTTGTATACTATTTAAAGCACACTGACAACAACAAAGGATTTAGTGGTGAACACCTTTAATTCCAGCACCTTGGAGGCAGAGACAGAGAGATGGGTACTAGACCAGCCTGCTCTACTGAATGAGTTCTAAAGACAGCCAGGGCTAGACAGAGAAACCCTGTCTTGGGAAAACACACACACACACACACACACACACACACACAGTAATAACCTTAATCTAATACAACCTGGATCAAGATAACAATTAGAATCCTTAATGCTTCAATATTAAAATGAAGTATTTAGATTTTTATTTTATTGATTTTTGAGACAGAGTTTCTCTGTGTAGCTCTAACTTTCCTGGAACTTGCTTTGTAGACCAGGCTGGCCTTGAACTCACAGAGATTCACCTGCCTCTGCCTCCTGAGTGCTGGAATCAAAGGCTTGTCCTATCCCAGTCCCTACCTCCTTATCTCCCCCACCCCACCCCATTTAGGATTCATGAAGCAGGCTCAAACCTAGGGCACCATGTTCTGTGTGTCTTGTGTAGATGAATACCCTATATTCTCCAAACTGCAATCCAAGAAACTTTCCATAAAATATTAGTAGGTGTAAACTGGAAAGAAAAGAGTTCTTAGAGCCTGCAGGGGTAATGGATGACTTTATTTCCAACACTCACCAGGGAGTGGCAGGTGGTTTTCTGTGAGTTCAGAGTCAGCCTGGTATACATAGTGAGTTTCTGGACAGTTTTAGAATCAGGAGTTCAAAGTCAATCTCTACCGAATACAAGTAAAAGGGGATCCTGGGCTGAGACTGTAATCCTAAAATTCAATTTGTAGACAAGGCTACAATCAAACTCAGTGATCCACCTATCCCAGGACTTCTAACCCTGTCTTTAAAAAAAAAAATTAAAAAAAAAAAACCTAACAACAATAATAATATAAATCTATAAATCGATTGCAGGTTTTTTTTTACATCTCAAAGGGGAAAAATGACTGGTGTCTTAGGCTATGGCTGTAATCTGGAATACTAAAGAGGTAGTAGCAGGAAGATCAGAAATTCAAGGTTATCCTGAACTACATTACAAGTTCCAGTTCCAAGATATGTGAGTCTCTGTCTCAAAAAGAAGAAAAAGTCATAAAGAAATTTTTTCTTAAGGAGCTGGTTTCCCCCCAGAACAGTCTAGAACTAAGTTTTAGTTAAAGAATTTATACATCTTAATATTTTAAATCACAAACCCTGGAACAAACTGGTGAGGTACTTATTTAACATATCAAAGAAGACCTGGCCTCTAGGTTTTGATGGCTAGCCTCAATTCCTGCCTATAACAGGGTATGGATCACAGCATAATCTGCCCTCTACCCTGAACTCCCCAGCCCAGTGGCTGGGCTGCCCTTCCCAGAGGCTCTTCCCTATATAATCCAGGCATTTTGGTTACCCACCCGTTTTTCCTTTTAGTACCTTTTTCCTCTAGGATGTTCAGAGGAATCTCCTTGTTCACCTTGTTCCCCCTCTCCCCCTCTCCCTCCACTCCCTGTCCCTCATCTGGCTCAGGGTCCCCACAACTCTGGACTCTTGCAGATGTCTCTGCCTTTGGCTATGCTTTCCCTTTTAGCTACAGTTAACTTTCTCCTCCAATGTACCTAGGAGCAGTCATGCCCTTTCCTTTCCTTTTTATTTCTTTTTTTCATTCACTTAAAGGATTGCTGACTGATAAATAGTTTTTTACCTAAGTGACTGAGTACTTTATGCAAAGTTTCTAATTTTATGTGGGTCTGTCTTCACATGTGGAGGAAGAGGAGGAGGAGGGATCTTTGACTGACATCAAGCTTATAAATAACTACGAGACAATATACTCAGAAGGTGGGAGCTTCTGTTGAATGAGGGTAGGACAGCTATTTCAAGGAGACCGAGATTTGCAAGAGTATTTTAAAACACACCAGGAGGTAAACCCAGAAGTAAACAGTCATCTTAAAGATGGAGTCAGTGATGTCAAGATGATGAGACAGTTCTTTTTGTCAGCCAGTGCATTCCTTCTGCCCCTGAATTTATAGTCTTATTTGTCAAGCCTCGGTAAAATGCCACAGCACAAAGCAGATACAATCAAATGATGTTTTAAAAATCTACTTGTCTATAAACCTCTTTGGTAGGAGTCACCAAAAGCCTTCAGATTTAAGATTTTTAAAGTACTTGGTCCAGCAAGCGGCCCAGTGGGTAACCAAATCAAGGCTAATGGCCGGATTTCAGTCCCTGAACCCCACATGATAGAAGAAAAGACTGAATCTCTACTAAGGAGTAATGAAAGGAATTTAAATTTTTTTTAGAACGATTGCTATTTTAATTAGATTGTATCCTGTGTTGTTGAAATAGAATTGGTCCTCACTAAAAAAACTCTGGAGAGGCAGCAAAAAGGAAGAACCTGCAGTTTTTCTTTTTCTTTTTTTTTTTTTTTAATTTTATGTGAATTGGTGTTTTGCCTGCATGTATAATTGTGTAAGGGTGACAGATCTTATGTTACAGACAGCTGTTAGCTGCCATGTGTATGTGGGAATCAAACTCAGGTCCTCTGGAAGAATAGTCAGTACTCTTAACCACTGAGCCATCTCTCCAGCCCCCAGTTTTTCAAATGATGTTAAGTTCCATAGTAATACAGCCCTCTGTGCTCAGCATGGAACTTGTCCACCACCAGCTAATCCATGGGGGATCATGATCTGGTGATGGACATGGACATCACAGTTCTTTTCTCCTTAACCAAGGAAAGAGGGCAAAGAAGCTGTATCACTCAGTTCACCTTCCATTGTAAGTAAAATGTGTAAGTGAAAATGGTTAGTGGAATTGGGGTGGGGGGACTTCTAAGCAAAAAAAGGATGCTATCGCTTTTCTTTCTGTTCACCTCAACACTTCTCTCTCTTAGCAGCCAGGAAAAATAGCTCCAGAGAAACTTCTTTCCCATTCAGGACATGAGCTGAATCGAATTAGTTATCCAAAGGGAAGGGAAGCAGGGTGTAGAGGTACAGGCCTGTCCATAGTTGTATCACTAAGAAGGTAGAGGCAGGAAGATGAGGACCTCAAGGTCATCCCTGGCTACAAGGTGGTCTTAAGGCCAACCTAGGCTACACAAAATGCTGCCTTGGGAGGAGTGGAGAGGTGGAAGAAAATATTCTGGCTAGATAAAATGCACTAGCAATCACTGTCCATCATAGAAGTGGTTAAGAGCACTGACTGCTCTTCCAGAAGACTGGAGTTCAAGCCCCAGCACCCACATGGCAGCTCACAACTGTCTGTAGTTCCAGTTCCTAGTTCCAGGCAAAACACCAAAGCAAATAAAATAAAGTTTTGTTTTGTTTTGTTTTTAAAGAAAGAAGTAATTCTTTCTCCACTATCAGAAATCTTTCACCAATTAGAGTTTTAGAAGCCATTGGACTCCAGATTGAGGTAGATCATTTGGGACTACTCTTTCTATTTAAGGCTGATTTTGTTTGCTTGCTTGTTTTTAGATTTACTTATTTTCATTGTATGTATGTTTGTTTACCTGAATGTAGGTCTGTGTGACACCTGCAATCCTGGTGCCCTCAAAGGATAAGAGAGCATGTTAGATCCCCTGGTGATGTAGGCGGAGGTATAGGTTCCATGTGGTGCTAGGAATCAAGCCATTATTCCTCTGGAAGAACAGCCAGCTGTCTACTAAACTATCTAAACTCCCTCTGTCTAAGCCTTAGACTTGATATCCACTAAAATGCTGACCAATGTCCTTAACCCATGGCATCTATGAATACATACACTGCTGAACAAAAGTAAAAAAACTCCTGCAGAAATTTCAACATCTACAAAGTTTATATTCTGTCTTCAAAACCATCTCCCTTTTCTGCTTCTGTATGCAGACAGACACAAAGCATATAATGAAGATTTTCAACTTCAGCAGTTACTCTGTGTCTAAACTTCAACCTCTTGTGTTTCCACTGTCAACCATTGTTTGAAAATAAAAATGTTGGACATTTTCTAAGGCTATAAAATTGAGGCAGGCCCTGGTGGCCTCAAGGGCTTATTTTTCAAATAGGAATTTTTAAAAGCCTTGTGAAAGGGATGTTGAGTAATAAAGAAGAATGGACTGGAGCTGTGGTTTGGGGGGTTAGTGCTTGCAGATCTTGTGTGAGGCCCCAGGTTCTTTCCTGATAATGGATGTAGAGGGGGAATGCGGAAGTTAGGTAGCTGTTTGAAAGAAGAAAAGGACCTCTAGGCTCTCAACCAAGGGTTGGCCAGGTGACACACATGTTGCAAAATGGCCCTGTTACCTTTAGTGGTGGTACACATTTTTAATCCTCACACTTTGGAGGCAGAGGCAGGAGAACTAGATCTCGGTGATTCTCAAGCCGTCCAGAATTATATACTGAAACCCAGTCTGAAAAAGCCCAGAGACAAACAAAAAAAGATTAAGTCAGGGGAAAGACATGTGTAGTGGCAAGTGGCTTGAGAGACAGGACGATTTCTGTGAGTCTGAAGCCAATCTTCATAGTACCAGCCCTGCCAGGGCTACATAGAAACCCTGTCCCCACTTGCACAGAAAAGACTATCAGAGCAGGTAATCACATGTTAAATAAATTAATAGGAGGCCAATTAGACTTGGTGGCACATGCTTACAATCCCAGCATTCTGTCTTCCAAGACAGAACGAGGAATCAAGGTCATCGTCTATTGCATAGTAAGTGCAAGGCAAATGTGTGCCATGTGAGGCCTCATCTCAGAAAAACAAAAGAGAGCCAGGAAGGTGACTCCATGAGGAGAGGCTCTTGCTTCACAAGCCTGACAATTTGAGTTTAATCCCCAGAACCCATAGAAAAGTACTAGGAAAGAACCAGCTCCACAGTTATCCTCTGAAATCCACAGTGTCACAGGTAAGTACCCATACACATCATCGATATACCACCCACAAGACTAGTTTGTTGTTGTTCTTTTTTTGGGGGGGGGGCTGCCAATCAGTTCCCAATAAAATCACTCACAGAGGCTTATTCTTAATTATGAATGCCCGGCCTTAGCTTGGGATTGGCCATCTTGGGCCTTTTCCCTTTTCTTGTCTAATATTTCTTTCTTTCTTACTCCATTGCTAGTTGTGCAGCTGGATGGCTGACCCTTGCATTCTTCTCCTGCTCTGCCTATTCCTCTTCCCCTTCTAAATACTCCTTCTAAATACTCTCTCTGCCTGCCAGCCCTGCCTATCCTTTCTCCTGCCTTGCTATTGGCCCTTCTGTTCACCTGGTGTTTTAGACAGGCACAGTAAAGACAGCCTTACAGAGTTAAGCAAATGCAACATAAACAAAAGTAACACACCTAAAAATAATATTTCACAACAATAGGTTTGGTTTGATTTTTTTTTTTAAATGGGGGATGGGAGGCCTCTGAAACAATGGCTCTGCAGTTAAGAGCACTGAATATTCTCCCACAGGGCATGGACTTAGTTCCCAGTACCCACGTGATAGCACACAGCCATTCATAAATGCCATTCCAGGGAATCTGATGTTCTCTCTTCCGACCTCCACAAGCATCAGGCTCACAACTCACAAGCATACATCCAGACAAAATACATACACAAAATGAATCTTTTTAAAATGTGGAAATTTTTTAATAAAAATAAATGAATGAATAGTCACATGGCACTGTGCCAATTGCCATTTTGTTCACAAGTACCCTCTGCACCTGGGGTGATCTTTCACATAAGTACCTACCACCAGGGACCTGCCATTATTGAGGAAGTGAAACTGACAAATGGCTCTTAACAGCACTCCATTTTGCTTTCTAGCTAGAGCTTCTCTCTCGAGCTCCTCTTTCTGTCTCCCCCTCTCCCTCTCTCTCCTACCACCACACCAGAGAATTGACATTAAAGGTGTATACCACCATGCCCATCCACAGCCAGAGCTTCCCTTAATGAAAATCCCAAAGAAGATGAGAAGATAGGAATCCAGGTCCTTGTGCATGCTACTAAATGTCACCACTAAGCCAAGACATTTTCAAATAGTAAGTATACAAAAGATTTAATATTCATCTAACAAATGATGCTTGTCTTCTGCCTGTATACGCTGTGTGTGTGTGTGTGTGTGTGTGTGTGTGTGTGTGTGTGTGTCCTGGAGACTGAATATTTGGTATTATGTATACAAGGCAAGCTCTCCACCACTAAAAGTGTTACAGCAGCCACATTAAGTTGTTATACCCTTTAATTCCAGCACTCAGGAGACAGAGGTGGACATAGCTCTGTGACCTCAAGGACAGCCTGGTCTACAGAAAGAGTTAGATGACCATCAGGGCTACATAGAAAAACCTTGTCTCCTGTCTTGGGCCGGCAGGGAGGGGATGGGGGCAACTCATACAGGGACATCTTCAGTAGTTTTTGTTTGGCTTGATTTTTGAGTCAGGTGGTCACAGAGGTCCTCCTGTCTCTGCCTTCAGAGTATTGCTATTACAGCTATGTGCCATGATATCAGGCTTCATATACTGAATTCTTTCTCTTCTTTCTTTTTTTCTTTTTTTTTCTTTTAGCTTTTAGAGACAGGATTGCTCTGTGTAAACTTGGCTGTCCTGGAACTTGCTGTATATACCAGGCTGGCTTTGAACTCACAGAGATCCACCTTCTTTTGCCTCCAGAGTGCTGGGATTAATGTATCAGCACCACCAGGCTTCCTAAATTCTTCCTTAACTCTCAGTATCTCAGAATATGGTTACACTTGGATATATGAGGGATATAGTTTTTTCATTTTAGTTGTCAGTGTATCTGTATGCAAGCATGTGCCACACTGAGTCTAGAAGTCAAAGGAATATCTGCAGAGGTCAGTTCTCTCCTGCTACCACGTGTAGCAAAGGGTTTGAACTCACTGTCATTTTTAGTGGCAAGTGCCTTTACCGACTGAACCAACTCACCAGTCCAGAGGTGGGGTCTTAAGTGAGGCAATTAAATAAAAGTGAAGCTACCAGGCAGTTGGGGGTGGTATCCGCCTTTAATCCCAGTACAAGGGAGGATGAAGCAGGCAGATCTCTGAAGCCAGCCTAATCTGTATAATAAGTTCCAGGACAGCTAGAGCTATGTATCAAGACTGTCTCAAAAAAAAAAAAAAAATGTAATAATAGTAATGATAATGAAGTCAGCAGAGCAGTCCCAATTCTAATATATACTGTTGATATAGGCAGGTGAAATCCCCTCTTGGGGTTCTTAGTCTCATTAATGAAAGAATTTCAAAATGGACTCAAGTGGAAGATAGAGGACAATCTTATTAGCAAAGAACTCTGGGGTAGGCAAGCAGAGCTGCCCAGAAGAGGAGAAGACAGAAGAGAAAGAGAACCAAAAACAGCCATCCTATTTTAATTAAGCCATCATAGAAGTCAGCACTTTAGAGGAAAAGTAAGAAAGTTCAAAGTATCAGAAAATAAGATTCTTAGGTTCAGGCTAATGTTGGAAAGAGAGGCAGTGAAAAGTTGCACCCTTCTGAAACAAAGTCTTACAAAGGTGACAGACATAACACTTCTTTTGGTTATGGGGACATTACCAGGGGGTTGTGAATTCTGGAAAGTAAATGTACATAATCTAATTAGGACATTTTTCTCCACCTATCTCTTTAGCATGGTTTTGGGTGAGCCAGCCTTCCCTAGGGGTGGGTCCTTACCTAGGTTATTGACCAGCCCAAGCACAGCTGAAATGTTAGGTCTCCACCCAGGCCAGAGATTTCCTCTTGCCCAGAAGAAACCAGATCTCCCAGGATGTGATGGGTCTTGCTGTGTGACTTTTAAGAGAGTAAGGCACAGATGTGCACAGAACAAAGAGAAAAAGGGGAGAAAATGGAACCTGTAAGCCAGGAAGAGATACCTTAGAACCCTGCTCTTGCTGAGGCTTCCAGCACTAGTCAGTGGCACTTTGATGGTGGCAGCCTTTGAAACTAAGGAAGTGGCTTTACAAATGTAGCTTTCATTTATAAAAATGAAACTGGCGAGTGGCCCAAAGGATTCGATTTTGAATTGCTTTTCGAAAAAATGGGGATAGGCTATGCAAATCTGTTTTCTCATTCCCTTACCCTGTGAGATGAAGTTGCAAATTGAAGGAGGTGGTCAGTTGTAGCATCCTCTATAGGCCACACTTATCCTTAGCCTCTTAAACATCACCTATTTGATTTAAAGACATTTAACTTTTTAGTACATGGATAATGTTCAACACAGATGTGGGCTCAATTTCTACAACTAGGACAAGGATAGCACCTGAGGTAATACCTTCTTCTCCCAGGTTTCCATCTACAGTTTCCCATCTCTTCCAATAATTAGAGCTACCTTGCCAGCTTTGGTGGAGTCCAGCCTGGATTCAGACAGGGATATATAATGAGACATTATCTAAGAACAAAAAATAAAAAAAATAAATAAAAAACAAAGTGCCTTCAATAGACCATTTCAGAACTGGTAGTGGTAGTTGTCTTGTTTTGTTTTAAATGTATTTTCTCCTAAAGAAAGAGACATTTTCCTTACCAAAAAAAAAAAAAAAAAAAAAAAGGAATGACTAAAATAAGTTGTCTTTCTTTGCCTAAATAAAATTTCTGTCTTTGGCTAAAACATTTTATGTAACACATGTAAACACCCATGCCTCCAAATTCTGGGATTCTGGGATTACTATGGTCTGCCACACTTGGTTTGGTGCGGTGCTGGAGAGGAAAGCCAGAGCTTCAGGTAGTTCCACTAAGCCATCCTCTGTTTTAGTTTATTTTGAGACAGCTTTCCTATGTAGTCCAGGCTAGCCTTGAATTTATAGCAGTTCTCCTGCCTTGGTCTCCTAAATGCAGGAATTACAGGTATGAACCACACCACCAAAAATAAAAAATTACTTTGATATAAACTTTGGTGATGGTCTCCTCATTCAGTTTCTAATTACCCAGTCAATCTACCTTCATACACATTAACCTTCAGAATGGTTATTATGATGTAGTTTATGAAAACTCTGTGTGATGGGGCAGTAGTGCAGGATGTGAGCTTCGGGTAAAATCTGGGCTTAAACTCTAGCACCAAAAAGTAATATTTATGCGGACCTCATGAGGTAATTGCTCCTCTCATGAGATTATTGCTAGGCCTAAAATGTAAACTGGAGTAGTTAGTACTCTGCCACCCTCTACCAGTGCCTTTTTAATTTCTTAAATTTTATTTTTTATTACTGTTGTTGTAATTGTGTGTATATGTGTCTGTTTGTGTCCTGGTTAGTTTTTTGTCAGCTTGACACAGGCTGTCGTCTTTTGGAAAGGGCCCTCAATTGAGGAAATGTGGCTACCAGAGCGGCCTCTATGCAAGTCTGTAGGGCATTTTCATAATTAATGATTGATACATGAGAGGGGCCCAGCCCACCTTACTACCCCTGGGCATGTAGGTGAGTAAGAAAGCAGGTTAAGGAAACCAGGAAGGAGCAAGTCAGTAAGCAGCACTCCTCCAAGGCCTTTGCTTCCTTCAGTTTTTGCCTCCACATTCTGCTTTCATTCTGCCCTGACTGACTGACTCCCTCAGTGATAGAGTATGACCTGAGAGTTACAAACTGTAACAAACCCTTTCCTCTTTAAGTTGCTTTGGCCAGGGTATTTTATCACAACAACTAAAATGAAGGGCAGAACTCAGGCTGGATTCTAGGATGACTGGAGTGTTGGCTGGTCAAGGCCAGCTCTTTGGTGCCAGTTTCTCTGAACACTCAGAAAAAGAGATAAATTCCAGATACCAGTAACTACCATCGTCCTCAACTTTCCCGTTCACCCTTATCAGAAAGCATGTGTCAAACTCCTAAGGAGCTGCGATTTTAAAGGCAGCTGCCAAGGAGAATCATGGGAGGAGCACAGCTTGGAATCCAAGGTTAATAGGCCATGAATGCCACTTTCTTTGCACATTGTCTGTGCCTCAGCCTTTCCTTTAAACTAGCTTCATTCAGTCTGGGGAGGAGAGGAAAGTGGGAACTGCACCAGCTGCAAGGAGGCAGAGAACAGTGAGCTCTCCTCCCATTGCTCCCCCTCATCCCCAATAGTTCCCCCAGTTACACGTAGGAGGTATCTCAAAGCCTATCCTATGTGATTTAAAAATTATTTCCAAGTCATTAGGGCCAATTACTCACATTTGGGCTCTGTGTTACAGTTTATTCCCTGATAAACTGATCGTTTCTCCTGTTGCAAATACCATGAACTCACCAGGGCGCTTCTCAATCATATAGGGGAAGGAATAGAAATGAATGAACAAACTATGTCATAAAGAGTACATCTCTCATCATCATTTGGCAGTGCTAGGAATGGAACCCAGAGCCTTGAACATGATAGGCAAACCACTTTACCATGGAGCCCCATCTCTACTCTAGGCAATTGTTTTAATTAGAAAATTACTCAGGCCAGGTGGTGGTAGCAGGAGCCTTTAACTCCAGCATTTCAGAGAGGCAGAGGCAGGCAGATCTCTGTAAATCCAAGGCCAGCCTGGTCTACAGAGCAAATTCTGGGACAGTCAGAGATACAAGAAATCCAGTTTTTTGTTTGTTTGCTTGCTTGTTTGTTTGTTTTAAAGACAGGTGCTAGTACTTGCAGAGGGCCTGATTTCTGTTCTCAACACCCATGTCAAGTTCACAACCATTTGTAACTCCAGCTCCAGAAGATCTGGGGACCAGGAACAACACACTGCCATGTACATGATTAAAAAATAAAATAACCTTCGAAGGATAAAAGAATTCACTCACTAAGACTGGAGACAATATTAGTGCATGTCCCTTTATTCCTCTCCAGTTTTTATGAAACACAGGTATGCTCAGGGTTCTTAGGATTTTCAGAAATTATGCAAGGAAAGATGTGTCCACAAGCAGGAATTCCATCTGTGTCCTTAGCAGTGCCCTCCAAAAGAATCCACAATAGTGTGGTCCAGGTATTTCCACATGGGCTTTCCAGTTGACCAGCAGAGCCCAGGACAGGTTAGAAAGGAAATTCCTAGACTTTAATCTCAGCCTTCCAAGTGATTATCTAGGCAGGGTCTCTTTAAATTGCCACCTCCTCCTCTGGTCTCAGAAGTAGCCAGGTTCATAAGCACAAACAACTAGGCCTGTCTCTAACCCTGGTTTGTAGGTGCTTTAACTGCAAAAGAAAGAACCTTGCAAAGCTGAATAGAAGCTCCTTTTCAGGGGCTGGAGAGATGGCTCAGCAGTTAAGAGCACCGTCTGCTCTTCCAGAGGACCTGGGTTCGATTCCCAGCACCCACATGGCAGCTAACAACTGTCTGTAGTTCCAGTTCCAGGCAAAACACCAAGGCAAATAAATAAATAAATAAAGTTTAAAAAAAAAAAAAAAAAAAAGAAGCTCCTTTTCAGTTCCCCTCTGATGAGGCCCTGGTTCAATACCCAGACCACCACACATCACTTAAATAGAAGGCACAGCTTTTCGTGGAACAGCCCTCTGACAGACTATTGGAGTAGCAGTACCTTCCCGTGCCATGGCCCCCAACTCCTCAGCCCTAGCAATCTTCTTGTCTTTACCTCTCGAGGAGTTGCAATTATCAGCTCCTGCCACCTGCCACCACACTCACTATCGCGAAGCTTTTGAGTGGAAGAACCAGCAAGACCAGGTGACAGTAGCCATATGACACAAAGAAGGGCCCATTTAAAAACAGGTAAACTGTGGGGCACCTGTACTGTTGTGAGGAAGGACATTAGCAGAGAAACAGGGTTTGGGAGGGGAAACGGGATGAAAAAAATGATCGTTTCTGTTTTGAGTCTACCCTTTATGTTTGGTTTCTGTAGCTTTTCCTTCTTCCCTTAAAGACAGTTTCAGTGGAGGGAGGGAGGGAGGGAGGAGGGACAGACAGAAAGTGTGACTAGCCCAGAGACCCAGCTTGAATCTTGCACAAGATCTAGGCACATCTATGTATACAACCTCAAAAGCCTAAGGAAAGTGGCAATTGAATTGATGCTGGTCTTAAGGAACGGTGCCCCGGAGAGGAAGACCCCCGGAAGCTCTTCCACCTGGACTGTCAACATCATCCTTGCTGGCTGCAGGTGTAGATACACTTGGGGAACTTCTCTTTAATCTTCCTAAGGGGAGTGCTCACTCTAAGAACCAAGCCTTCCTCATGGGCCTCTCTCAGTAGAGTTGACAAGTGTCCGGCCCGTCCTGTCCGTGCGGTCCCCATCCCCCCCCACCCCCCTACCTCCCACCCCCC
>PVIH01000985.1:243330-273809 GCA_004025045.1 Sigmodon hispidus | reverse complement strand
GAATGGATTAACAAACTGTGGTACATCTACACAATGGAATACTACTCAGCAGTAAGAAAAAATGATATGCTAAAATTCACAGGCAAATGGATGGATTTGGAGAATATCCTCCTGAGCGAAGTATCACAAACTCAGAGAGATAAGCAGGGGATGTACTCACTCACTAGTGGTCTCTAAACAAACAAACAAGAAAAAAAAAGCCAAACATGCCCAAGCAGCAAACCACAACCACTTAATAGCTTGGGATCAGAAACACCCTGGACTGACCCTTCAAACCCCAGTCCATCTATAGGAACACCTGACTCACTCTTGAGGGAGGGGGGACAAAACTGGATTTGTCCGGGAGTGAAGACTGATCCAAGCATTATTGGGCCAGTGTGACCATAGGACTGTCTGCTCCCTGCCCAGGGAGGGGATGGGGATTTGCAGAGAAGAAAAATGACCAGATGTGGTGGGAGGGGGAAGAGACCTTCAATACGGATATACAGGGATGGAAAAAAAAAATTCAGATGGAAAGCTGAACACAAAGAAAATATATGTGTAGCAATCTTATCTGCATTTCCACCCTTGATAAGCCATGCTTATGATTATTATCCTCTGTATAGTTATTGTTAACTCTTCTGCATTTTTAAATTCTTTTTACTGTTTTTTGATAAATACAAAATAAAAAAGGAAAAAAAAAACCTTGGGTACCCATAAGTGTGTGAACTTTTTTTTGCAATCTCCAGTTCTATTATTTGTCAATGTGTCTGTCTTCATGACAATATCATATTGTTTTATTACTAGAGCTCAGTGATACCATTTGGAAATGATAATATCTTCAGCAGTTCTTTTATTGTTTGTTCAGGACTGTTTTAGCTATGCTGAATATCTTGTTTCTATGTGAAAGTGAAAATTGTTACTTCAAGATTTGTGAAGAATTGTGTTGGAATTTTGATAGGGATTGCATTGAATCTGTAGATTGCTTTTAGTAGGATGGCCATTTTCACTATATTAGTTTTACCAATCCATGAGCATGGGAGACCTTTCCATTCACTAATATTTTATTCAATTTCATCAATGTATTAAAGGGTTTTAAGGATTTTTTACTAAAAATAAGTTCTTTTCTCATATGATATATTCTGATTATAGTTTCAGCTCCCTCTACTCCTCCAAATTCCTCCCCCTTCCTCTCCCCTCTAGATCCACTTCCTTTCTGTGTCTCATAAGAAAATGAGAATCTTCTATGGGATAAGACCCAAACATGACAAAATAAAATATAAGATAAAACACAAACCATCATATCAAAGTTGGACAAGGCAAACCAACAGATGGAAAGAAGCCCCAAAAGCAGGTACAAGAGTCAGAGACCCAGTTGTTCTCACAGTCAAAAATCCTAAAAAGGGGCTGGAGAGATGGCTCAGTGGTTAAGAGCACTGACTGTTCTTCCAGAAGACATGAGTTCGATTCTCAGCATCCACATAGCAGCTAACAGCTGTCTATAATTCCAGCATCTGACACCATTACACAGCTATAAATGCAGGCAATGTACCAATTCACATAAAATAAAAAAAGAATCCTAAAAAATACTAAACTCACAGCTATAATATATATATTCATATGATCTGATGTAGACCCTATGCTTGATGCTTTAGTCCCTGTAAGATCATATGCACCTTGCTTAGTTAATTCAGAAATCCTTGTTCTTCTGGTGTTCTCTATCCCCTCTATCTCTTACAATTTTTTCACTTTCCTTTCAGCAGTATTTTCTGAGTTCTGAGGGGAGGTATTTAATAAAAACCTCCAATTTAGACTCTCTCCAAGTAATGTCTGGTTGTGAGTATATGCATCTGTTCCTATCTGCTGCCCAAGGAAACCTCTCTGGTGATGTCTAGATTAGGCACTGATTTAAGTAGAATACCATTAGGAATCTGTTGTAAATAATTTTTATACTCATAGTGTTTGCTTTTACCCTAGTTCTCTGGTTTTTGTTTACTCAAGCAGTACCAAGCATGGACTTCATCTAATAGAGTGGGCATTAAATCAAAACAGACATTGGTTGGTTATTTCCACAAGTTCTATACCACCACACCATTACCCACCATATTTTACAGGCAGGACAGATTGTCGATCAAAGGTTTTGTGGCTGAGTTGGTGTCCACATTTCTCTTTCTGTAGCCCAGAGAGTACCTTTCCACACCAAAGAATAAAAGGGTAATGGCTCCATGTAGGCACCAGCTCAACTGTTCCACGTTAAATGAGCTAGATGAATGGTTTTCTTGGCAATGGAGTCCACTGTTAGTCTGCAAAGAGCAACCCTTTATCTTATCAACAGCCTAGGTTGTTTGAGGATTTGCATGAAACCTCCTTGGCCTACAACTCAAGTGAATGCAACTGAGGTCTGTCACTAAAACCTCTGCCTGGCTGCAGAAGATGATTAGTTGAAACTCTGTATTCATCATTACTAGAAGTCCTCATTAGGATCACCTTCATAGGATCCAGAAAGTTTCTACTTCACTATATGTCCACACCACCCCCTAAATGTCCTCCAATTGTAGCTGTCTCACCCCACAATCTCTCCCTCCATGTCACCTTTCCCAAACACCCAATCCCTCCCATTCCATCCCCACCTGCTCCCAATAAAATCTATTTTGTTTTCCATTCCGAGGGAGATCAACACATTCCCTAAAGACCCTACCTTTGCCTAACTTTGCTGAGTCTATGGATTGTAGCTTGGTTATTAATCACTTAATCACTAACATCCACTTATTAGCAAATATATATCATGTCTTTTCCTTCTGGGCCTGGGTTACCTCACTTGGGATTATTTTTTATAATTATATCCATTTACCTGCAAATTTCATGTCGTTTTTTTAAACATCTGAGTAACATTTTGTTGAATGAATGTACCACATTTTCTTTATCTTTTCTTCTCTTAGGAAACATCTAAGTTGTTTCCAGTTTCTGGATAGTATGAACAGAGAAGCAATGAACATGTTTGAGCAAGTTTCATTGGAGTAGGAGAAAGCATCATTTGAGCATGTGCTGAAGAGTGATATAGCTGAATCTTGAGATAGATTGGTTCCCAGCTTTCTGAGAAACTTGCATATTGATTTCCATAGTGGCTGTACAAGTTTACACTCCTACCAGCAGGGGAGGAGTGTTCTCCTTCCTCCACTTAGTCACCAGCATGAAGTTTCACACGTTTTAAAAAAACAAAAAGCAAAGAAACATGTAAGTCAGCTGTTTATTCATCTATCCCCAAGTTCATTTATTCAATAAATAGTTATGAGCATTATGCTGGGGGTTAAGAGGAAAATGAGGAGTGAGTATGCAATCCAGTAGGTAACGTGCTTGCCTGGTATGCACAAAAAGCCTCAGAACTACATAAACTGGGCATTATGACACATACATGTCATCCTAGTGCTTAGTATGAAGAGGCAGGCAGAGGAACTATTCATGTTTATTTTGGGCTACACAGTAAGTTTTAGGCCAGCCTGGCCTACCTGAGGCCTTGTCTCAAAACAAAAATTAAAAATAAATAAATGAAAAGAGGGATACAATAAAACTAAAGCAATCAGTCACCTCAAAGGTTTATAATCTATTTAGAATGATGAGACACAGGGAGGAATTGAGACAAGGCTCAGTGTGTAACAGTGAAGAAATCTGTAGGGAAAATGGAGATCCTCCTCCAGCCAAAAGAACATGCAGACTGTCTCCCAGGCATGTAGCTAAGAGTAAAGGTCATGGGAATGAATCAAGCCCAACTCCACAAAACAGAAGACACAGTCCCACAATGGCTTCTTGGCTCTTCTTTCTAGTGGGTTGTGCAATGCATTTCCTTGGCAAGTGCTTCCAGATGGGCCTGGACTGTTTCAAACACTTTTCACAATTGCTGAAATCTGCACAATGGGGGATTTTATGCTGTGTTGTGCTTCTTTTTCAGTATAAATGTCAGATTTTTTTCGTAGAGGTGTAACAGTGATGAGGCTGTATTCATCAGTCATTTTAATGCCTTGTATTTGGAGAACACTTTGCAGCTCTTTTCCCCCCAGGAGTGCTTAATAAAAGAGGATATTGCTTTAGACAGAGAAGCCTGTGCTCTCCCATAGAAGCAAACCAAGGGGCACTCCAGGAGGTTTTCATTCATCTCACTAACAATAATTTGTGCAGGGCAGGACAGGACATGCCACTAGTCATTACATGATATCAAAGTGGTGCAAGACAGAGGGAGCATGTTCCTGAATTCTGTTATCCAAAGAAAAAAGAATAACCTTCATTTTTATAGTTCCTATGATACTGGAAACACCAGTCAATAAACAAAATAGAAAATGGCATTTATACGTATTTTGGTCATAATTCTAGCACTATCCATTATCATTAGATGGCACACAAAGAAAACACAGTGGCTTGTAGTAGAAATAATATTATTTCCACATTAACCACCTATTTTGCACATTTAGAACAAAAAACAAAATCATCACCTAATGTTACCCACATTCACAATTTAAAATGCTGTATTTATATTCACACACATTAATTTATATGACATAGCTCCACAACCTAAATTACACTTAACAACCCTCACATTGTGCAGATGCATAGACTGAAATCAGGTTTACACAAAAAAAAAAAAAAAAACACAAAACAAACAAAAAAAAAAAACGTGTGGAGTGTAGAAGAACTGGCTGGCACCCTGATTCTAACTCTCTTCACTTCCAGCCCCAAGCTGCAAGTTTTCCATGAGTGTAGGAAACCACATTGATCCTTGACCATAACTCATGGTAGCTGTGGGATCCATCTAGATACTCATTTGACTTGAGCTTTAAAGGATGATTCTGAAATAAGTTTGTCCTTCATTCACAGATGGTCAGTATTCTGCTTACTGAAACCTAAACATATCATAATGGTTGCTTTGCCCCGGGTAAGATGAAGAAAATAAAACAGTATCATGTGAAAGTACAGCCATGGGTCTCCTTCCCACACAGAAATACTTTAGAGCTCTCATGTTTGAGTAACAGCTATTTTGCAAAAATTCATGGCATTAACCATAAGAAACATAAAGCACATTGAGTGAAGAATAAAAGAACAAAAATTTAACTTCTCTTGAACTATACAATAAAATGAAACAGAGTGCAGAGTTGCTTTGTAGGTTGGTTGGTTGGTTAATTGGCAGTTAACTATAAAGGAAAAGTAGGTCTATAGGCAGACCTATTTTAGAAGCAGGATATTCATTGTTTCCTTTAAACCTGAGCACTGGTGTTAGGTATAACCTGCTCTAAATAATAAGTTCTCTGGAATCCAGGAAAGCCCACACTCAAAGACCTGCCTCCCACTTGCTCTTCTCATGGGAGGGCATTTGGAGTTCCCACCTAGTCTTGTTCAGATATCAGGGTCGCACACATGTTCTGAGTGATGCCAGCATGTCATTCTGTGGGGTAAACAAATTTCACACCACCAGGTTACATGCCACTCAGGATACTTTGGATTCTTCCTGGATGCATCTTTGTGACAGGAAATGTAACTTTTCTCTGTGCACTAGTCCTCAGACTTTAGTATATGCCCCTTTTCTTTGTCGGTCTAAATTCCATGGACTTACTGCCTGTTAGGATCTCTTGGAATTCTACTAGATATCATGTTTATCATGCCCTTAATCATTTCCCTGTTTCTTATCCCGCTAATGTAATAAAAAGCTCTGGAAAAAAAAACTTAATAATTTCTCTCCATTTTTATCCTGTTTATATAATATAAAAGGAAGGAAGAAGAGAATTCAAGGCACAGTACTTCATGGCAGAGAATTTAAGGCAGCAGGAGCTTGAAGTAACTGGCCTCAGTGTATCTACAATAGGGAGGATAGAGAAATAAATGTCTGTGCTTGTCTTTCTTTCTAAACTTTATACAGTCTGAGATCCATGTCCATGGGATGATGTTCCCCACAGGTAATTTGCATAATTCCACATCTTGATTTATCTTGATTAAAATTAGTTTAATCAAGATAATCCCTCACAGGCATACCCAGAGATCCTTTTCCCAGGTAATTCTAGACCTTGTCAAGAAGATAATTAACATTACGTATCACAATAGTTTTACCACAGATTAGTCCTATCACATCCAAAACTTCCAGAAAACTAGCTGGAGAATCTAAACCTGCCCTTATCTGCCATATCATCACAATCTATGGATCACTGAAGAAGCAGATTAATATGGAGATGGCCCCTGATCCCAAAGAACGTAAAACTCACAAAGAGATCCAGGCCTGATCCTAACTTGATACCTTCATGTATGTGTGTGTGTGTGTGTGTGTGTGTGTGTGAGTGTGTGTGTATGTGTGTGTGTGTATTCATTCTGTTCCTCCTTACCTGGGTGGACTGGGCATAGTTGCCCAACTTCTTTGGGTCTTAATCGCATCAGTTAAAATGAGAATAATAACAGCCCCATTCAGTGATAACCATATCCCAAATATTGCTTGATGTGGTATATAAAAGGCTTTCAAGAAAGGATAATTTTGGGTTCCAGTCCCAGCTCATCATTTAAAATCGGTGTTGTGCACTGCCTTCATCAAGGAAGCTTCTTACTAAAGTAGGTGGTACTTAATGCTCAAATTTTTAACTAGTCAAAGTTCTGAGCATAAGTAACCATGGAATGCTTAGCACTAGATAGGGTAGCTGTATTACCCTCTGAAAAGCTCAAGGAGCATCACAGAGGAGGTGGTGAAAAGAATTTAAGAACTAGGGGAAGATGTTCTACTAAAGAGATATCTTGGGGCTGGAGAGATGGTTCAGAGGTTAAGAGCACTGACTATTCTTCTGGAGGTCCTGAGTTCAATTCCTAGCAACCACATGGTGGCTCACAACCATCTATGATGACATCTGGTACCCTGTTCTGTATACTGTGTACATAATAAATAAATAAATCTTTTAAAAGAAAAGAGAGAGATGTCTTCTGAACATATCCTTTGCACTCAGAGACTCACTGCAGTTACTGCCTACATAATATTTGATCAAGGATCAGGAAGGGGCCCCTAAGGCCCCATCCCTTTCATACATATTAGCAGTTAATAGTTGTTGGGAGAAGAGTGTCATTTTTCTCAATGGTGCAGCCACTAACAAGTTGTCCTTGCTCCAGTAAACAGCCTCCCATCTGTGCTCAGGCAAGATACTCTAGTTAAGTGTACTACATGCAAATAGATGGCATGAAATATGAGGATCTGGGAAGAAGGAAGATGTCAATGGAGAAGGAAGAGGATTGGAGAGGAGAATGAGAAAGGAAAAAACACCTAAAATTCTCATAGACTGGATGAGAAAGAAAGAAACCTCTGGGGAATATGGTTAAAATATGTTTTGGTGTCAGCTCATTAGAGAAATCCAATTCAAATGACGGTGAATGAACCAGTACAGTGATTCACACTTGAGATTCCAGCATGCGGGAGGCTGAAGTAAATGGACTGTTGTGAGTTTGAGGTCAGTTTGGGCTATAGAATGAATTCTAGGTCATCCTGAACTAGACTGAATTCCTGCTTCATAAATATGGGGCTGGGGAAAAGAAACTTGAGAAGAATGATAAAAGATACCACATCATTATTTCTTTACAGAATATATTTCTATTCATCAAAGAGAGCTATTTGTATCACAGGATTCCCGGACAGCGTGAAGTTCTATATATATATGCATAGCCAGCCTCCCACAGGGCAAAGGTTTCTTGCCAGAGAAACTTCAGAGTCTTATTTCAATTGAAATCTTGTATTCAATCTGCTATGCTCTGAGATTCCATCAGGTAAAATCCGTTCAGAGAACTGCTTTCTGCAATGATATGTGATTCATTCATTCACATCTCCAAGCTATTTAGAGGTAATTATCCATGGGATTTTATCATTAGTTTAAAAGTCACTGCAGTTGTTTTTCTATCAGTATAATTTTAACCCACATAGGATCATTAGCTGGGAAAACATCTTTGAAAAGGGTGTGTAACTGGTTCCCTCACTGGAATAGCACAATTTATGGTATGGAAACACAATGATGCAAATTGGATCTTAAAACACCAGTTGTCCTCAGAACTAACAACTGAGCCCCTACTTGGCACTCCTCACAGAAACTACATAGGAATCACAAATTGAAAGATGCCCATAAAATTCAAAGATATTTTTAGGGCTATAGAACTCTTCTATGAAAACAAAACCACTGCAAGATTATTATGATGATAAATTACTCTTCCATTGAACTTGTACAGAAAAGCAAGAGGAGAGAATCCCAAAACTTCATCATTTACTTATTATTATCAACTTTTTATTGGGCAATAAGAGCCTGAGATTTCATTCTAGATTCGGTGGCCCATTTGAGGGTGGTATTGAGCCTCTGATGGCTTCCCTGGCCACCAATTGAGAGGCAAATGTGCCAATCACACCTTTACCCAATTAGATGATGCTATTTTCAATCCTAGCCATGACGTTAATAATTTTACCATTTAGAGAGATCAGGGGAAATGTGTCTTTAGAAGTATCATCTTTCCTTTCTGTTTACTCCCCTTTTCTTAGTATTGGAGATTAAACTAGGACTTTGGTCATGTTTTGATGTATACCCCAAGCCTTTAAAAGCTTAGCCTTTGTTTTCATTGTGTTTCTTGCAATCCAAGCATCAGCTAAGATGGAATGAAATGTAGTCAGAACTATCTTCATACATTAAGCAAAGATGGAAAATCAGGGGCAAGTAGAGCAAAAGCAGTCAAAATTGGCATGTGCATTTCTCAGGTGGATGTCAGGACTTTAATGTTTATTCCTAGCACATATTGGCAGTTACAGAGAGGATTCAATTACCTTGGTTCTGAGGGAATTGTGGCATCTGTTCTGTGGCTTTCTGTGATCTCCATGTGACAAAGGGAGCTGGGCATTCTGCTGTAGATTTATCAGGTTAACAAACTTGTGATTTTGAGTAAATTGTTCAACTAGTCTCAGCTCCTTCATGGATAAGTCTAAAGGTATGAAAACATGGCTAATGGAATGCTGAAAGATAGTGAGGCAAAGGGTGTCAAGTGCTCGCCCAACAGGTATGAACAACTTTCAGGACTGAGAGACAACATTATCACCTACAAAGCTCAGAATCATACATCATAGTTACAAAAACTACATTTTTGTATTTGCTTTTCAAGATAGGGGTTCATTGTATAGCTCTGGCTGTCCTCAAACTTGCTTCGTAAATAAGACTGGCCTCAAATTCAGAGATCTGCCTGCTTCTGCCTCCTAAGTGCTGAGATAAAAGGCATGCACCACCACCACCTGGCAATTAGCTACAAAAACTATGTTAGTAAAATTCATAATGTTTAAAGTAAGTATGTGGCTTTTGTGTCAGGCTGAAATAAAAGCTTCCCTCAGCTACATGTGGTTCAAATAATATCTTGAAGTAACTGATCAAGAAAGTGAGAGACTTTTGTTTAAAAAAAAAAAAACTTCAAGTCTTTGAAGAAAGAAATTGAAGAAGATAACAGAAGATAGAAAGACCTTCTATGCTCAAGGATTGGTAGGATTAATATAGTAAAAATAGCCATCCTACCAAAAGCAATCTATAGATTCAATGGAATCTCAATCAATATTCTAACATAATTATTTACAAACCTCAAAAGGACAATTATCAACTTCATAAGGTAAAACAAAAATTCCAAGGTAGCTAAAATAATTCTAAACAATTAAAAAGAACTGCTGGAGGTATCACTATCACTGATTTCAACATGTATTTTTAAGCATGGTATTGGCATAAAAACACACAAGCACTGACCAATGGAATCAAATTGAAGACCATAAATCAAACATCTATGAACACCTGACTTTTATAAAGAATCCAGAAATACACAATGGAAAAAAAGATAGAATCTTTAATAAATGATGTTCATCAAACTTGTTGTATACATGTATAAGAATGAAAATAGATCCATATTTATCACCTTGCACAAAACTTAAGTGCAAGTATATCTAAGACTTCAACATAAAACTATATGCACTTAACTGTATAGAAGAAAAAGTTGGGAATAACCTTGAATTTGTTGACACAGGAGATGACTTTCTGAACAGAACACCAATAGCATAGGGAATAAAATCAATAATTAAGAAATGAGACATCATGAAACTTAAAAGATTCTGTAAGGCAAGGGATGCTAACATTTAACAAAGGAGCAGCCTACAGAAAGGAAAAAGATTTTTACCAACTCCATATCCAGTAAAGGACCAATATTCAAAATATATAAATAACTCAAGAAACTAGTTTTCAAAAAGTCAAATAATCTTGTTTTAAAATGGGCTACAGATCTAAACAGAGAATTCTGAATAGAGGAAATTTAGATGTCTGAGAAACAGTTAATAAAATGTACACCATCCTTAGCCTTCAGGGAAATGCAAATCAAAATGATACTGAGATTTCATTACACACATGTCAGAATGGCTAAGATCAATAGCAAAAGGGACAGTTCATTCTGTCAAGGAGAACATTCATCCATTGCTGCTGGGAGTGAAAACTTATACAGCCACTATGAAAATCAATAAGACAATTCTGCAGAAAAATGGGAAATGATGAACCTCAAGATCCAGCTGCACCAGTCTTTGTGTATTGTTCAGTTTATCTGTTTTTCAATTTATGTATTTGCTCTATTTGGAGTTGTTCTGTACAAGGTGATAAGTGTGGATCTATTTAGTCTTCAACATGCAGCCACCTAGTATGCTCATCGCCAAACTGCTCTCTTTTTTTCCAGTGTATATTTCTAACCTCTTTATCAAAAACAAGGTATCCACAAGTATATGTACTTATATGTACACCTTCAATCCTATTCCATTGACAACAAGGTTTTTGTGTGCTAATACCATGCTGTTTCTATTACTATAGCTCTGTAATATAATGTGGAGGTGGTTATACCTTCAGCAGTTCTTTATTCATTCAGGAGTGTTTTAGATATACTGTTTTTATGCTTCAATATGAATCTGCAAAAAAAATGTTCATTTAAGATTTGTGAAGAATTGTGTTCTAAGTTTGGGGGGGTAAATTAAATAGGTAGGTTGCTTTTGGTGTGATGGCCATTTTTACTATATTAATCCATTTAATTCATGACCATAGGAAATCTTATCATCTTCTGACATCTTCTTCAATTGCTTATTTAAATATCTTGAAGATTTTTAAATATGTATGTATGTATTTATTTATTTCACATCCTGACCACAGTTTCCCCTTCCTTCTCTCCTCCAAGTCCCCCAACACACTTCCCCTCTGCCCCACTCCCACAGTGTGGGTAATGTCTTCCTGTATGCTGTAAATATCATTCTTTAAATAAAGAAATTGTTTTGGCCTATGCCAGGCACCGTAGGTGGGAAAGTTGAAGTACAGGTAGGAGAAGGAGGGTGGAGTCAGAGAGAGACTTAATCCAGTCACCAAAGAATCAACATGTAACAAAATAGGTAAGCCATGGGCTATGTGGCAAGACACATTAATGGAAATGGGTTTAATTAAGATGAAAGGGCCATCTAGCAATATGCCTAAGCCATAGACCAAAGAGCATGTAATTAATATAAGTGTCTGAGTCATTTTGGGGGGAAAAGCAGCTGTGAGCAGGTCTGAACTTCTGGCCTGACAGGGCCAGAAACCTCATGTTACATACACCCCCATCCACTTCTCTGCTTCTATTCAGAAAGTTTTTATTTTTGAGGTTAGAGTTAACCCCAAGATATTTTACATCATTTGAGGCTATTGTGAAAGATGATGTTTCCCTGATTGTTTTCTCAGTTTGTCATTTGTATATAGAAAAGCTACTGATTTTGTGAGTTAATTTTGTATTCAGCTACTTTGCTGAAAGTGTTTATCAGCTATAGCATACTATTATATCATTTGAAAATAATACTCTGGTTTCTTTCTTTACAATTATATACCTTTGATCTCTGTCAATTGTCTTATGGTTCTAGCCATTGAATAGACATGGTGAGTGTGAACAACCTTAACTTGTTTCTGATTTTAATGAAAATGCTCTGAGTTTCCTCCCATTTAGATTGATGTTGGCAATGGACTTGCTATAAACTGCCTTTATTATGTTTATATCTGTCCCTTGTATCTCTCATCTCTCCAGGATTTTCATTGTGAAGGGCGTTGGATTTTGTCAGTGGCCTCTTCTGCATCTAATGAGATGACCATGTGGTTTTTTTCTTTCAGTCTGTTTATAAGGTAAATTGCATTCATTGGTTTATTATGTTGAAACATCCCTGATTTTAGGGATGATGACTACTTCATCATAATAGATGATTATGGTTATTAGGTTTGTGAGTATATTTTTAAGATTTATTTATTTATTATGTATACAGTACTCAGAAGAGGGTACCAGATGTCATCATAGATGGTTGTGAGCCACCATGTGGTTGCTGGGAATTGAACTCAGGACCTCTGGAAGAACAGTCAGTGCTCTTAACCTCTGAGCCATCTCTCCAGCCCCCAAGTTTGTGAGTATTTTATTGAGAATTTTTGCATCTATGTTCATCGGGAAAATTTGTCTGTAATTTTTTTTCTTAGTTTTATGTGTTTTAGGTATGAAGGTAATTCTGTATGACCTTATAAAATGAACTGGGAAATGTTCCTTCTCTTTTTAGTTGGTGGAATAATTAAAGGAGTATTGGCATTAGCTCTTCTTTGAAAGTCTGGAAGAATTCTACACAAAAACCATCTGGCCATAGGCCTTTTCTGATTGCAAGGCTTTTAATGACTGCTTCAATTTTATTAAAGGTTAAGGTCTATTTAAATTAATTATCTGATCTTCATTTAAATTTAGTAAGTAGTATATACTAAGAAAATTACCCATTTTTTTTGTAGATTTTTTCAATTTGGTGGAACAAAGGTTTTTTTTTTTAAGTTTGGCCTTATGATTCTCTAGGTCTCTAGTTTCTGTTATTATATCTCCCTTTTTATTTCTGATTTTGTTAATTTGAATATTATTCCTTTGTATTTTATTTGTTTTGTATAAATATTCCTGTATGTGTCTGTTTATCAATTTTCTCAAAGAATCAACTCTTTGTTTCTTTAAATCTTTGCAATTTTTTTCTATTTACTGGTTTAGGTGCTGAGTTTGATTACTTCTTGCCATCTATTACTTTTGGGGTGTGACTTCTTCTTTTTGTTCTAGACCTTTCAACTGTGTTAAGTTACTAGTATGAAATTTCTTCAGTTTTATTGTGTAGAAACTCAGTGCTATGTTGGTTTCCATAGTGGCTGTGCAGTTTTGCATTCCTACCTGCAATGAAGGGGTGTTCCCCTTGCTCCATATTCTCTCCAGCCTATGTTGTCACTTGTTTTTAATCTTAGCCATTCTGACAGGTATAAAATGAAATCTCAGAGTTGTTTGGGTTTGCATTTCTCTGATGACTAAGGGTGTTGAACATTTCTTTAAGTATTTCTTGGCCATTTGAGATTTACCTGTTGAGAATTCTCAGTTTAGATCTACAACCCATTTTTAATTGGATTATTTGGTTTAGGGTTTTTTATTTGCTTGTTTGTTTGTTTTTTGATGTCTGTTTCTTAAGCTCTTTGTATATTTTAAATATTAGTTCCTCTATCAGATGTGGGGTTGGTGAAAATCTTTTCCTACTTTGTTGGCTACTATTTTGTCCTACTGATAGTATCCTTTGCCTTATAGAAGCTTTTCTGTTTCATGAGGTCCCATCATTAATTATTGATCTTACTGGTAGATCCTCAGGAAACTGGAAATCAATCTTCCTCAAGACTCAGCTATACCACTATTGGGCATATACCCAAAGGATGCCCCATCCTACCACAAGAACACTTGCTCAACCATGTTCATTGCTGTTCTGTTCATAATAACCAGAAACTGGAAACAACATAGATTTCTCTCAACTAAAAAGTGAATTTTAAAAAACTAAAAAATGAATTTTAAAAAGTATGGTACATTTACACAATGAAATGTTACTCAGCTGTTGAAAAAATAATAATATCATAAAATTTGTAGGCGAATTGATGTAACTAAAAAAAAAAGTCATCCTACATAGTTAATCTAGACCTAGAAAGACAAAGATGGTCTTCACTCATAAGCGAATATTAGCTGTAAAATAAAAGATAACCATCCACAGACCCAGAGAAGCTAAGTAATAAATAAGGCTCAAAGGGTATGGGGACTGCATGGATCTGGAAAGGGAAAACAGATTTCATGGAGGGATTAGGAATGATGTAGAGAGGACTAAAAGAGACCACTGAAATTGGGTGGGGGAGCATGTCCAGGTGAGGTAGAAAACTAATGCATTGAAAATGCCCTGCTGCAGAGGTGCCCCAATAATGAATTCTAGTAATGAGGCATATGGAACCTGAACAAGCCATCTTATAGAACCCTAACCCTAACCCTAACCCTAACCCTAACCCTAACTCTAACCCTAACCATTAGTTGAAGCAATCGTGGGTGCACTTCCCACAACTCAGGGAAGCCACCGAACACAGGACGAGCTCCGTTCCTGTGCTTAAGACACCACAAGAAAACAGCCCACAGAATCAACTAACCAGGACACATAAAGACCCACAAAGATTGAAGTGACAATCAGAGAGCCTTCTGGGTCTGACCTAAGTCCTTGGTATATATGTTGTGGTTGTGTAGCTTGGAGTTCCTGTGGTACTGTGGCATGGGGCTGTCTCTGACTCTTTGACTACTTTTGAGGACCTTTTCCTCCTACTGGGTTGCCTTGTCCAGACTTAACATAAAGGGCTGTGCCTCATTTTATTATAACTTGATATGCCATGGTTGGTTGATATTCTGGGGAGGCCTGCCCCTTTCTGCAGGGAAAGGAGAAGAAGTGGATCTAGGAGGAAGGGAAGGTGTGAGAGAGGCTGAGGGGAAAGAAGGGAAACTGTGATTGGAATGTAATATATTAGAGAAAGACTTTTAAAGATAATAAAAATAAGAAACTTAGTACCATAAACTTGCCAATTAGAACTGCTTTTATTGTGTCCCATAAGTTTAGGTATGTTATATATTCATTTTCATTTAATTCTAAGTTTCTTAATTTAATTAATTTCTGTCTTGGTCTGTCTTTATTCAGTAGAGATTGTTAAGTTTTGATGACATTTTTAGCTTTCTGCTGTTACTTTTGTTGCTGATATCCAACTTTACCCATGGTGGTCAGATAGGATGCAGGCTGGGCTTTCACTTTTCTTGCATCTGTTGAGCCTTGTTTTGTGTCCAAGTATGTAGTAAATTTTGGGAAAATTTCCATGAAATTCTGAGAAGGTATAAACTTTTATATTTGAGTAAAATGTTTTATAAATATGTTAGATCCATTTCATTTATAACATCCAATAACTTTATTAATTCTCTGCTTACTTTTGTCTGGATGACCTGTCTGTTGGCAAGAGTCAGGTATTATAGTCTCCTACTCTTAGTGCATGGGGGTCAATGTGTGATTCAAGCTGTAGTAGTGTTTCTTTATAAACTTGGGTGCCTTTCTGCTTGGTATATAGATACTAGAAATTGTAATTTCCTCTTGGTGGATTTTTTTCTTTGAAGAGTATGTAACGTCCTTCCCTGTCTCTTCTGGATTTTTTGGATATCAAAATGGCTACAACAGCTTGTTTCTTAGGTTCATTTTATGGAATATCTTTTCCCATCCTTTTGCCCTAAGGTGATGTTTATCCTTGATCTTAAGATGTGTTTCCTGGATGTATCCGTAAGATAGATCCTGTATTAGGATTCATTCTGTCAGTCTCTGGCTTTTTATAATGGAATTGAGACCATTGGTGTTAAGAAATATCAATAAGCGATGTTTGTTGATTCTTGTTCCTTTGTTATTGTTGTTGTTGGCAGTGGTAGTTGTGATGGCAGCAGAGGTGGTGGTGATGGGGTGGTGTGGGTGTGTTTTCCCTCTTTTAATTTGCTGGCCTGAGATTATTTATCCCTTGTATTTTCTTGTGTATAGTTAACCTATTAGGTTGGAATTTTCCTTCAAGTGCTTTCTGTAGGGCTGAATAGGTAGAAAGGTATTTGTTTTTATTCTTTAAAAAGTTTTTTTTAATATCTACCACTACTCCCCCTCCCTGCCCTCCTCCCAGTCCCTCCCAGTCCTCCCTCAGCCTCCTCCCCAACCCATCCCCCACCCATTTCCCAAGGATGGCAAGGAATCCCAAGGTGAGTCATTTCTGTCTGGCATATCCAGCTGAGATAAATCCAAGTCCCTCCTCCCAGTATCAAGGCTGAGTTAGGTGTTCCTCTGTAGGGAATGGGCTCTGACATGTCAGTTCATGCACCAGGAATAAACTCTGGTCCTACTCTAAGAGGCTCTACAAACTGCCCACCCCATTTGACAGTCATTGATCTTTGGAGGGTTTAGTTCCTTTCCATGAAGATTCCTTGGCAATTATTTCAGAGTCAGTGAGCTCCCAATAGCTCTGGTCAGTCATCTCAGTGGATATCTACCTCATGATCCCGATACATTTGCTTATATACTCTCTCCTCTTTCTCTCTTCAACTGGACAGGGAGTTTGGCCTGATGCTTCTGCCTCTCTCCATTGCTGAATGAAGGTTCTATAATGACAATTAGGGTGGTCATTCATTTGATTATAGGGGAAGTCCTGTTTAGGCACCCTCTGCACATTGCTTGGAGTCCTAGCCAGGGACACCTTGTGGATTCTTGGAAGTTTCCTTAGCACCAGGTTTCTTTCTAATCTCACAGTGGCTTCCTCTGTCATAAGTGGATTTTAGACATAAAGCAAAGAATATCCAGGCTTTGAGCCACAACACCTAGGTAACAGAAGGAGTTTAAGAGAGACATCCAGGGGTACCCTCTGGGAAGGGGAAATAGAGAAGATCTCTAGAGTAAATTGGAATCATAACAGGGAGTGAACAAAGGGAGATGAAAACATACCATGAAAGAAGGAGATTGTTGAGTGAGAGGAGCAACAGAGAGGGCAAAAAAAGAAAAGTATTTCTTAAGTTTGGTTTTTATCATAGAGTATCTTATCTTCTCCATCAATTGTGATTGAATATTTTGATGTATATGTAGTGTGGGCTGGCATATGTGGCCTCTTTGAATATGTAGAACATCTATCTGTTCAGGACCTTCTGCCTTTTAGAGTATCCACTGCTATTATAATAGTTTTGCTTTTATATGTTACCTGGTGTTTTCCCCTGGCAGTTTTTAATATTCTTTCTTTGTTCTGTGTGATTAGTGTTTAGAATTTTATATTCCAAGAGGACTTTCATTCCTGGTCCTGTCTGTTTGATGCTCAGTATGCTTCCTTTCTTTCAGTTAGGGAAATTCTATGATTTTGCTGAAAGTAACTTCTGTCATTGACCTGGATTTCTTCCCCTTCCTTTATTCCTATTATTTTTTCTTAGGTTTGGTCTTTTTATAGTGTTCCAGTTTTCCTGGATATTTTGTGCCTAGAGTTCTTTTTGTTGGTGTTTTGAGGGTGTGGTATTTAACGTTATCTTTGACTGAACTTTCCATTTCTTCTGTCATGAAGGCTTGTGATTCTTTTTCCATCTCTTTTATTATGTTGGCAAAACTTGCCACTGAGGTTCATGCTCAAATTTCTAAACTTTTCATTACTCATTTCTCTAGTCTGAGTTTTCTTCATTGATATATTTCCACCTTCAGATCTTGAAGTATTTTTTTTCATTTTCTTCTACTGTGTTTTTTTCTAAATTTATTTAAGGGAGTCATTTATTTCCTCTTTAAGGACCTCTAGCATATTCACAAAGGCTTTTTTAAGCTCTTTGTCTTGTTATGTTGTAATTCTCGGAGCCTGCTGTGTGGCATCACTGTGCTCTAGTGACTACATGCCATTCTAGCTATTATTGACTGTGTTTTTACATAGACATGTGGGCTTGGGAGGATTGCAATTCTAGGTGCTGATATCTGAGACTGTCTTTATTGGATCAATGTTTTATCCCTTTGTTTCTGTTCTGAGGAGAATGTAGTGACTTTGTGTTGCCTGGCAGAAAATTCTTCTTGGATTTTCCTAGGTGTAGTCACTGGGGATTCCTGATAAAATGTGTTTCTAAATATTGGGGGCTGCCTTTTAGAGTATCCACTGCTATTATAATAGGTTTGCTTTTATATGTTACCTGGTGTAACATATAAAAGAAATGTACATGAGCTGAGGGACACTGAGTGGGTTTACAGGTGGTAGCAAACAATGTATTCCCCCAGCATCTCCTTAGTCCCCTGTGAATGGAGGCAGAGAGTGAGAGGCTGCAAAGGTAGTCTGCACAGAGCTGGAATGAGCCTTGGGGTAATGAACATGGAGGAGAGGAAAAGAGAGACATGAAGACCTGTAATTACGCTATCAACTTCCTTAGTCAAAGTCAATAAATATCTTAATAAGTACAATTTAAACAAAATTTCATGTAGTGTTTTTATTAAGCAAAATATCAAGAAATTGTCATGTCTATCTGTCTGTCTGTCTCTGTCTATGTGAATGTGCTGGTATCTTCCTCTATTATGCTCTACCTCTAAAAGCAAAGAAGAATCTCTCACTTAGCTGGAGCTCTGAATTTCAACTGACTATTTGGCCAGCAAACCCCAGAATCAACCTTCAACTCCAGCACTGATACTGCAGATGCACATTGCCACACCCAGCTTCTCACACGGTTGTGGGATCCAAGCTCAGGACCACATGCTCATACTGCAATCACTTTGCCCATTGCATCATCTCTCCAGCTACTTTCTTGCATTTTTAAATATGCCATAATATCAATAATTAAGTTCTCTAGAAAAATAAAATCAGGGTAAATTTTATTTTTTTAAAGTTCAAGTAGAACAAAAAAATTATTTTATGTTACTGGTTACCTTTAAATAACTAAGATGGAGAAACACAGGGAAGGAAAAATGGCCTAGAACAGCCTTTTATTTTAATATATTTACTAATTAATTTTGATTAACAACATAATTCATATTTTCAGCAGAATTCACTGAAGTTGAATGAGGAAAAATGTCACTGGGATGAAAATTAAAATGAGCCACACTTTTGACAGAAAAGAATAAGCATACCTTCTTATCAGTCCTTCTAGACTCATAAATGTATCAATAGACAATGATATATTATAATATATAGTAATATTTTTAACTAGTAATCTGATTTGTAGCAAGAATGTAGAGTTCATTATAATTTAATAATGTATTTAAACTTTTTTACTAATTTGTCCTGACAACTTTTAATAGACTATAAATAACATTAATTACTGCATAATATCCCATAAAAGATATGCATTATTTACTTAACAAATGTCTGCTTTTAAAAATAAAACAATACTTCAATTAAAAATTGTGCCTTATGATTGCAAGACCTAGTGGTGTCAAGGGCACCACAAAAAAAATCCCACAGATCTAACAAGCCTAGGCTCATAGGGGCTCACAGAGACTGAACCAAAAACCAAGGAGCAGCATGGAACCGACCCAGGCCCTCTGCACATATGTGACAATTGTGTAGCTTGATCTTCCTGTGAAACTCCTCCCTACAGTGAGAGCAGAGCCTCTAACTCCAGTGCCTGCTTCTGAGACCTTTCCTTGGACCTTAATAGAAGAGGAGGTGCCTACTCCTGTGGCAATTTGATATACCATGGCTGCTTGAAATCCATGGGATGTCCACCTGTGTCTGAAGATAAACAGTGGAGGAGGAGTGGATGGGGTGGGAAGGGGAGAAGAACTGGGAAGAGGGAATGAAGGGGAAACTTTGGTTGGGATGTAAAAACAAAAAGAAATCATTAAAAAAAAAAGAAATTGTGCCTTCAGTGTATAGAATTTATTGAGAGAGGAGAGAAAGGGATACAATCATTCTTCCTAGAACAAATATTCATATTGTGAAATTTTAAAGTTCATATGCTCTCGTGAAACATGGTGTAATGGAAAAGGTTTGCAGAGAACAGCACATCTGGCATCCCAGCACTTTCCATCACTTTGACCCCCGACAAGCAGGAACACCTGTTTTCTCAACCTAAATTCCCTCAGCCTGGAATTTAAGGACATGTGTGTACTTGCAGCTGATACAGTAAGTTTATAGGAATGATGCCCACAAAGTCTCTTCCAAAACATTAGCAGGACAGACTTTGGTTGAAATACAAAATCCTAGCTATATAGTCACCATGCAGTTTGAGAAATAGGTCATCAAGCCTTGATTAATGAGAATTCACTGCAGCATTATACCCAACCTCTCCATTGCTTACTCCTGGAAACACTCACATATGGCTTCAGAGGAAATGCCACTTTCTCTGGTTTCAAAATCTGGTTATTTCCTGTATCTGGTGACATTTTCTGGGTCACAGAGACTGCAGCCAGGCAAGCTAAAACCGAAAAATATCAATTTTAGGTAAACATGACAAAGAAAAGCAAATAGCTCTCAAATATGAATCCTCTGCTTTAAATTATAGCCACTACTGTTCTCAAACAATATTTTCTCAGACCCCAGAACTTACCAGTCAACTAATATTTTTCCTTCTTGTAGCTGGAAAGCTAAAAAGAAGAAAGATATCTGTACCTTTAAGGATAAGCTCACACTCCATTTTGAGATAATGTCTCTCTACCTGTTCTACCATATCATCCCTTCACTAGCCTTTAAGACATGTCCCCAGTTGCCATCCTCCAGAGATAGCAACATTTCAGATACTCTGTTCATCTGTTCAGGTGCATCTGTATACACTATACATTATCACCACTGTCCACTGAAGGTAATATCTCCCCACTAACAATGAATAAACTGCAACATTGTGACTCGTCTTTGGAATCACAGGATCTTGGAAATAATAGAAACTTCCTAGTTATGTTGGCCTTCCCCACTTGATTTGCCATACCTTGATTTAGGACTTTTTTTAAGATAAAGAAGTTGAAGCTGTACCCAAGGGGTCCTATATCAGATGTTCTACATCTGAGACCTTCATGATTTATTTAATATCAGCTGATTTAATTGTTCATTTAAATTGTTAATTTAATTTAATTAATTTAATTTAATTTTTAAAATCTGGTCTTTATTTGTTAACCACTTTTAATGCTGACTCACATTTGTAATGCTAGCAGTGTGCAAGGTACATTATTTCACAGATTTCTTACAATAATGCTATGATTTTGATACTGGCATTACTCCACTTGTGCAGATGGAAAACACAACTAGTAATCTTTGCTCTTACTCATGAGTCTACATAGCTACATAATTGTCTTTATGTTGTAATCTCTCACCCATTGGGGCCTGAATTTCTTATTGCACAAACACACACACACACACACATATCTCTTCTGTGTAAATATACATCTGAAGAGAAAAGTCAAGAGTCATAGATAAACTCTGGTTGATTTTAAATCCTCTGTTTCCACAGTATTATGTCTAAGAACTCTTGACCTCCCTATTCTTCATAAAATGAGCCACATCACACTTGGAAACAAAAGAGAGAGCACAAATCCTAGCTAGTAAGCACATAATAAATAACCAATAAATGCTGCTGCTGCTGCTGCTGCTGCTGCTTCTTCTTCTTCTTCTTCTTCTTCTTCTTCTTCTTCTTCTTCTTCTTCTCTCTCTCTCTCTCGCTCTTTCTCTCTCTCCCTCCCTCCTTCTTTTACTCTTTGTTCTTTAACTTATTAAACTCACTAAATGCAGTTTTAAGCATTTAGTTTCCAGTAAGGTACAGAGGCATCCTTGTGTGCATCCTTCACAGACACCCATCTACAGTGTTACCAACAAAAGAAAAGCTCTGGCTGTCAGGGGGAATCATGCAATCATAAAAACCTAGCTCAAAAGAACAGAGTAGTTAATAGTGACCACCCAGTACTGTAGAAACTCTGCATGCCATCATAGAGATAAGTCAAAGGATGATTTATTTCAAAGAAAATAGATTCTGTGGAAGGGAAACAGGAGTCATGGGAAGGAAAAACTCAACTGTAACATAAACACAAAAAAGCTGGATGTCAATTACTTTGGCTATGAACCCCACTCCCAACTGGTCAATGTGTGGGGAACAAAAGACTTCAGTTCAGTGTTCATCCATAAATCAAGCATTTATACCACGCCCCTCCCCAAAAGCCTCAGGATCCTGCGGAAGAGGTAGTGAACAGATTGCAAGAGCCAGAAGTGGCGGATAACTTCAAATGCAATTACACTTATTAATTCCCAGTCATTATGATAGCATTCACAAGACTTTCACAAGCTCCAGCCCGTGGCAGGGGTAGGAGTGTAAATAATACCACCACTGGCTGAGGAGCTCTTGGCATTTGATAGCTACAGAGAGAGGGTAAGTTACCTGTGTTTAGTGATGTGACCCCCATTGGGATGTCCCCAAACCAGAGCAGTTCCCAGTCCAAGAGTAGTTGTGCGACACAAGCTAGAGGTACGTACTGGGAAAAGAAGAAAATAAAAAGAATTTATGACCTTTTTACTAATTTTTATTGCATACATATATGTATATGTGTCCTAAATATATAAGTACAACCTTCTTAGTATGTAATATGTTACTTGCATGAGTGCTTTTAAGGTTGACCAAAAAAGAGATCAAGAAAGGGTATATGAGAGAGTTTGGAAAACAGGAAATGATGAATATGAGTAGCCAGAAGTTTTCCTGTGGCCTACAGCCACTTGGCCCCAAATAACACACAGAGGCTTATGGTAATGATAAACTGTTTGGTCTATGGCTTAGGTTTCTTCATACCTATATCTTGTATCTTAAATTAATCCATTTCTATTAATCTATGTGTCACCACATATCTATCTCATGATTTTACCTGTGTTCCACTACATCTTGCTCCCCAGTGGTTCTCAGTGTCTGCCCTGACTTTCCCTTGTATCTCTCTTGGATTTTCTGCCTATCTATATCCTGTCTTGCCATAAGCCAAAGTAGCTTGTATATTAACCAATGGTAGCAACACATTTTCACAGCATACAGAAATACCATCCCATAGCACTTCACCTTTTCTGTCTAATCAAAAAGTATTTCATTTTAACATAGTAAAATTCTATATAACAAAACAATTATCAACTGAGAATTACAGTTACAATATCTAGTTTATTTGTATTTGGCAAAATTAAAGAAATATTTTATCATCTATCCTATTTCTGTGAGCCTAAAGTTTTACATCAAATTTACCTTTTATCATAACTAAGTAAAAGTATAATTATAACAATTTAGTATTCAACCTCGTCAAAGACTCCAGAAGGATATATTACCTGGGTAAACAGAAAGTGCACTGCAAGCAACTTCCAAAATTCTAGAAATGACAGAGCTATCTGGCTGACTGGATAGTCATCTAAAGTTCTGCTATAAGGTTGGGGCATCCATCTCCAGGCCCAGAATCTCTGGCAGACCTTTCAGGGAAGCAGGAAATTTGAAAGACTGTTCCATCTAATGCCTAAACTTGTAAGCCACTTTCCCCTGTGTCCTACAGAAGGCTTGGCAGGTTCTTCTGTGAAGCAGGAACCTGAATGACATATCACCTTGTTTTGGCAAAGTTCAGTGTTCAGTTTCCTATGGGTCCTACATGTCCAGTTTATACAATATACTATTAACAAGTTGAAGCAAGGGCATTTTCCCCCAATGGCTAATTTTTGCCAAGAAGAAAGTAAACTTCATATGGAGTTTCTTTGATTTCCATCATCCTCTTAAAGTAATTGGTGGTGTCTGCCAGGAACCGACATGTCTTACTATACAGGAATATCTAAATTCTTAAAACATTTTAAATGCCATATTATGTAAGTCTTTGAAGCACTTGAAGATTACCTATCTAATTGAAATACATCTAGACATATCTAGAAAACTCAACTAGCATATAATTTTGATTATCATAGATGACTATTAACCTGTATTTCTTAATTATACATTACAATTTTAAATAAGATGCATAAACATAATGCCTTAAACAAGAGTAGAAATATAAAGTATAATAAAACTGACCTCAAATTTGTATTAATAAACCAAAATTCATAACAATGTATTTTGAGATTAATAGTTGTTTTTGAATTATAGTAGATTCAATAATCTTTTTATCACTTCTATATCATATCGTCCTTTTTTCTTTAGAAAGAGATTGATTATAACTGCTAACCACTTATAATGAAAGCAAACATTTATAAAAATATTTTGAGAATTTGGACATAATTTTTTATACTACCTCCTGCTAATTTGGGCTGCTAACAATTTTATGAGTATCCTGAGAAAATTTAGAATTATAATCAAGTCTTGAATGTATCATTCTGTGAAGCTGCATCATCTCAGCCAGTTGCCTGGAAGCTGTTCATCTAGTCCATCACTCCTATTGGAGACCTCTCAGGGGGTCTTCCTTGATGTAATCATATTAACCTGGAAGGAATCCACAGCTTCTCATCCCCTGCGGAAACCAAAACAGAACCTCTTTTCCAAAGCAAGATATCCTTAGACCCAAATGTTAAAGTCAAGATACCTTTACATATATATATATATATATATATATATATATATATATATAAAACACATATATAATTTAGCAGCCCCTATAATCAAATGTCTCTCTGAAGTTAAAAATCCCAGAGACACCACAAAAAATACAGTATCCAGACTCTCTGTGCATTTTCCATTTTTATGGGCTTATTATATTTTTTATTACTCCATTTCTTTTTTCTACCCTTTTTCTTTGCTTTCCCAAGCCTACATATATTTTTAAACACCCCATTTAGAGGATTTTCCATCTGAATCTGTTTTACTGTCCATCTTGTAGACATTTCGTCTATCTGAGCAAAAGTCTAAATCTGCCACGTATTGCACTGCCGAAGCTTGTGCTCGTTTAAGCCCACATGCAGTGGCTGGAGAATCCTCTCTGTATCACAGCCTGTTGGAGAGACTCTGGAAATCCAGCAGGCCACTTAGCTCATAGCAGCTCGAGGCAAGTTCCATCTCTCAGACAGCTGTCCAGAGACATATCTCTGAGCTACTGCTGGCATGAAAACTGGGAGGCTAGGAATCCAGAGTGGCTTCATGTCTATGCATTCAGAAACTTTTTTAACCTTTCTTTGGTCTATATTGTTCAGTTTCCAAACAGTGGGTGCCAATTATAGCCAAAAGTTTTCATGTCTACTAATCTATGTGTCACCACATGTCTTGTGGCTTTGCCTGTGTTCCATTACATATTGCTCCCTAGCAACTCACAATGTCTTCTCCAACTCTGCCTTTCTTCTCCGTGTACCTTTCTTGGATTTCCCACCTGGCTATATCCTGTCTTGCCATAGACCAAAGCAGCTTGGTTTTTAACCAATGGTAGTAACACATATTCATAGCATACAGAAAGATCATCCCACAGCAAATACATTCATAATGTCATGTACAGAATTCTCAAAGAATTATTTTTAAATTATTTAAAAATCAGGTTTTTGCTGATTACCACAAAAAGAGAAATTTGAATTATGGATCTCTCCTCACCTTCAGGAAAGTTTTGAAGAATAAATCAGCTGAGACTAGCTGCTGCCAACAATCTGAGCAACTGTCAGAATGGATATCTCAAACCCAAAAGATAGGAGGCAGGGCTGGGGTGTGCATCATAGCATCTATCACAAGTCTTGAAACTGAGGAGATCTATTTGCTTTTAATATAAATGCTAGAAATATCTAAAAGATTCCAAACTCTTCCACAGCAAAAACTTGGATTCATATGAAGACTGTAGTGATAATTATCTTCATTTTTCGTTCTGTTTCTTTATTTGGATTGGGTCTGCCTATACCCTTTGTTTATGTATCGACTTAAAGAAGAAGAAAAGTAGTTATAAATAGAGAAATGTGGGGAAACTAGATGGAGAAGATAGAAAACTCAGAAACACATCCACTTACCAAGTTTGTGCAGCTGAATGAAGATGAGGCACAAGTCATGAACGGGACATAGTGAAGGGCCCATAGAGAAACACAGAGATGGCGGCTTTGGTGTAAAATGGGGAGTGGAGTGTGAAGCCAAACTAGTGGGCATCAAGGAGATGCCCACCTGGAAAACCCTAGACTACCAGATATTCCTGGCACGTCCCAGCCCACTAACTAGAGTTAGCTCTGAATATCTTCTATCTGAAACCCAATGCAAGAGTTGACATGACAAGGTAAATGACGGAAGCTGGCCATACATATATTTAAGGAAGAAATAAGCCATAGAGGTATGACCTTTGTGGTCATTCTCTTCAATGGTCCGTCTCTTTCTGGACTGAGGCTTAACACTAGTAGAGCTGGTAAATGTTTTGTGCTCTGCATTTTTGATCAGTCAGCGCCAATTTTATTCTTACTCTATGATTAAACTGAGATACATCTGAGATGAATAAGAAAAATCAGATCATCAGGAACCTTGTGGTAAATGTTTGAGTACTTATGTAGAATTCAAGTACTGAGCAGATACTAGCATTGTGAAGAGAAACTGAAGAAAGATTCATCTAGGGTGGGGAATGTGGGAAGAATTTGGCCCGATGAAGAAGAATGGGGTGCAAGGTGTTAAGGTAAGAAGCATGAACAACTGGGTGATCTGAGGAATGAAGTCAAGCACCCACCCTAGATGAATCTTTCTTCAGTTTCTCTTCACAATGCTAGTATCTGCTCAGTACTTGCATTCTACAGAGCCCAGGTTGGCTAACGCGTAAGAACATCACACACTGAGACCTGCTCTGATATTCTGAGTCCTTTTACTGTCTCTATTTCAGGGTGTACCCTATTTTGCTAGCTATAGTGCAGCCATTGTAGAAGCATGGAATCATGTTTTGCATCTCCAGCATCAGACCCAACACCCTTAAAATAATGAGCTCTTGGGAATTGATGGAGGCTTTAAAGTTCGTTTTGATCATTCTTTATTTTATTTTTTTCTGATATAAAATAAAAGTATTTTCTTGCATGGATAAAACTAGATGCAGCCACAGTGTATTGATTTTTTAAATACATAAATGCATTTCAACATTGTCAGTCAACATCATTTATAGGACAAACACAGAACAATGAGATTAATCAATAAGGGATTGTTAGAGAACCTGCCCTTGTGCAGCAACAACCTCAGGACAAGTCTACACAGTAACTAGAGCTGATAGCACTTAAAGTAGAGTCTTATGTCTGTTGAGTAGACAGCAAAGCTTTTGTAAAAACAGACTTAAGAAACTATTTTATTCTTCTTGGACCAAACATCAATTCTGTGATACCAGAGAGGAAGAGGGAAGAGTTGAAGTGGAGGAGCTTCTTTGTCATCTCAGAATGGCTGATCAGAAAATAAAAAATAACCCTTTTGTGTTTATTTAATTTTTCATTTAAAATTTTTTATATACTAACCGAAGTTCTGCTTCCCTCCCCTCCTCCCACTCACCCCCAACTTCCCCTATCCCTATATACTCCTCAGAGAGGACAAGGCCTCCTGTCCTCTTTGTGGGAAGTCAACCAAGTTTGGCTTATCATGTTGAAGCAGGACCAAGTCTCTCCCTGCCCACATGAAGTCTGAGCAAGAAATCCCTCTATAGGGAATGGACTCCAAAAGCCAGTTCCAAAAGCCACTAGAGATAAATCCTGGTTCCACTGCCAGAGGCCCCACAAACTGTCTAAAAATAAACCTTTTAATTAATGTTTTTCTAAATCCTCTAGAGTATGAATATTTCACACTTTATATTAGCCCACTCTCAGGTCCTCAAGCTTAGTGACAAATGCCTTTACCCACTGAGCTGTCTCTCTGGCCCAGACAAATAATCATTTTAATGTGCTAGAGAAATGTATTCTCATGTTATATGCTAAAATAGAAGAGGATGTTTGTTTTCCTTGCATCTATAATCTCAAAATAGGCAATTTATACCTGCTTATCCCATTCAAATACCTGAGCATCCTCTGGATGGCTGTGTACATTAAATCACTAATGGTTTGCATTTTGAGATTTAAAAAGTCCCCCTGAGGGGGAAAAAAATGAAGGCTCACTTTCCATTCAACAGAACAAACCAAACTTCCTATTAATGTGGTGATTAACTTTTCCTGACTTAGTAAAACTTTACAAAATATACAATTTGACCTTAGTTTATTTAAATTTTTAGGAAAAAAAAGACTATTCAAAGAAATCCACCCTGGCCATAAAACCAGAGCCAGTGAAAGAAACAGCCTAGATCTGGAACCCAAGACAGTGAAAGAAACACTTTTTTCCTTAACCCAGGACCAAAGATACATGCCCAAACTCTGAAACTAGTACCAAAGGAACACACTTGGCCCCTAGAATCAGAAACGATGTAAGAAATATGCCCTGGCCTTGGAGTACAAAAGCTAAAAAGGTCAATGAAAGAAGCACAGTTTGGCCCTGAAATCAGAGCTACCTCTGTTCCTTACTAACAAAACTAACCAATCCCTGAGCAGGAGTAACCAATCCTTGAGTATTCCTGGAGAAACTCTGCCCCTAAAAGCCCCTATATAAACCTCTCTGCCTGTTCAGTTGTTGGCTGTTCTTTCCCATCCTGGTAGTGTTATGCCTTCATGTAAGAATTTCCATGCTTGAGAGATAGCTCAGCGGTTAGGAGCACCGCCTGCTCTTCCAGAGGACCTGGGTTCGATTCCCAGCACCCACATGGCAGCTAACAACTGTCTGTAGTTCCAGTTCCAGGCAAACACCAAGGCAAATAAATAAATGAATAAAGTAAAAAAAAAAAAAAATTTCCACCAGGGAAGCTGGACATGCTGTGAAGAGTGAGGATTTTACTGCTACATACAGATTCCGTGGGAACCGGGGAGAATAAACTGGCTCCGGTGCACCGGATGGGCTAAAAGGACCATTGCCCCAACAGGTATTGGTCTTTAAAGAAAACTCTATGTAATCAGGATGGGACACACCTTGGCATTCCAGGATTGGGCAAAGAGGTAAGTAAGGTACAGCAGCCATTGGAGTTTTCTGGCAAGAATCCAACCTTTGAACCCATTGGCTGCTGTGGAAGTTCACTAGCATACCTGGGCCCTGCCCCTAGAACATCCTGCCACCAAAAGGAACCATTTTATTAACAGTGCTACAGTAAATGACTTGACAATGATTAATAACCAGACTCAGTGTTGGGCTGTGACATTCCTGCTTAAGGCTGTTGTACTTAGCTTCCACTCACAGTAAAAACCAACTTTTGGTTGTTACAAAGTCAAATAAATATAATTATGACAACTAGAAGTGTGATTCTTTATAAAGCGTGTTCCTTTCAGTGTGCTTTTTACTTTGCTCCTGAGTGACAGGAAAAAAATAATGCAAAAGGACAGACCAAACTCAGTTTTCTGTTTTTTGGCCTTTTGCCTTCACATCATATGTCTGGAAACTTCCTCAAACCCTTTCCCACAGAGCTTCAGACCCTCAAGTTCTCAGAGTACTCAGATCTAGGCCTGGTCTACCCCATGTATGGACTTCCAGTTTGGGGCATTTTTATTCTAATGCTGTGTCCATTTCTAGCTGGAGATAAAGTGATACAGCACAGTAGCAGGGTTTGGCATTCCTGTCTAGCTATTCTCCACTAAAAAGCCTGCCCTAATGAGCATCTCTGGTTAGAGAAACTTTAACACCTATTGTAAAATATGCAAAAAAAATCTGCATCAGTCAGAGAGGATGAAGTGCTACCCATTTGACACACTGGTAAAAGAACAAGGCAAGTGTCATCTCATCTCATCTAGACTCTGCTCAGTGCTTTCTTTGCCTTTGCTAATTGTAAATTGCACTGTAATAAAACTTAACCATGAGTAAAACAGCTTTTCTCCATTATTCAAGAAAGGAATAGAATCTTAATAGTTGCATTGGAGACACCCATTACATAGACAATGAGGTAGAGACAATTAACATGAACCTGGTACTGCCATTTCAACCCAACAAGTTCTAGAAGTGTGGCCACAGACTGAATTCCATTGCAATTCAGTTTCTTCATTCCAAAACTTAGGGTTACTGTGCCAACCATAAAACGGTATGAAGTAAGAGGTTTTCATGTCACAGTGCCTAGCATATGCCTGGCATAAAATAAATACTTGGTGCCTGGAACTTCCTTCTCTTAGTTTTACTGGGCATATTGTTGTTTGTTGCCCATCTTTAGCTGGAATTGACATGGAGAAAACATCTTTCTAATCTCAGATGTCAGACTAAGAAGATGTAGATAAATTTCCTACAGCTAATTCTAAACATTCCCTTTGCCATGTCTACTCAAAGACTCTGGACTGTTATATTCTATTGCTGGAAAAGTGTTTGTGTTATTTTTCTATCAATAAAGGTTTACATGTATCTGACATAAGACAGGAGTATAATGGTAAGTAAAACAAATCTTGGTTTTACTATCCTACAGTTTACCCCATAAATAAATATTGATCTTTTTTTCAGATAGTCACAAAGGCAATGAGTATGATAAAGTGAAGGAGAGGAACAGAATGTTCAGGTAGGGGTAGTGTTTTCTACACTGTGGCAGGTAGGGGTAGTGTTTTCTACACTGTGGCAGGTAGGGGTAGTGTTTTCTACACTGTGGCAGGTAGGGGTAGTGTTTTCTACACTGTGGCAGGTAGGGGTAGTGTTTTCTACACTGTGGCAGGTAGGGGTAGTGTTTTCTACACTGTGGC
>PVIH01000985.1:211803-243230 GCA_004025045.1 Sigmodon hispidus | reverse complement strand
GAAGAAAGCCTCAAAGCTGTGCTGTGTGGTAAAAATCTATCTTTGTAAAGATGTTGCAAAGTTTCTTCCATCTTAAGGAATTGACATACGCAAGGCCTTGAGGTGAGAATGAATGTAAAAGGAAATGAAGCATAGAGATTTTATAAATAGATGACCGGGAGGTCAGAGACTGGGCAATGGTGAGACTGCGGATTGCAGAGCTTAGGAACATAACACTCAATGTGTGGTGGGAAGCAGAGCAAAAGTTTGAGGCTAGGGGCTGATAAATCTAAAATCATCATCTCAGAATTGTTGGGAATCCCTGTGGCAGACAAGAATGACATGAGATATTAAATCTAGGAGGGATCAAACAGGTCTCTGAGCCCCAGATTCTTCATTTCAGACATGAGAAATTAGAAACACAGGAAAAAAGGAGTTTCCTAAATCCACAATGAGGTTTTTAAAAAATACGAGATCCACATATTCACATATTGGACTGTCATCTCTTGGCCTATAGGTTTTTAGTAGTCACCTGCCGCTGCTCAAGTTCTCCATATTGCCTTGGTTATCAGAAAATGAGAGCAAATACATCCTAGGCTGCTCTGTAGGATGTTTGCTCTGATCTTTCTCCTTTCATGCCCTGTGCTTATGAAAATCCCAAGGTCTACACCTGAGATACTAAGCCTTAAGGTTCCAATGCTGGGGTTGCTAAAGAGGTTCCCTACAGAAATATGAGAATGGTACATCTTCAGTCAAACCAGATGTGCTCTCCTGGGTCCCAAGTGGAAAGCTCTGAGCCTGCACCGCATCCTCACAGTGTCCCCATCACAATGACTGCCTCACTGTCTCCCCTATGTCTTCCTCAGAGGGGCAGGAATGGATGAGGGCTTGCCTTCCCACTTTGGTTTGTGCAGTTCAATTCATGCATGTTTCTGCCAGCTCCAGCCAGGCATCCATCCTACATGACAGCAGAGAAAAGCTGTCTAGACTGACTCTATGGCAGGTCCTCCTCAAAGCCTCCCATGATGAGACTTCAACAAGTAAAAGCCTACTTCCAAGGAATGCATCATCACTGCAGAGAGCATCCTGTATTTCTCTGGGACTTGAGCAGTATCAGCATGGGGCAGAGACTGGGGGGGTAGTTTTGCTGATTAATGGCTTCTACATAACTCCATGGCCTCTGCAGAAACACATGGCCATCATTTATGAATGGTAAATGATCAATGACTAGAAATTGCATCCTGCCTGCAAAACTGAAATTTTGGTTTTCTTTCATTCCATTCCACTAAACTGGGGGTCCTAGGCAAGGACCTCTGAGAAAGCCTCTCTCTGTCATTGATTTTGGGGGTGGGTACTTTCTATTTTAAACCAAAACAGATGAAAATTAAAAAAACTTCATATATTCCATACTGCACTAGTCTGAGATCCCCGTAACTCTTCCAAGAGGCAGATTTGTGGTCATCACTTTCTAAACATAAGGGCTATTCATGAGATCCTGACCCTCCAGAAAGCAGGAAGACTTGGACCAATAGGGTCAACTAGGAGATACTCAGCTCACATGCACCTGTGGAAGCATTGGCCTAATGGACCCAAGATATAACCCCCTGGTATTTTTCTTTCTTTCACCAAGGTCTCTCCTAAGAGAAAGCATCCCCATTCCATCCCCATGCATCTGTTCTCAGAGTATTATTTAGGCCAAAGTATCAGAAAAATTTTCTCCCTTCTCTATTTGCTCATTTTGATGATGATCAATCCCTAAATCTAAACAAAAGAATTGTTAAGAAGTATTATAGTTGATGACTGGTCTAATGAGTAGGTCCAATGAAATCACCCTTAATATGGCATTTAAACCCCTAGAAGAGGTGGCCTCTATTCATACTTCTGGCTTACATCCTACTGCTTGTGACACACATCTGGCCCCTCAAATACACCATCATAGCATCTGGTACCAGGACTTTGTACAAGCTTTCCTACTTAGAATTAACTTTCTTCTGTGGATGTACACCTAATAAGCAGCTCACCTTGACCTTTGTTTCTCTAGACAAGGTCAGACTCCTCAATACGTGTCTCATCAAAACCAAGAACCACTCTCCCATAGCCTCATCTTTTTTTTTGTCCTAAAGACACTTTACAGTTTCCAGCTACCTAATGAAGGCCAGGGTGATGCTGGGACAGAGATACAAATACATAAACAAAAAGTCACTCTCATGAAAGTTTTTCTTTCCTGAGCATAGTCAGAAAATATTTGTGGTTTTAAGGATGACATAGTCTATGTTAATCTGTCATAAGAGATTGTGCCAGCTACTGAGAGGACCCAAATTGAGGTACAGGAAAGCTCAGGAGCAGTTATTAGACAATTGTCATTCAGAGATGTTTAGTCATGTAAGATTCCTTAGCAAAAATGCAGAGGCATCGATGAACAGTGACAGTTCAGAGAGGAGACACCACAGTATATGACAGATTAAGCATGATATTTGAGGGAAGAAGACTAGCTTTGGGGTGGATCACTAGTAAATACAAGAGAAAACAATGAAAAGAGTAAGGAAAGAAGAATTCAATACATGGGGGTTGCTAAGTTAAATATAGTGTCTCTTAGATAGCCAAGTAGAAATGTCAAGAAAGCAGGAAGAATCACTAAGAAAGGTCAGAGCTAGGAAAACACAGTGGGCAATTATTGACCTATACATAGATTTTCAGAGCCTTACTGCTCCAGGGGTCCAATGAAGGGAGACACAGATATCAGTGACCTTTGCATGTGCAAGAACACACCCATGGAGCCTAACTCAAGGAGAAGGACCCAAGAGCACTGAGATTATGGAGAAAGTAATTGAGAGTCACAGTGAGAACGTGCAGTTGCTGGAATGTAAGATATCAAGGAGTTCAAGGACAGGATGGGTAATAAGGATCAGGGTGGATTTAAGGGGGCAGAGAGACTCACTACAGACCATTTTAGTAAAGCTAGCATATGCATTCCTGACCTTCAGCCTAGGTCATGTTCTTAATTGTACCCTCTTCCAAAATCTGCTTATTCTTTTAGGCACCAATCCATCCATAAATGTTGTCACATAGTCGGTGACTTTAAGCCGGACTGTCCATTCATTGACTACTGAGAGGAATTGAAGGAGTTCCAACAGAATGTGTAAGCAGCTTCCCAAATCTTCTCCACGAGGCTTTCTGCTGGAGTATTTGCCTGGTTGCACTGTTCTTGCTTCTTGTATTCTGGTGGGGTTTTATGGATTTTTTTACTCCTTTATCCATACAAGATCCTGCTCTGGACAGTCATTAAGGCTCCAGTCAGCTCCTGAAAACTAAACTTCTTGCCCACCTGGCACCTCGGGTGTCTTTTCCTAGGGGAGTGGATTTTTAAAAACACCACAGTTTTCTTCAGGATCGCTTCCACAGATGCACCGAGGAATTCCTCAGCCTGCTCCTCTCTGCTCTTGAGAGGATGTTTCTTCAACTTTGTAAACATGTTATTTCCAGCATGTTTTAATTGTTTGCAGAAATGTTATTATGTTCCTTATTTCCTCCTTTTTATTTCTAACATCTTTTTATGAAATCATATCTTAATCTTACATTGTGGGTTTGTTTTGTTTTTTGAAATGTGCATTAGGGAGGTTTTCGTGGCTCAGGGGCGCCCTCTTCTGCTGATCCACAGAATGTTCACCGTACCTTATCTTTTCGCACCCTCTCTTCACTGTCTCCTCCCCTTTCTTCTTTCTTCTTTGTCTCTACTGACCTCTCAGCACTTGCTTTGGACCTTATTCTCAGAGGTTCTGCTACTGTGGGGCTTTGTCTTAGAACGCACTTTTTTGTCTGGGGGGTATTCAACATCCGTGGGGCCCAAACTCCCAGACCCTTTCAGATCTGGTCACTCAGGGCTAGTGGAGGCTTCATGGACCTCTGAAGTTTGCAGGGAACACTTGCCCTTCACTGGGGGTTGAGCTATACATGGACGCAGGTGGCTTTCCTGCGCTTTCTCCATTCAGCCAGCACGGTTGTTATTACAATTAAGAGTTTAACATGTGGGTGATTCATCCTTACGTCATTTCTTAGTCACTTCTAAGTTTTTTTTTTTTATCTAATCATAAAATTAGCTCAAAATACAATTGGTTTGAACCATTTCCATTTGAGTTTTTCCTATAGCTATAGATTTATTGTTAGTATTAGTATTATTAAAGTTATTCTTGGCAATTTAATACATTTATAATGCATTCTGATAACACTCACCCCCTCTTATCCCTCATATACTTACATTTAGAGTTCATGAGAATAACTTGCCTACTAATTTTATTGTAATTGGTCACCATAGATTATGAGTGAGCAGGTTTAGAGTTTTATTCCATCTAGTGGCTCTATTTAATTTTATCTGAGTGCTTAGAGAAATTAAATTTTATACCAACATAGCCATTTTCTCAGATCCTCCTGGGCTCTATGTCTAAGCCTTTTAACAACCCTCTGAGATATCCCCATTATACAGATGAAGAGAGAGAGTTGAATTTCCTAGGGTCAAACTTTGTAAGCAGTGATCAGATACAAATTCAGGCTCTTTGTCTACATACTACCAACAGCTCTTCAAGGCTGCATTTAAAGAGAATCAAGCCCTTGGCAAAAAGAAAGCTAACAAAAAGATTAGAAAGAAACTTACTCTGAGCTATAAGAACAGGATAGATAAAGTTTCTGGGGATTTTGTCCAAAAGGTTCTGGGGTTTCTGTGCATGGGGAGAAAAGAAGGACACTAATGAGGCTAAAAATTCATGAGATGTGGAAGAAAACAGGAGTGAAACGGAGAGGAAATCAAATCAGATTATTCACAACACTACACAATATGGGAAGGAGGAATCTTAGGCTTTATCTTTTACGTGATACAAAACCCACTTTCAAAAATGTATGTAAAACATTCCAAACTGACTCAGATCACTTTTGTTTTCTTAAAGGACCAAATTGGGAGGGCAGGGTTCTCATGGTTGAAAGACATATTTGACCACAGAGAAGATGGATGCACATACACATCATGGTATATACATATATATATATACATATATATACATATATACATATATATATACATATATATACGTATATATATATATATATACTGTCAGCCAGTTAGGAGGTAAGACAATACAGGCATGAAGCTTATACACAGGGGAATGGGATGTTTCATGAGATATAAGGCTGGAGAGCTGCCAGCTGAGGCCATGATGAGAAGACCCAGGCTTTGCTCAGGTATCTCTTACAGCAGCTGAATTTGCCCATACCAATTGCTAAGAGAAAAATCAAGCCACAGAGGCTGTGGCATGGCCAGAACTGAAGAGATCCATGGCTTTTGACTGAATGGGGCCACACAATGATGCTGCATCTGCTCTTACAATTTTCATAATTCTGCCTCAGAAGGTCAGCCACATTCACCAGCCAAGATATTTTGGGCAGTAATGGCTTCCTTCTCTTGCTATTCTTATCAGCTTTCTTTTGTTACAGTCACTAAGGCTTTGTGAGATAGCTTTATAGTAAGTCTCTTGTATAATGTAATGTTCGACACTTTTCCTATTCTCATTCAAATCAGCAAAAATATCAGGAAAAAATAGAAGAAGAAGTGACTGTGACTGCAAGCTGAGTCCTTTTTATATACATTCCAGGAAGGAAGTTGCTTAAATTGTGTGGTGCTGTCTTACTGGTGTTGTGCAAAGCATAGCCACATCCCCACGCTTCGCTGGTCACTTAAAGTTAAGACTTGTTTTCATTCACCACTCAAAATTCTGCCTCTTACGTCCAGTTTAAAACCCATTGGGAAATGTTTGTGAAAAGGCCACAGGTGGTGAACCATGGGGGTGGAAGGACAGGTCTAATCAACCAAGAGAAAGCACTTGGGAAAGATGTAGCCACATCTTTGTAGCCACTCACAGCAGCCAATGCCAGCAGCAGCAGGAAGAAGAGTTCATTGGTCCAGTCAAGGAAAAGGACAGTGCATTTGTGATGTCTACTCCACAAGGCTTGCTTGGTGGAACCACATCCCTGGAATTTCTAGCAATACTTTTGTCTAGATTCTGGTGTCCACGAGGTACTCCTTTGTTTGATTGGGTTTTTTTGTGAGGGTAGTTTGGTCTGAGATATCTTCATGGCAGTGTTCTAAAGATGGCCTCAACTGGAGCTATGGTTAATGACCATGCCTTTGGAAAATCAAAAGCAATTTCACTCTGCAACCATTCAGGTCTCCAAATTGCTGAGTTCTCTACAACTACCAGAAACTCTTTCCAACCCTCCTTTCCTGAAGCCCATCTCTGCCTTAAGCTATTTTCTCAGATGTAGCTGCCAACACTATCACACATGCAGATTGACTATCCAGTGCTCAAGTTCATTAAAAATAGTTTCCCAGATTCCACAGGCAATTGGTTTACAAAACTTTGGTCCAGGCATAAAATGAGTTCTATTCTCTCAACATCCTATAAGTTTTCTCTTTATCATTTGTCCACCAAGAAACCATGAAAAGATTATAAATGGATAATTCTTAGAAGCAAGGATTTAAGATCAGTAATATAATTAACAGTTTATTATCCAAGCTGAACCAGTAAAAATTCTTTTAATGAGGATGAGAATAATGTATAAATACCATCTCTGTGAATTTGATTCAAGGAGCTGTAGGATGAACAACATGCTCTGCTTTCAGTGGTTAATTAGGTATTAATTCATTTAATCTTTTGGGGTGGTCCAAAATGAGTGTATTGATTTAGTTAGTGTAAGAGAGAGAATTTACTTATGTACATAGTGTTCTTAATGGACAGAGGGGTGTAAAATTGTTGAATTTTACATGCCAGACTCAGCAGTAAACCATTTTTACTCATTTTTAACTTTTTCCAGTAGGAAAACAGAAAGTGAATTAAAAATATAAGGAAGGGGCTGGAAAGATGGCTCAATGCTTAGGAACTCTTGCTGCTCTCATAAAGGATTCAGATTTGGTTCCCACGACCCACAACAGGCAGCACACATCTGCTGCAATTCCAGCTTCAGGAGGTCTGACACATTCTTTTGGTTTCTGTAGGCACATGCACACACACACACACACACACACACACACACACACACACACACATGCACACACACACTTGTAGCAGGAAACCGGAAGCTACCCAGGTAAACTCTGATGACGTCAAGGAACTGGAGCCGGGCAAGGCGTAGTCAACTGGAAAGAGCCCTGGAAGAGGAAAGAGCCCTTTTTCTAACTGTGGCGTGGTTAGGAAGGACTGCTCAGTTTGGACCTCTCCTGCGCACTGTTTCTCCCTTTTCCCCTCTGAATACCCTCTGTACATTCGAAAGTAAGTAGCTTTCGAAAATAAATATTACCTTAATATAAACAGTGGCACGCTCACATGCACACACACACTCACATGCACACAAACACACTCACATACACGCACATGCACACACACACACACACACTCACATGCACACACATTTAAAATATAATAGTAACTTTTTAAAGAATAGGCATAAGGAACTTGGGGACAATTCTGAGACATACAGCAAAGATTACTAGCCCTGGAAGAGGCCTGCCTCAGCAGGGATGATGCCACCATATGACTTGATACATGATTGTTTCCTAGTCAGGCAGAGGGAGTCTATGGATGGAGGAAAATATCAATTCTCTTCACAAAACATACATTATGAAGTTCCCTTAAACCATTTTACACAAAGTGAGCCAGAGAGGCCTCTATTAACATACCTATGGACCTCAACATTGTCTGAGAATCTGGGGAAATGCAAAGTTCCACCTCAGACCTGTTGATTAAGAAATGTTAGAAATGAGGCACAGCAATCAGCTTGAAAGAATCCTCTGGGGAAATGGTGAAGTTCCCTGAAGGTTATACAATTCTACATTGTACTATACCTCCCTTACAAGGCTGTCTCCAAAGGTGTATCTCTGGGGATGTGATTCTCTTCTTGTACATCCTGCAGAGACCACAGTGTAAATGGAAGTTGTTTTGGTCCCACCTGGTCCCATGGCAGCCATTTGTTGTAAAAGGTTTCCTGGGCCATTTGGGCCCAGAGGTTTGGAACCTGGCCTGCGGCGGCTTTTGTCCCCCAAAGAAATGAATCACACGCTTATATTAACTTTATACTGTTTGGCTCATGTCTCAAGCACATTACTAACTAGCTCTTTCATCTTAAATCAACTCATTTCTAGTAATCTACTAATCTACGTGCCACGTGGTACAGCCTGTGGCTCACCTGTATTTCTGGGGGTCAGATGGCGACTGACTAGCTCCACCCTCCTTCTACCTGTCTGTCCTCTGATTCTCCACCCACTTCTATTGTGCTGCACTTAGGCCAAAACAGTTCTTTATTTACAGCATACAGAGAACATTCCACCGCCATTTTTATAATAAACATTCAGAGACTTAATATTAACTACAAATTGTTTGGTCAGGCTTCTTACTACCTACCGCTTACATCTTAAATTAACCCATTTCTATTAATTTATACATTGCCATGTGGCAGGTGGCTTACCAGTACTTTCACATCTTGCTTCCTTGGTGGCTTCCTGGCTTCTCCTCTGACTCTGCCTCTTTCTCCCTCTATCACTGCTTGGTTTTTCTGCCTGCCTATATCCTGTCTTACCATAGGCCAAAAAATTTTTTGTATTAACCAATGGTAGCAACCCATATTCACAGAGTATAGAAAGACCATTCCATAACACCACAGCTGTGTGATATGTTCTCTAGTGAAAACAGACCCTATAGAAGTCAAAAGTTCCCTTCAGCTGAAGAACAATTCCTAGGACCTTCATAGAGGCTCTGCTCTCTAAATAGTAACAAGGGACAGACCATATTTTCCCAAACTCCTCCTTCTGCAGCAAATTATTGCATCATTCACTATGACTCCCCTCACAGACTGATAAAGATCAGTCATCTGCATCTTCCTGTGCTACAATAAAGGATAATTTTTATACTATAGGGCTTGGATGGTTATATTTGCATATCCTACTTAATCTGAGAAAATGAAAATTATTAACTGTCTATTTCCCATTACTATATTAAAATACTAAGCTAACTCTATGACAAAGTTTATTTAGCTCACCATTCTGAATGTTCAAAGTCAAGACTGAATGAATCCTCATTGGTTTGGCCTCTGGTGGGAGCCTAACAGCTGGTTTCACAGCAGCAATAGTGTGAATAAGAAGGAGATACTGTCTCCAAAAAAGTGCTACAGAGCTGATTGGACTTCTATCACTGCTTCCAGAAGCATCAACCAATAGCCTAAAGACCTCCCAGAGGGCACAACCTCTGAAACATTTCAATCTGTCTCCCAACACCACCACTTTGGAGACTATTCCAATCCATAAAGAACAAATGATAGTACTAATCCCCATGATATAACATGATGATGAGACGGTGCCATAGGAAAGGTAGGTCTCTCAACAGTAAAGAGACAAATGTACCAGATGTGGTGGTAAACCCTCTTAAAATAGCATTTTCTCCCAAAATTTCTCCTGTGGTAAAAATTAGGCAACATTTGTCACCTCTCGCCAATCACTCTTTGCTGAATCACGAGCCTGTCATTGCTTTGCAGTATTTTGTTTTGTTCCTAAAAGTTTTAGAGCAGTAGCTTTGAAAGCATAAAAGGATGAACTTGAATCTATAATCTTAAGCAATTTACATAAGCTTAATTAATTTTCCTAGGCCTTGGCTTTCTCGTCTTTAGAAGGAGAGTGTGCAGCATCTGTGTTATGGAGTTGGGAAGGGGCAAATATAGGAAGTGCTTGGTTCTCCTGCATGCTTAGTCTCCAGGGCTAGTACCTCTTTGCCCCTCCGCTGTCTCCTCTTTTCCTCACTTTGTATAATAGAATATCTTTACACATCGGAATCCAGAGGTACTCGCTTGTTCTCTCAGGGGAAGCTTTGTAGTTACTCAAATTTCCAGTGATCTTTGTTTTATTTGGGTCCAAATCGCCTACTGGATGAGGGCACTTCCATTCAGCTACAAGACTTTGAAGCTTATATACTATTTTCCTAGAATAATAGCACCAGAAAGACCTTAGACTAGGTCAATTTAATATAATTCTCTCATTTTACAGATGAAAAACAATGACCAAAGAAGCTGAGATACTGGTTCACGGTCATTTGGCAAGGAAGCAAAGCACAGATCAAAATCCCTTTCTTTGTATTTTCCACTCTGTCATTCTACCCAATGGCTGAAAAATGAAGATGCTATAACAATCGTTTGGTTTATTCCCTCCCAAATGTTTAATTTAAAAGTGAGAAAAGAATCTGATTGTGTTCCCACTACATCTTGGCTCTGTGTTGAACACCTAAGCTTTTATACAAGAAAATTTTGAAGGATCAGGCATGATTTGTGGATTTATTTTAAGTAGCCAGAAGAACAAAGAAATTCCATGGAGTGTAAGGTTTTTCAAAATCAGTAATCCTTACTCAATGCCAGCCCTAGAAATATACATACAGGAAACCCTGACCAGAGGCAGCAAGGTTGTATTTATATATTAATTCACTTATATGTATATGTAACTTGAAGAGGAGGCTGTGAATTGAGGAGGGGACAGACAAGGAGAGGTAGGAGAAGGAGGAAAATAGGGAAGTGATGTGATTACATTTTAACTAAATTTTTAAAAAGTAAGGCAAACATCTGTAATTTCCACAGAGACTGGTACCATCCTTGATCACCCATAAGACTCTGCCTGCAGGAACACCCAACTGAAAGCTAATTAGTACACACAGCAAGAAATAAAAATCAATGCTATGGTCTAAATGCATGTCCCTTGCCATCCAACTTCATGTTACAGAAATATAATCCTCAAAGTAGCAGGATAAAGCAGGGATATTTACCTCCCTTTAAGAAGTAAATATGTCATTAAGTAAAACCCTTGTAAAGGGATTGGTGCTGTTTTCACAGCAGAGGATTTGTTTTAAAGTGTGTTTTTCTTCCTCTCTCCCTCAATTCCTGCCACCTTCTTACATTTCAGGATGAAATGGCACAAGGGGAAGGCCTTCACCAGGCAATGGCTCCTTTGTGCTGGACTTTCCACAGAACTGCAAGGAATACCTAGACTAAGACACTTGGTCCTCTGCACCAATAGAATATTTATATTCAAGAAATTATACCATTTTTTAAACAGAGAGGAAATAAAATAATAAAGGCTATTCTTTGCTTTATGTCTAAAATCTATTTATAAGTGAGAACATAACATGCCTATCTTTCTGGGCCTGTGTTACCTCACTTAGAATGATACTCTCTATTTGATAAAATAGATAAAAATCCATCTATTTGCCTGCAAATTTTAGTATGTCATTTTTTTAACTGCTGAATAGTACTCCATTATGTAAATGTACCACAATTTTTTAATCCATTCTTCAGTTGAGGGGCATCTGGGTTGTTTCCAGGTTCTGGCTATTTACGAATAATGCTGCCATGAACATAGTTGAACTAATGCCCTTGAAGTAAAAATGTGTATCCTTTGGGTATATGCCCAATAGGGGTATTGCTGGATCATTGGGAAGACTGATTCCCAGTTTTGTGAGAAACCACCATACTGATTTCCAAAGTGGCTGAACAAGTTTACACTCCTACCAGTAATAGAGGAGTGTTCCCCTTGCTTCACATCCTCTCCAGAATAGGCTGTCATCTGTGTTTTTAATCTTAGCAATTCTGACAGATGTAAGATGGTATCTCAGAGTTGTTTGATTTGCCTTTATCTGATAGCTAAGGATGTTGATCAATTCTTTAAGTGTCTTTCAGTCATTTGAAATTCTTCTGTTGAGAATTTCCTTTTTAGCTCTGAACTCCATTTTTCAATTGGATTATTTGGATTTTAGACATAAAGTAAAGAATAACCAGGCTGAAAACCACAACCCTCAAACAGCTAGGAAACAGGAGGAACTTAAGAGAGACATTTAGAGATCCAAAGGGTAAATAGAGAAGATCTCCTGAGTAAATTGAAATCATAACAGAGAGCAATCAAGGAGATTTGGGAACAAATCATGAGAGAAGAAGATGGTTGAGTGGAAGGAGCAAGAGAGAGGGAAAACATAGAAACATACTTTGATAGAGCGAACCACTGTGGGGTTAGAAAGAAATCTGGTGTTAAGGAAACCTCTAAGAACCCACAAGATGTCCTTGGATAGGACTCCAAGCAATGTGGAGAGGATGCCTAAACAGGACTTCCCCTGTAATCAAATGGATGACCACCCTAACTGTCATTATAGAACCTTCATCCAGCAATGGATGGAGGCAGAAGCAGAGATCCATAGCTAAGCACCAGGTCAAGCCCTCGTCCAGCTAAAGAGAAAGAGTAGAGAGTATATGAGCAGAGGGATCAGGATCATGAGGAGGAGACCCATAGAGATGGCTGACTGGAGCTGTTGGGAGCTCACTGACTCTGAAATAACAGCTGAGGAACCATCATGGAAAAGAACTAAATCCTCCCAAGGTATATGATAGTCAAGCAGCATAGGTAGTTTGTGGAGCCTCTTGCAGTAGGATCAGAGTATATTCCTATGCATGAACTGACATCTAGGAGCCCATTCCCTACAGAGGAACACCTAACTGAGCCTTGATACTAAGATGAAGGACTTGGACCTACCTCAATTGGATATGACAGACTGAAGTGACCCACCTTAGAATCCCTTACCTTCTCTGGGAAATGAATGAAGGGATGGGGTAGAGGAGGCTAGGAGAGTACTGGGAAGAATGGGGAGAAGGGAAGGAAGGAGGAGCAGTGGTAGATATGCAAAAAAAAACTTTTTAATTAAAAAAAATGGATAGAAAATAAAGGTAATTCCACAACAGTAGTCTGATTCCAAAAGAGGAATATTACAGATTCTGAGGTTGTAATAAGTAAGATTTAGAGTTGTTTATTTGGGAAGTCTGTATTGGGATGAAATGTTAACATGAAAGATATGTAGAGTAAGATCACTGTTTTCTGCATGTGTCACCTGAATACAGGCCAGGAACACTATCAGAAGTAAGACTTGTTAGCAGCCATCACTATGCTATGCATAGAAGTGGTCAAAGCAGTGTCAGGAGATAGGCCACCAACTCCTTAATCTGACAGCAAAGACATATCAAAGCTCAACACTGGATAAGTGAACCAAACAGAGATACCAGGTGAAGTCTGGCTGAAAAGAAGCCCAGGGCAGTGTGAAAGGGGACTTCAAACAGAAAGTCTTCACTCTCCTGTTCTGCCCGGTCATCTTACATTGGGTCCAACTATCTTATCTTAACCCTGTCAGTTTGGGTCATTATACCCCTAGCTGTTACTGGTCATGTTGTATTTCTTCATCTTCCTACTTGGGAATTAGTTAAAATGTTAGACACATGAGCTATGGTTTTTGTGTGACCGTCTTACATCCTTGGTGCCAGCGCTACACAATGGTGACATTATGACAGTGCTATACAGACTCCTTTCTCTCAAGGCCCTTTACACCATTCACTCCCATTGCTCCATATCTTCAAGGCCTCTTTCCATAACAAAGCACTAGAACGGCCTAACTTTCTACCATCAAGACCAGTGTGTCCATCTGTCTCGGCAACTGTAAACACTGAGTTTTCCACTCACCGGTTCCCTTTACTGGTGACTTTGCATGATTCTGCTTCTGGATAATTGGTTTATGTTTTATAGAATACCAATGAGGCTCTTCACTCTTCTATCTGTGTTTAAAATACACTTACTATCCCCGTGAGTCCCTCACTGTCTAAGAAAAATAAAAAGGTTCTCTAAAAGCCTCTGAATTTTCCCAAGATGTGCTATGGGTGTTATCAAGTATTATTGTAAGCGCTATTTAACAGTGCACTGGCTGCTGGAAGAAACTAAAAGAAACAAAGATAAGTTTACTTGACAACTTAAATAAGACAGAAAACACTCATATTTCTTCCCTAAGAAATTAGGGAAAACACTTTAAAAACCAAGGAGATTTGCAATTACTTTGTGAGCATACTGTAACTGGCACAGAGGGGCTTATGCCCCAGCCATGTGTCTACAAACAACCCAACCCCATCAGAAGGCATTTGTGAGTCCTTTGGTATGTTGTTTTGATGATTTTAGCTCAAAAGAAACCAGTTGTCTAGGTAGCATCCCAAAGCTAATCCTGGAAGGACCTCTGCTATGAACTGGCCTGTTCCACAGTATGAAACCACCCAGGTACTTTCTGTGCAGGAAAAACTGAGTCTCCATTGTGTGCGCCAAACACCAGGAGGCCATGGAATAGAGGGCTGACTAAAGAAGACTTCTCTTCCTTGGTGGGGTTTGCAGTCAATGGAGTCAATATCCTTATTTGTGTGCAATGTGATTACATACATCAGTAGATTTGCTCTGGAAACAAAGTCCTGGGAAGCTTATGGCAAGACTTGACACAGACTATAGGCAAAGATTGTCTTAGCATCTTCTTTTGAAAATGAAGTAATTAAACAATTGTGTCAGAAGTAGTAGATGCTCAGAGATGGGAAAGAGTGGCAGACTGGTAGCCTGTGGGTCATAGAGGTCCCATAGCATAGGGAGGGTGACACATTTAAGGACATATTTATGGTAACTGTGGCCGTAATGTGAGCAAGACTGACCAGACTAGAATTTAGCCAAACAAAGGGGCCTGGTGGTTCATGTGCACAACCCTAGCTTTATTACAGAATCAATAGCAAATCAGAACAGAAATATTAAATAAATGACCTTGGAGGGCCAATAACAATGAAAAATGAAGCAAAAAAGGTATTTCTTAAAGCGTGTTCACCTATGGCTAGTAATGAATAGGCTTCTTTGAATATGTTTTCAACTTATAAATGTCTTTTTATAAAAGAATTATAAAACTGCCATGTGATAACTTTACCCTTTTGTTACTTGTCTGAAATCTCAGCTGACAGAGGCACTGTGGGGCTGGACCTGGCTGTGGTTGGGCTCTACAGACAATAGCATCCTTTGTATGCTACATGCCTTGCCTCTGCTCTTTCCTTCAGATAGCCATTACTTTGCAAGCTAGAATTCAAGAGTGAGCATCACGAAGTTATCAGGAGATGACAGTAGGTAGATCTGCTGGAAAAGTAACAGCTAAGTCCCAACGTGGAAGTTTATATCCTCACCACCTACCACTGCTCCGAATCCTTAAATCATTCAAAATTAGGTTACGCAGGCTAATGTGAAGTTTTCAAACTGAGCACTGTCCAAACCTTTAGAGCTTCCTTGAGGCCCATATCAGCTTGGAGAGAAGTCTAGTTTGGATCCTTGGCTGCAGCTACCTCCTCAGATCCATCATGACGACCTGGGCTGTCAGCATATTGTAATGGCTTCAATGAGAGTAGCCCCATAGACTCATATATTTGAACTCTTGGTCTGCAACTGCTGTAACTATGTGAAAGCATCAGAGGTGTGGCCTTGTTGGAGGAGGTGTGTCACTAGGGGTGGACTCTGAGGCCTATGCCATCCCACTTACTTTTCTCTCTCTCCCTCTCCCTTTCTCCCTTCCCCTCTTTCTCTCTCTCTTCTCTCCTCTCTCTATCCTCTCTTCCCCTATGTCTCTACCTCTCCCTTCCTCCCATCTCCCCGTTCCTCTCTCTCCCTCTCCCTCTTTTCTGCTCCCTCTACTCCAGTGCCGTGTGTGCCTATGTGCTGCTGCCAGGCTCACTGACTTTATACCCTCTGGAACGGAGAGCATCAAATTAAATACGTTATTTAGCAAGTTGCCTTGGTCACGGTATCTCTTCATAGCAGTTGAAAAGTAAGCAAGACACATACCTTGGTGCTGCCTGCTCTTACTACCTCTTAGCATCCAGAAATGGCTTCTCCCTTGTCTGTCACCTATTTTCCCTTTTCTATTTTCTCTCACTTTTATTGATTCCTTTATGGAAGGAAAATTGAGTAAAATGAAAATTTATGAAGAAATTATACACTATAATATTATTATCTCAAGGAGAACATCCTACAAGGCAACTCCATTACATGGAAGAATGAATTCTCAAGAGAAATAAGGGAGGACAATCTTTCAAGTTATTTAAAAGCCAATTGGACAAGTCACCAAGGATGTACTGACTGAAAAGCCCCAAACTCAGACATGTTAAACGAGCAAAATGATCCAATGATATTTTTCCTCTCCTCTTCTCACTCTTCCTCTAAACTGAATTATTTAACTTGTGATAAAATCAGCTATGAAATCACAAGGAGATTCATTGCCTTTCTGTGTCCAAATCCTTCAAAAAGAGGAGCTAAGGGAAAGAGCTATTATAGTGTATTTCCTTCAGCTGTCAAGAAGTATCCTGGGCTGAGCATGATGGTGCATGAAGCTAATGGCACCACTTGGGAGGGGTAGAGGCAGATAGATGTCTGTGAGTTCAAGTACAACCTGATTGACATAGCAAGTTCCAGACCAGCCAGGGCTACATGGTGAGACCCTCTCTCAAAAAGAAATTTTAAAAAGTAGCCTTGTCTAATGGAAAAACTTTAATGTCCGTCTCTAATCTTTTATGCTAGGCATGTTCTTCATCCTAGAATTAAAGGAAGATTCCCTGGAAATAAGGAGCAAAGTTTCATTAACATTCCATGGTTTTAAAAAGCCATTTTATACACAGATTCCTGCAATGATTGAACATAATTTTATCTAACAACAACTAAAGGTCCTGCCCTCAAACAGCACCTGTTTCCATGTTATAAATTTATTGTCAGTTTTTTTGTCTATTTACTATATTTTTATGGACAGCCTTGCAGAGTATTGTAGAAGTCTCATCAAATTCATAATACATAAGTGCTGTCACATGGGCAAATCACTGTCTTTACTGTCAAGTGTGGCAGGCCTTGTGATGTTCTACGCTGACATTGTCAAACCGACATATTCTTGACCTTACTCAAAATTTCCACAGAAAACCTCCCAGTTGTACCTCATCATGGAGTACTTGTACTTCATAAGCTCATTCACAGTTATCCATGGTGTTGACACCAAGGCTCTGAAGCTCAAAGACAGGAAAAGAATGTTCTCAGTGGAAAGCAGTTAGTCAGGTGGCAGGCCAGGATACCATCTAAGATCTGTCTCCAAACCCCTAAATTCTTTATTCTAACATCCTTCCCTCCTTAGAGTTTTTAAGTTTTGCATGCTGAATGCATCTCTAAAATGTCAGAGGGTAAAAAATACACACTCAGAGTGACAATGGATTAATAAAAACAGTACTTTAATCAGCTCAGATGAAACAGCTTCATGTCTACTTCTAAGCACTTTTCACTCACAGGAAAGCAATCAAGAAAATTAATTTAGACTTTAATCCCTGGGTTGCAGAAATTAAGCATTCACCTGATCACCCAAAACCTGAGTCCATTCCTCCTGCTCTTTCTGCAGAGCACTCTTCCTCGGGCTTCCGCATTTGATTCTGCTAGCTCAGCAGCCCAAAGCACCTATGGGTGCTTCCCTGGACTTCAGGAAGTGGTGCCAGAAAGAATCACTTTTACTTTAAACAGAAAGAGGGAGCACCAGATTCTAGAAGCACCTTGAACAGGAGCCCTCTGCCTCCTGCAGATGACAAATTCTCATTGGCAGTCCCAAGAACCACTAAAAACTGAAGAAAAATGACCTTGTGTGTGATAAGCAGTATAAAATCCAACTCTGAATGTCATAGAACCACACACAGGCCTCAATAAGAGATAAGGAGACCATCTCCACCCATCTGAGATAGGTAAAAGAACTCAACCTTTCCTAAGGCTATTAAATAATATTAAGAATAATAATATTTCAAATATCCTTTAATGTTTATTTTTCTTCAAATAAATTAAGCTATATGAGCAGCTTGGTTTGATCCTTTAATTGACAACTACCAGACCCTTCCCTTGTGCCCAAGTGCCTTAAAAGTGTTTTGTCAGCCAAGAAGCCCACTTGTTTAGCAACTAGTCAGAATGTCATTATAGTATTCTTCCTGAACATTTCACAAACACATTGAGGAAACTATATTCCAAACACTGATACATTATAACCATGGCTGCTGCTGATATTGGATGTTAATCTATACTTCATGAGGCCTGCCTCCAGTCATCCCTGTTCTGTTCTATACTAGTATCACAAAGCTTTACTTCTCTCTCTCTCTCTCTCTCTCTCTCTCTCTCTCTCTCTCTCTCTCACACACACACACACACACACACACACACACACACACACACAAACACACACACAAACACACCTCCTCTGCTATAATAACAGGTCTTAACCAGATTTGGGAAGAAGAAAAGCACCGCTCCTATGACTCAGCACAAATCTTGTGATTGATTGACACAAAGTAGACTGTACCTATGCAAAACTAGTGATTGGCCCTTACGCAAGGTGTATTATTGGTAAAACTGAAAGTATATGAGGCTGTGATTGGTGGAAGAGAAGCCAAAACACAAATATGCCAACCTACTTGTGATCAACATGTGGTCTTATCATGGAAGAGCAGAGTTTTACTAGTCATACAAAATCACCCAAGCTACTGGGGCTTGGCAACTCAGCAATGACAGCAAGATTGCAGGCAAAAAGCTCCAGAAAGTCACCAAGACCTGAGGACCCTGGCAATGAGACACTGAGATATGATGGTGAGATGGCAGCTGAACAGTTAGAAGGACAGGAGGTACAATGAGCTAAGAGGGCAGATGATGATGAGGGGATGGTAAGCAAAGGTGGTAGACAGGACTGCAGGGCTTGGAGCACTTGTCACTAAGAATTTCAGAGAGCAGCTGGGACTCCAGCTGGGGGTCTATTCTCTCTACACAGGGCAATAGAATTCAACTATTGGATATCTGGAGCAATGGTCATCAACTCTGAAAGCTTGAAACCATAAGTCTTCAGTTCTCAGGGCTCAGAGCTAAAATCTGTAGGCTTGGGAGCCCAGCCTGTGAGGCTTTAGACGACAACACTACCCCTTTTTCTATCAATGACTTCTATCCAGATGAAAAACATCGGCCAGTAGTTGGTGATGCCTTGAGGTTTAGAAATACTTGACACTTGTTTCTAACCAATAGAATTTAGCATAGGTAATAGAAGGGTATCATTCCCAGGATTAGGTTACATCCTAGGAGACTCCATCATATAAAACTTTCCTGGTCTCAGGAAAGTAAAAAGCCATGTGGTAAAAATTCACATGGCAAGAAAACCAAAAATAATATCTGAGAACTGAGTGGCCTTGGAGAACTAGAAAGCTTTTAGCAACTAAAAGCAATGTCTAACCAAGAGACATAAAGATTTGGCCCTTGGTCCTATGACCACAGGACAAAGGGTCCTGTTAAGATAATAGAAAAGGTGGTGGCAGCACATGCCTTTAATTCAAACACTCAGGAGGCGGAAGCTCTGAGTTTGAGCCTGATCTACAGAGCTAGTTTCAGGACAGCTAGAACTACATAATGAAAACCTCATATAAAGATTTGACAAAGCAACTCTATTCAACTCTTTTCTTGGGAAAAGGGTCCCAAGAGCAAACAAAAGAGTCAAGGATACCTCCACTCCCACTGTTAAGAGTCCCACAAAAACACCAAGCTAAACAACCACTGCATATGTGCAGAGACCTAGCTTAGATCTAAACAGGCTCCGTGATTGCTGCTTCAGTCTCTGTGAGGCCCTATGAGCCCTATTCAGGTGATTCTGTTGTCTGTGTTCTCATGTATCCTCAAGCCCTCTGACTCCTACAATCCTTCCTTTACCTCTTCTGTGGGGTTCTCTTGGTTCCACCTAGTGTCTACTGTGGGTCTCTGTATCTTCTCCCATCAGCTGCCAGAGGAAGCCTCACTGGTGATGATTGTACTGGGTACTAATCTATGAGCATTAAGAGTCATTTAATTGACTCTTTTTGGCTAGTTTAGTTTGGTTCTATCCTAGATGTCTAGGTCATTCGGCTTCTAGTTTCAACCCATCTAGGCAGTATTAGGTATGGAGTCCTTCTCATAGCATGGCTTCCCTCTTGTGACATGAGTTTAAAGTTAGACCAGTCATTGGTTGGCTATTCCTACAAGCTCTGAGGCACCATTGCCTTAGCACATCTTGCAGACAGAACAGATTGTAGGCTAAAGGTTTTGTGGTTGGGTTGGTGTCCATTCCTACCACTGAAAGCCTTTCCTGGCTACAGAAGATGGCTGGTTTGGGCTCTGTATCCTCATTTACTGGGAGTCCTCGCTAGAGTCATCCTCATAGGTTCCAAAGTTTCTACTATACTAGGTTTCCATACCGTCCCCCAAATGCCTCCCAATTCCAGTTGTCTATCCCCATACTTTCTACCTCCATACTTCCTTCCCCAACCTGGTTCTTCCTGTTCCCATCCTCATCTGCCTCCGGCCCATCTGCAAAAAATATATTCTATTGTTTCTTTTGAGATGAGTCTCTTGGAACCCAGTCAAGCCTCTAACTCTCTAAGGAGTCTAAGAGGGTCTTGAACTCCTGACCCTCCCACTTTCTGAGTGATAAATTATAGACATGTGACACTACCCTCAGTTTTATAGTCTGGGGACCAAAAGCATTCTAGGCAAACACTTTAACCAACAGAGCCTCATGATCTCTTTTGATTAGCTCAAAATCAATATATTTGCTGTGTTGATTACATCTTTGGAAATCCCATCATACTAAGATAGACACAGTGGTATAATCCCAGCCTTAAGGAAGCTGAGGAAGAAGGAATATCAGCTTGAGGCAAGCCTGGTCTCTGTAGCAAGATCCTGTCTCAAAAGAAACCCTTTCATTTTTACCATGTTCTTTTGACTAGAAGCAAATTATAAAGGCCTTTTCTCATAAAAGAAGAGGGAGTAGAAAGACATCAGTCATGGGACTCACCTTGGGCTGTTTCCAAGACAGACAGGGCATAACCTAAATTTTCACTCAATGTTGGTAAGTACTATACTTTTATTAAGGCATATTATTTTATCAATTTTCATTAACTTGAAGTACTTTCATTTAGCCATTATTACTATACCAATTTTACTATCTTTATGACAAGAAACTATATCACAGACATAATGCCAGATAATTCTCTATTAGGTGTTAGCATCCTAATTAGGTTATATCTGGACACACACTAGTTTCTGTTCTTGTTAATATGCAGACTCAAATTTCTAAGTAAACCAATGTGTCCTCTGCCCACTATACTTCATGGCACTTATATGTTCTCTAATTTTGAAAGGGGCAAATCTTAGGATCTGAAACCACAGCGTCTGAGATGAGAATGACTGAAATTTCCCATAATACACCATACTGACATAGTTTGTGATAAAAAGAACTTTTCCCACAGTACTCTTTGGCAGAGTCTCTCTTTCCCAATACTGCATAAACAATGATCAATAGCCATGGCATCAAGTGTAGTCAGAAGTTTCTCTGTCCGCCCCCCCACCCAAGCTGGTCCCACAGCCATTTAGTCCCAAATAATCACACAGTGTCTTATATTGATTATAAACTGTTTGGCCTATGGCTCTGGCTTATTACTTCCTAACTCTTACTCTTAAACTATCCCATGATTCTTATCCATGTTTAGCTACCTGGCTTTGTACCTTTTTCACAGTACAGCATTCTCATCTTCCTCTACATCTGGTTGGCATCTACTCTGTTCTTCCTCTTCCCAGAATAGGAAGTATAGTTGTCCTGCCTACACTTCCTGTCTGTCTAGTTTCTAGCCAATCAGCATTTTATTAAACCAATACTTATAGTGACAATATTTACAATGTACAAAAGCATAGTCCCACAGTAGTCAGGAGACCATAACTGACCATAAGATTTATTTTTCAAATATTATTTTCACTTTCCATTTGGTTATCTATCTGTCTATCTAGTGTCTTAGTGGAAAATGGAGATATTTTTCAAAGTGTCCACACAGAGAGCCATCAAGTCCATCTTTGGAGTTCTGAAGTTAAATCAAAGTTTTAATAGAAAGTGTTCCACACCTGACTCACTCTTGAGGGAGGGAGGACAAAACTGGATTTTCCAGGAGTGGAGACTGAACTAAGCTTTATTGGATCAGTGGGACCATGGGACTGTCTGCAGCCTACCCAGGGAGGGGATGGGGAGTTGTGGAGAAAGAAAGGGTGACCTGATGTGACGGGAGGGAGAAGGGACATTGAATGGGGATATACAGGGATAGGGAAAAAAAACAAAAATCCAGAGGGAAAGCTGAACACAAAGTAATTTTATGTGTAGCAAATTATTTGCATTATCACCCTTGATAAGTCATGCTTATGATTTTTATTTTCTTTATAAGTTATTGTTAACTTATCAGCATTTTAAATTCAATTTACTGTTTTTCTTGATAAATACAAAATAAAAAAAAAGAAAAAAGAAAGTGTTCCAGACATGTTCCCAAAGTTGCAATTTTGGTGTGTCTAATAGAGAGTGTCCTAGTTGCTTTCTGGCACTGTGATAAAGACCATCACCAAAAGCAGCTTTGGGAGAAAAAGGCTTATTTCATCTTATAACTTACAGACCATCATTGAGAGAAGTCAAAGCATGACCTCAGGGCAGAAACCTGAAAGCAGGAACTAGGGCAGAGGCCATCCCAGAATGCTGCTTACTGGACTGCATTCTCTGGATTGTTTAGCTGCCTTCCTTAGACAGCCCAGGCTACACTGTTATCCAGTCCTTTGAGGCAATCATATGGCTTGTATTGATGCATTCGACCAATGGTTTTACCTTTTGGCTTCACAGAACAGTCACCTAAGATTTTTAAATGTATTTATTTCAAAAAAGGGAGAACAGTAGATTCTGACAATGTTCCAAGATACCTGTGGTGCCAACATCAACCGTGACTTTGAGGTCTGTAAGCCACTACATTCTTAGCATAACTGAAATAATTGTAGGATTGTCTTTTGCTTTTCCATTACTTATAACAGTAATTTCCATAACTAATACACTGCCAGAGGCAAATTTAGATCATAAGTCTAGTTTCAACTAGCTTGATCTCCACAGCAGCATCGATCAATCAGAGTTATGGATTTTTAAATGCTGGAAAAGAGCTCATTGAATTCCTAGTCCAACATACTCAGTTTATGGATTAGATAACTTAGCATCTAAAATGGATTGGAAAAGGACACACTAATTGGTGGTAAGCTGTGCAGCAAGGTCACATTTCTTGACTTGAAGTCTGAGTAATATTTTTTGCACTACTCCATGTTTCTTCAATAATGCATTAGTAATTTGTTAGTGGTTGTTAAGAAACAACATGTGCTCAGAGCCATAGGCTTTTTATTGCAGATAAATTTGTCAATAAATATTAGCTATTTAATATTTATTTACTATACTCTATTGTTATGACCTTTGAATGTGGAAGAAATTATAAGATAGGTATAGAGCTATTAGTCCCATTCTCAAAGAGTTTACATTTAATAACACAAGTACAAAAGTATCTATTGAATATCTATTGTATTTTTTCCAGCCCAAAGGAGCCTCAGATTAGTGACAGACCATAGTCTTGCAGTCAGGTCAGATTTACATCTTCCTCTCCCTTCTACTACTTGGCTACCTCATGAAGTGGAAGGGCGAGTATCCAAGAATGATCTTAGCATCCTCATTTTTTTCACTTTAATCTTTAGTTAATGTATGCTTCCATGTGGAAAACTTTCAGTTAAATCCCTTAGCTCTTACTACTATATCTGATTATTATTATTCAATGAATTAAGATAGTTATCATTATATACATGATGATATATGTCTATGTTTAGTATCTTAAAATATATTAGATAAGACAAAGCACTCAGTGGTCAATAAACATCCAGGAGTGTTAAAAGTTCAATTGTAAATTTTGGGATTCACAGTTGTCAGCCTGTGGGCTAAATCTGTTTTCAAGGATGGTTTGTTTGGTCCAAAAGCAATGTTTTAACTTCCAAAACTTCAAACTTAGAACACTTTTATATGAAAATCTTTCTTTCCTCACAACTCAGGAGATCTGACATTACAATGGGGCCACATCTCAGAAGGGAGCAATTAATCAAATATGGATACTATCAGACAAGTTCAGAAGATCCATTCAACCTCTGTGTCACTAGACCTATCCAGCAAGACTTTTCTCTGACTTCTGAAGGCTTTGAAGTTTGGAAACTCAAATTATCACTTAAGAAAAATAATATTAGTATTCCCCACTTTGAGAATATACTAACATATTTTATGAACAAAAGAGAGAAAGAGAGGCCATCTCTCCACAGTCACATGCTTTAAAAACTGTGTCATAGTAAATCCTCAGCCACTTAAAATACAACTCATTGATGATTCTAAAGATACAAGAAATAAAAATGTTCAAACTGTTTTAATTCAATATTACTCAAATACACTTGACAGAAAAAAAAATTCCTCCAAAGACCTAGTGACATTATCTGTATGAGTGTTTTTTAAAACAGATGAGAATTATCAAAATAGACTTTTTAAAATGTGTATATTATACTTGAAGTTATTCTGCATGCTCCCAGAGAGAGATAAGCATCAATCCAGCTACCAGTCCTACCCACAAGATATGCTGGTGCAATAGTGGTACAAACATTGTGGAAATAAACAACCACTTACTGATTGTATTTAAGGCCCACCCCACAAGATACAACCTGTATCTGATACTGCTCAGGTGGTCAAGAGTTGAGACTGGATAGATCATGAACCTAAGAGAAAACCAAATGCTATTATTCTTCTAAAGGAACATAGCAATAAGTGGCTCCTACCTGCATTCTGCCATACCCATAGGTCAATATCTTGCTCAGACACAATCAGAGAATTTCCCTTCTCTAGTGACAGGAACTGAAACAGAAACCCATAACTGGACAATGTTCAGAGGGTGAGAGACTTTGGAACACACAGTTTTAAATGAGTTATCTTCACCAAACCCCTTCCCTCAGGGGTGAGGGAGCTATGGAGAAAAGGAGGCAGAAAGACTGTAAGAACCAACAGAGATGGATGACACAAAGAAGTCAGTGTCCTCCAGACACAACATGACGCACATATGAACTCACAGAGACTCTGGCAGCACACACAAAACATACATGTTCAAGCCAGATGAAGTCCCAACACTGAGAGGGGGAAGCAGACATAGTCTGTCTCCCACCCCTAGCCAGAAAGCTATCTGCAACTGACAAAGGAAACATTAGCTATCTGCAACTGACAAAGGAAACATTAGTTTTCTCCAGCAATGCCTCATCAGGTATATTAACCACACCTAAGGATAGGTCCCATGCCCAGCAGTAGATGACCAACACAAAATTAACTCAGTTATAGTTTTGCAGACCTTTTATCTCATATTTCTGTGGATTTTGATTTTGTGTTTTTCTGGGTGTGCATGAATGCATATGTGTATATGTGTGTGTGTGTGTGTGTGTGTGTGTGTGTGTTTCTTGTGTTTTTCTTAGGTTTTTGTTTTGTTTTGCCTTCATTCTGGTTTATTTCTTTGTTTGCCTGTTTGGAAATAAGCAGGAATTATCTTCTGTTATCTAATAAGTAGTGTAACTTAAAAAAAGAAATGCCTTGGGGAATAAAGCCAGGAAGATTTCTGGCTACCATTTCTTAAGCAAAGCAATTACAGTGATGCTCAGAAAGTACAAGTCCTACCACTTGGAACAGAACCTGTTTTGATCTATTTGCCACATCTCTCCTCTTTCTCCATATGCTACTCTATGACAAGTAAGTAACAGAGTCTCCTTTTTGTAATAATTAGATGGGAAAATCCTAGGACTGATGGTCCAATCTCTTTGGCAAAATCATCTCAGATTGATCTGTAAATTTTTATTTACATGGCTCAGCAGATGTCTCTTGCTAAGTGACTTCCTTCTCTATGAGAAAACCTGCAGTGTGTCATGGTGTGCCCGGTGAGTCACCAAGTGCCTACAATATCTGTCTGTGTTAGATTGTCATCCATTACTTTATGAATGTGTGGTTTTTGTTTGACTACTAAACAAATAGATATTGTAGAAAAATAGAATGACACATAGAAAAAAGACAATTTTTTATTTTTAAATATTTTATATTGTTTGAAAGTTTTATAGATTTATAAAATGTCTACTGATCACACATCACTTCACCAACTCCTGCCCCAACTCTTTCTATCATCTCCCTCTCAAAGAAACATCATCTTTTGTTGTTTTGTTGTTGCTGTTAATAAGCCTCTAGGAAGAGGCTGAAGAGATGGCTCAGTGGTTAAGACCACTGACTCCTCTTTTAGAGGGCCTGGGTTCAATTCTCAGCACCCACATGGCAGCTCACAACTGTCTCTCACTCCACTTCTAGACGATCTGAGACCTTCACACGGACATATATGCAAGCAAACTGCCAATGCACATAAAATTAAAAAAAAGTTAAAAAAAATAAGCCCCTAGGAGAAAGGAAATTTTAAAAATCAGTTTGAGGTAGTACTAAACAATAGTATTTTGAAATATGTCCTACCAACTTTTTACAGAGAATATAAAACATGTATTTAATATACTCATACATACCCATACCAATATACAGATATATCTTATGTAACATCAACTTTTAACTTTACAATTTAAAAAATTCTATATAACACTTTTTATTTTTATTCCATCTAAATGCTTATCAATAGTAGACTGAATAAAGTGATTAACTTTACAATTTAAAAAATTCTTTATAACACTTTTTATTTTTAATTCCATCTAAATGTTTTTTTTAAGTTTAAGTTTCATTTATTAAATAGGTCAACATGAAATATCAGCATAATCACTTCTTAGGGCTAAAATAATTTACTTTTTTGTTCTAAACAGTTTCTCTGGCATCTTTTACATGTATTTGACGAGTAGTAGATTTTGATCTCCAGCTATAAACAACTATTTTTGATATAGTTACGAATCTAAGTTGTAAAGCTATAGAAAACTTAATGTGATGAGATATTCCAAGACATGTTCCTTTGCTTATGCATAGTACCTTGAAGAGTTAAGACTACAGTAGATTTGGTGAGCCTGTCTTTTCAATGTGTACCAAACAAACAAAATCTACAAGTATCCCAAAACACACGCATTGAACAAATACTTGGAAACACCTGCCCAGAATATATAATAAACACTAACAATATTTTACCAAATACTCTCAAGTTAAACCTTAGGTGATGTGGTAATTTGAAAGAAAATTAATGCCAAAGGGAGTGGCATTATTAAGATGTGTGAACTGGTTGGCGTAGGTGTGGTCTTGTGAAGGAAGGATGTCACCATGGAGGAGGGATTTTGGTCTCATATTTACTCAAGCCACTCCTTGTGAGACAGTTCATTTCCTGTTTCCTTTGGATCAATATGTAGATTCACCAGCACCATGTCTGCCTGGAGGCTACCCTACTGTCAGCTGCCAATGCTCCCTCCATGATGATAATGAAATAAACATCTGAAACTCTAAGCCCGCACCCAAATTTTCTTTCTGAGAGTCATGGTGTCTCTTCACAGCTATAGAAACCATATTTGTTACAATGAAAATACATTGACTATATTTCACATTTTACCATGTATTTTGCTATTGTATAAATATAGTAGATTTCAGTGAACTTTATAGTTTCAGTCCATCACATCAAAGTGAAAAAAAGATTATTATTCATTTTTTTCAAAAAAAATATTCAAAAATTAGAAAAGTTTCATGTTACCCCATTTTTCTTTTAACATTATAAAATTGAAATTCCATTAATTTCAGTAAATGAGCTGTAGGGAAAAAGATGGGTAGAAAAACTGGTATACAATTATAAAACTATAAAATTACTAAAGATTGTTTCAGTGCCAAATTCTACCAGACATTCAAAGAAGAATTACTATCGTTACTCCTCAAACTATTTCACACAGTAGAAACTGAAGGAATATTGCCTAATTCCTTTTATAAGCTCACAATTACCCTAATACCCAAGCCACTCAAAGACACAACAAAGAAGGAGAATTACAGACCAATTTCCCTCATGAATATTGATGCGAAAATTCTCAACAAAATTTTGGCAAACCGTATACAACAATGTATAAATGATATCATCCACCACGACCAAGTAGGCTTCATCCCAGAAATGCAGGGCTGGTTTAACATACGAAAAACTGTAAATGTTATCCATCATATAGACAAACTAAAGGAACAAAACCACATGATCATATCCTTAGATGCTGAAAAAGCCTTTGATAAAATCCTCACCTGATCTTTGACTCAGAGGCCCAAAATATTCAATGGAAAAAAGATAGTATATTTAACAAATGGTGTTGGCATAGCTAGATGGAAGTGTGCAGAAAAATGCAAATAGATCCGAGCTTGTCACCCTGCACAAAACTCAAATCCAAGTGGATCAGATACCTCAAAATAAACCCAGCCACTTTAAACTTGATAGAAAAGAAAGTTAGAGGGGCTGGAGAGATGGCTCAGCGGTTAAGAGCACCGGCTGTTCTTCCAGAGGACCCGGGTTCAATTCCCAGCACCCACATGGCAGCTAACAACTGTCTGTAGTTCCAGTTCCAGGCAAACACCAATGCAAATAAATAAATAAATAATAAATAAATAAAGTTTTTAAAAAAAAAAAAGAAAAGAAAGTTAGAAATACACTTCTATGAATTGGCACAGGCAACCACTTCCTAAATATAACACCAGTGGCACAGACACTAAGACCAACAATCAATAAGTGGGATCTCCTGAAGCTAGGAAGCTTCTGCAAAGCCAAGGACACTGTTAATAGGACAAAACGACAGCCTACAGAATGGGAAAAGATTTTCACCAACCCTACAAATGATAGAAGACTGATCTCTAAGATATATAAAGAGCTCAAGAATCTAGAGCCCAAAACCTTGAATAACCCAATCAAAAAATGGGGTTCAGATCTAAAAAGGGAATTCTCAGCAGAGGAACTACGAATGGCTAAAAGGCACCTGAAAAAGTGCTCATCATCTTTAGCCATCAGAGAAATGCAAATCAAAACAACTTTGAGATACCACCTAACACCTGTTAGATTGGCTAAGATAAAAGGCACAGATGACAGCCTATGTTGGAGAGAATGTGGAGCAAGGGGAACACTACTCCATTGTTGGTGGGAGTGTAAGCTTGTTCAGCCACTTTGGAAGGCAATATGGCGGTTTCTCAGAAAATTGAGAATCAATCTCCCCAAGGACCCAGCAATACCACTTCTGGGTGTATACCCTAAAGAAGCACATTCACACTCCAAAGTATTAGCTCAACTATGTTCATAGCATCATTATTTGTAACAGCAAGAACCTGGAAACAACCTAGATGTCCCTCAACTGAAGAATGTATTAACAAACTGTGGTACATCTACACAATGGAATACTACTCAGCAGTAAGAAAAAATGATATCCTAAAATTTGCAGGCAAATGGATGGATCTGGAGAATATCCTCCTGAGTGAGGTATCACAAACTCAGAAAGATAAGCAGGGGATGTACTCACTCATTAGTGGTCTCTAAACAAACAAACAAGAAAAAATGCCAAGCATGCCCAAGCTGCAAACCACAACCACTGAACAGCTTGGGATCAGAAACACCCTGACCCTTCGAACCCCACTCAAACTATAGGAACACCTGACTCACTCTTGAGGGAGGGGGGACAAAACTGGATTTGCCAGGAGTGGAGACTGAACTAAGCATTATTGGGTCAGTGGGACCATAGGACTGTCTGCTGCCTGCCCAGGGAGAGGATGGGGAGTTGTGGAGAAGAAAAATGACCTGATGTGGTGGGAGGGGGTAGGGACCTTGAATAAGGATATACAGGGATGGAAAAAAAAATTCAGAGGGAAAGCTGAACACAAAGTAAATATATGTGTAACAATCTTAAAAAAAAAGAAAAAAGAAATGATGGCTTCATCTATTGAGGTGGACTAAGCTATGACCTAGGTCACCCAATTGTTGCTCTCTTTTCAAGAGTAAGTAATTTCTTAGAATTATTCTAGATGTAACCTCCATGGAAACAATGAGCATGCTGCATCCACCCAGAGGAATAACCAGAACTGACACAAAAATTAAGTCAACTATTCATGGCTAAAACCCAGGAAAAAAACAACTCCTCAGAACAATTCACCTCCACAAAGTCATACTCATTAGCCACTAACTGGGTCCTCTCCTTGTGGGTCAGAAAGTTTGTTCTAAATATGAATGGGAGGAAGCCTCTGTACTTTTATACTTGATTTTAGCCATCTAAATGTTTATCAATAGTAGACTGGATAAAGTGATTTGTTACGTGTGTGTGTGTGTGTGTGTGTGTGTGTGTGTGTGTAATATATATACTACATATATTACTCTCACTCAGTATGAGAGGGTTCACTTCCTCATTAACTCACCAAAAAGCCAGTGATTGGTGAGACAAGAGATATGTGATTGTTCTTTATGCAATAATTTCACTATGTTCAGTGGAATTAGGATTTATACTGTTACCAATGAAAATAAAATTCTTTTTTGCATTCCATATCCATGCCACACAGGGTATTCAGCACATTTTCAAGTGAGAATATGCACATTTGGAAGTGGTACAGTCATAGCCTCAGCTCATTTTCAAATCAACAGGGACATGATGCTTCTGGTGTTGTGCAACAAAAGGCTCTCTCAAATAGTATTTTCCTGCCTCCTGTAGCACTGGAAGAGCAGGCTAGGCTAATCCAGAAAGAAGACTTGACCATGGCTGTAGCAGAGGTGGTAGCCATGGTATCTATTGACGACACTGATGGCAATAGGAAAGCATCAAGAAAGGGGCTGTGGGTTCTAGAAGGCAAATGGGAGAGGAACTGTGGAAAAATGAGGCAGGTGAGATAGCAAAGGATGGAGGAAGGGAAAAGGAGACAGAAAACCAAAAGTGTAGAAGCAGAAAACTGTAAGAAGTTAACAGGAGAGTTCCAAGGAGCTGGCATTACCTAAGGCCCAGAAGCTGGAACACTGGGCTCTGCTGGAATCAATGATCCCAATCCTGAGTGTTAGAGAACTCAGAACACTGAGAGCTAGAGCTGCTTACAGTGATATATTGCATATTTATACAATAGCTGCTACCAGTTCCAGCTGCTGCACAAGCTGCGGATCACTGGTTACTGAGAGCTGGGCTGGTGATAGTCATATCCAGAGCAGTAAAGCATCTGACCTGTGCTTTCAGGGCTGCACCTGTGCATCCAGAGATGTAACTATATATCCAGAGCTGTACCTGTGCATCCAGAGATGTAACTATACACCCAGAGCTACACCTGTGCATCCAGAGATGTAACTATACATCCAGAGCTGCACCTGTGCACCCAGACATGTAACTATACATCCAGAGCTGCACCTGTGCATCCAGAGATGTAACTATACACCCAGAGCTTCACCTGTGCACCCAGAGATGTAACTATACATCCAGAGCTGCACCTGTGCACCCAGAGATGTAACTATACATCCAGAGCTGCACCTCTGCACCCAGAGATGTAACTATACATCCAGAGCTGCACCTCTGCACCCAGAGATGTAACTATACATCCAGAGCTGCACCTGTGCACCCAGACATGTAACTATACAACCAGAGCTGCACCTGTGCATCCGGAGATGTAACTATACATCCAGAGCTGCACCTG
>PVIH01000985.1:127654-211703 GCA_004025045.1 Sigmodon hispidus | reverse complement strand
CTGCACCTCTGCACCCAGAGATGTAACTATACATCCAGAGCTGCACCTGTGCACCCAGAGATGTAACTATACATCCAGAGCTGCACCTGTGCATCCAGCATGTAACTATACATCCAGAGCTGCACCTGTGCACCCAGACATGTAACTATACATCCAGAGCTGCACCTGTGCATCCAGAGATGTAACTATACATCCAGAGCTGCACCTGTGCATCCAGAGATGTAACTATACATACAGAGCTGCACCTGTGCATCCAGAGCATCTATTCTCTACTCTTGGCCATCAGAGCTACTGTTTTCAGGTTTTGGGATTCCAAGACTGAGCACTAGCAGTACCATGTATTGTCATACCTACAAATTTACACAAACTACACAGCCAGCTTCCCTGGTTTTCTAGCTTTCAGGTGTCAGATCAAGGAACATAACATCTGTCATCATTTGCACCAATTCTAGTGCCTGTGTAAGAGTATGTATGTGAGTGTGTGCTGTTGCTACTATTTCTCTTGAGAACCTAACTCATATGTAACTTTTCCCTTGTATTAAAAATAGCTTTTTGTTTCACATAATAAATTCTGATTAATATTTCCTTTTCCTCTGCTCTCCTGAGTTCCTGCTCCTCTTCCATCCAGACCCACCCCCTTTGTGTCTCTCATTAGAAAACAAATAGTATTCTATGAGACAAAAATGATACATAATACAATATAGTAAGATAAAACAGAAAGTAATACATAAGAATAGGAAATATAATGAAATAGAACAAAAAGAGCACACTCAGGAATCCCATAAAAACATTAAATGGGAAGCCATAATGAATAGGATCTGTAGGAGAGAGAGAGAGAGAGAGAGAGAGAGAGAGAGAGAGAGAGAGAGAGAGAGAGAGAGAGAGAGAGAGAGAGAGAATAAAAACAAAATGAGATAAAATTAAAAACAAGGTGGGGAAGAAATGTAAGACAAGGATCTCCAACGTTGCCATTGAGTTTATCTCTGTGGGTCATCTAGTGCAGTGCACACAGCCTGTCCTCAAGAATAGTTTGTTTCCCCAGTGAGACTTCCTAGGAGAAAACTAAATTCTCATTTGCAAGTTTATGAATTGGAGATGGCTTCTGAGTCAGGAATTGGGGCATGCATCCAGTTCTTCCAGCTCTAGGACCCAATCTGGTATAGAAACACACAGGCCCTGTGTGTCATACCTCCCTCTCTGTGAGTTTATATGAACATTGAACCTGTTGATTTAAGGGGCCTTGTTTTCTTGGTATTCACCATTCCCTGGCTCTTACATTCTTTCTTTCTCTTTTTTGAAGGGTTCTATGAGCCCTGGGGGTGAGATTTAATGAACACATCCCATTTAGGGCTGAGTATCTCAAGGTCTTTTATTCTCTGCATAATGTCTGCCTGTGGGTCTCTATATTTCTTCCCATCTGCTACAAAAGGAAGTTTCTCTGATGGTGGCTGGGCAAGGCACTGATCTGTGAGTGTAGCAGAATGTTATTAGGTGTTGTAATTTGTTTCTGGCCTGGACTTTCCAGTCTAGATCAGAGGTTTTGACCCATACTCAGCCTCGCTTAGCCTCAAATAATCACACACAAGCTCATATTATTTTTATGCTGATCAGCCTAGGGCCCAGGCATATAACTTGCTAGTGCTTGCTCTTAAACTAACCCATGTTCAACCATGCAGCTCAATACCTTTTCTCAGAGCAGCATGCCAGGTTCTTTCCTTTGCCTCTGCTGCTGTCTCCCCCTTGTGCCTATGTCACATCCCTGTGGCGTATGTGTCTGCTGAGATGTTCCTGAGTTTTCTTAGCCTGGTAGCCCTGCCCACACTTCCTGTCTGCCTTGAGCCAGTCAGTCAACTTTTATTAAACCCATAGGCGGAACAAATATTTACAATGACAGGAAACAGTAGCAACATTACATAATCCCACTACAATTAGGAGTCATTTTATTGCTACTTTTTTATGAACAGTATTATTTGATTTTTAACCATAGGTCCCCGAACTCACTAGCCTTTGATTATTTGTCACCCAAGCAGAGCCAAGCATGGGTTCCATCTCATGCAGTGGGCCATAAGTCAAATAAGATACTGATTGGTTACTCTCATAAGCTTTGTGCCATCTTGCAACAGAGTATTTTGCAGGCAAGATATCATGGAAAATCAAAAGGTTTGTGGTTGAGTTGGTTTATATTTCTCTTTTGGTAGCTCCCAGAGTTTCTTCCTGTACTAAAGAGGCTAGCAAGTAGTGAGAAAGCTCTGTGTGAGAACAAGGTTGTCTTCCATATTCAGTGAATTGTAGGTGCTGTTTTGAGCAACAGGGCCTTGCCATTTTGTCAGTTTGTGGAGAGTAATACAGAGTCTTGACAATAGTGTGGATTGTTTGGGAATACTCATGAGACCTCTTAGACTAACAATTCAATTAGGTGTAACCCAACCCCAGTACCAGAAGCTTCATTTGGAGGCAAAAGATATCTACTTAGGGCTCTGTGTCACCCATTAATTGGTGATTTTATTTATATTGCCTCCATATATCAACATATTTGTGAAAGCTTCTACTGTATTAGTTTTCCAAACTACCTCTCAAATGGCTTTTAACTTTATGTTTCTCTCTATATTCCCTCCCATGTCCTCCTCTCCCCCCACTTGAAACTGTGCATCCAGAGCTGCACTTGTGCATCCAGAGCTTCACCTGTGCATCTAGAGCTGCACTTGTGCATCCAGAGCTTCACCTGTGCATCTAGAGCTGCACTTGTGCATTCAAAGCTACAACTGTGCATTCAGAGTTGTATCTATGCATCCAGAGCTGCACCTGTGCATTCAGAACTACAACTGTGCATCCAGAGCAGCACTTGTGCATCCAAAGGTTCACTTGTGCATCCAGAGTTGTATCTGAGCATCCAGAACTGTATCTGTGCATGTAGACCTGCACCTGTGCATTCAGAGCTGCTCCTGTGAATCCAGAACTGCACCTGTGCATTCAGAGTTGTACCTGTGCATACAGAAATGTATCTCTGCATACAGAGATGCACCAGTGCATCCAGAGAGCAGTACATCATCAGCCTTTAGAGTTTGTAGCCATAAGCTTCTAGTCTTCAAGACTCAGGGGCTAAGCTTCTGGGTCTGTTTGTCTATTTAACTCATTGGTCCTTGTTACTATAAGACCTAGAACCACTGGGAACCACTGACACTGAATGATTCCTCCTTTGTTTGGTTGCAAACTTCATCTGGACAGAGTCAAAAAGTGAGCCACAGATTTTATCCATGAGTACAATTAAATTTTCTATTAGCAAATATAACACTATCTAGAAGCTGTAAACTTTTCTCTGGTCATTTCAAGTGTATCAGTTCTCAGTGAGATCAGACGAGAGATAACAAATTTGCATGTTTCTTTTACTTTCTTTTAGTGACCACAATAAGCTGCCATATAGAAGTCATTCTTCTCAGCAAGACACCAACTGAAAACACTGGGTGAGAACCAGTCTCTAATACAGATTAGTACTACTTGATTCAAGTTGGCATTGGGACCTGTTTCAATCTCCTTTAATTACAATGTAAGCTGTCAAAGGCAAATAAAGATAATTATACTTCTAGCCACAGTAGAATAGCTACAGCTGATCCTACCTGTTTTATTCTACAACCAATTTGACCTAATAGATATTGCCAGAACATTTCAAAACTTCAAAATGTACATTAATTCCATTTTGTACACAGCATTCACCACAGTAGCTTGGATATTAGACATAAAACAAGCATCAGTATATTTTGAAAACTTGAAATCAAAACAAATATATTATCTAGTCACAATGGAATTAAACTAGAAATTAATAACAAATGTTTTGAAAATCTCCAAATAACTAAAAATTAAGTGATAAGCTCTAAAAAACCTATGTGTGTCAAAAATGGAATCACAAGAAAAATTAAGAATGTGTTAAACTGAATGAAGGTAAAAAAAATATAGCTTTATCAAAATATGTAAAGTGCTATACTGGAGATGTAGTTCAGTGGTAAAATGCTCACCAGCATATGTGGGGTCCTCTATTCAATTCCAGACAATACACACACACACACACACACACACTTGTATCTATCAGAAACATTATAACTTTAAATTCTTACATTCACTTAAAAAATAGTAAAGGTATAAAACTCAATATTCTAAGTTTTTAGTTAGGAATGTAAATAATAATAAGCAATATTATTTCTCTACTTATCATACTTCCTCCATGATAAATAAAAATAAAAAATTGAAGTATGTATGTTTTCAAATATAATTATTCCAAAATTAAAAGACATTTCTTTAGTGTACAACAAGTTACATTTATATGAAGAGTCTAAAAGACTCAAATTCATTGAATCAAAGCATAAAATGTCTGTTGCCCAGGGAAGTTGAAAAAGCAAGATGTGGTTACTAAGCAAGAGGGCTGAAGTTTCCCTAAATTAAATACTTTGTAGAGACTGGCTGTACAACACTGAATTTGTAGTTAACCACATTCAACTATGCACATGTGTCTATTAAGAAAGTAGGTCTGATGTTAAAAATAAACTTTTAATTAAAAGTAAAATTTAAAACTTGACTTGAAATGAATCAGAGACTTTCATGATAAGGTTAAAACTTAAAAACTTTTCCAGAAAGAAAACTAGTAAAAATGAATTGTGGCTGTATGAATCAGTGATTGCTTAGCTTAGATACATAAGTATGAATCATAAAGTAAAAAGGGGGGAATCGGAGTTAACTCAAATGTAAAACTTTTAAAGTTATCAATTATAGAAACCTCAAATGCTTGAGACCCTGGAGTGAGGAGGAAAGAGAATGTAAAATTGTTGCTCATTGAAAGGTCTCACTGAAGATAAAACGTAAGTGATGCTCTGGAAGAGAATTTATGCATCGCATATATCTGACAAAGAATGTGTATCTAACACTTAAAGAAAGACCAAAAATGATAACACAGACTGTTCAACATAATCACATCTTTGTGAAGACATTTCATAATGTTACCATGTAATAGGAAATGAACTCCAGAGACTCAGGCTTTAGACTCTTGTTACTTGTTGGCACTGCTGGTTTAGGAGAGACTGTGACCTAGCTGGAGGCAGGTCAACCGGGCATGGCTTTAAAGATTATATCTGGTCTCCAGGACCCTGCATCTCTCTCCCTCCTTCTGGTCCACCCTTAGCTAAGCAGGCTCTGCTACCAACATTCCTGCAGAATGACATCCTGTTGAAGCGTATGTATCAGTCCATTGACTAAGTGAGACCTTTGAAACAATGAGTAAAAATAACTCCTTTCTTCCCTTAAATTATTTCCATAAAGTATTTGGGGATAAACTCAATATAGCCACAAAGCTCATGAAAAGATGTTTCAAGATTATTAGTGACTAGACAAATGCAAAATAAAATCAAAATGAGATAACATTTCATATATATATCAAAGTAAATAAAATTTTAAAAGACAAAATATCATGTGTGAATGAGGATATAGATCAATATGGAGCACTAGTGAATTGCTAGTAGAACATAAATTTTAAAAAGGGGTTAGGGGGAGATGGTTGGGAGAGAGCTGGAATTGGGGAGCATTTGAGGGGTGGTATGGAAACCTGGTATGGTAGAAACTTCTTAAAATATATGAAAGCAATTCTAATGAAGTCTCCTAATAATGGGGGAGACAGAGTCCCAACCTGCTATCTCTTGTCACCAAATGAAGCTTTCAGTACCAGAACTGAATCACTTTCAATTGAGCCAAAAGGGTCCTTTGTAAATCCCAAACAACCCAAGCTGTTTCCAAGACAATAGTTTTCTCTCCACAAACTGACAGCAGAGCCCATTGTGTGATGATATCCACATAGCTCGCTGAACACGGAGAGGTCAAGCTGTTCACCCCTGTTCTCGTGTCTGGAGTTGGAAGGAACACTACAGACGACGAAAGAGAAATGCAAATACCACCAACCCAGCCACAAAACCTTTGACCTACAACCTCTTCTGTATCCAAGATATTCTAGGGCAATGGCGGCACATTTGATTAAGGCCCACTCCACGATATGAACCTGTAGCAGGTTTAGGCACTTTTAAGTAAGACTTAGGTGTGGCTTTGAAGGTTAAGGACTTCTGTAAGGGCGTGGCTAGTTTCTTTTGAGGTTTCCTTTTACATTGCCTGCCCTTCCAGTTTGTTCCTGTCTTCTCAGAGAAAAGATTGCCACTGAATGGGACAGTTCAACTCTCCAAAAATTGCCTTAAGGTTCAATTTTATATCAGTGACTGTTTTTGTAAACCCCTTAATAAATATTAATCCTTTTTATAATCAATTAGCTATAAATAATTCCTACAATATCTGCCATCCCAACGTGGGTTTTCAGACCTCAGTGCTAGGACAGGTCAAAAAACTCATATTGTGGCCCTGGGCCTGAGATTTCAGCTCCACGCTACCAAAGGCCTCGCCTCTGCCCACACCAGAGACTAAGGGCCACTCACGTGGTTCCGAATGACTTTCATCTCAAAGCTTATCTATTCCAAAATAAATTAAAATTCAAATTTAAACTGGTTATTTTTATAAAAAAAAATATTTTCTGTCCAGCAGAGCAGGCTTGGCATGCTGCCTTCCCGCGTCCCTCGGTGGCCTAGAGCTTCTCAACAACTCTTCTTGGCATGCATCCTTCCCGCTGTTGAGCTCCGCCCCCAGCCCAACAAAAGCCTGCCAATTAAGACTTACCTCTTTTCTTACGTATTTGTAATCAATTGTTCTGATTTTGGTTAAAAAAAAATGCATTTCATAAGGTTATCTTCCTAAAAGGCCAAACCTAAAAGTTTGAGTCAGCCATCGCACCCTAATTAATTAAAGTGATGTCTAAAACATCTGCTGGGCAAACATTGCCATTTCATTCAACCTAAGATAAATATTTTTATATATAGTTTATTATATAATAAAATTATATAAGATATAATTTTAATAATTTCTTCAGAAATGATATACAATATAATTTCCCAAAAATTAAAAATAAATTTTACTGCTATAATCAAAAATTTCTTACATATTTATATTTTTAAAAGCTTCCTGTGGTACATCTACACAATGGAATACTACTCAACAGTAAGAAAAAATGATATCCTAAAATTTGCAGGCAAATGGATGGATTTGGAGAATATCCTCCTGAGCAAGGTATCACAAACTCAGAAAGATAAGCAGGGGATGTACTCACTCATTAGTGGTCTCTAAACAAACAAACAAGAAAAAAAGCCAAGCATGCCCAAGCTGCAAACTACAACCACTGAACAACTTGGGATCAGAAACACCCTGGACTAACCCTTCGAACCCCACTCAAACTATAGGAACACCAGACTCACTCTTGAAGGAGGGGGGACAAAACTGGATTTGCCAGGAGTGGAGACTGATCCAAGCATTATTGGGTCAGTGGGACCATAGGACTGTCTGTTCCCTGCCCAGGGAAGGGGATGGGGAGTTGCAGAGAAAAAAAATGACCTGATGTGGTGGGAGGGGGAAGGGACCTTGAATAAAGATATACAGGGATGGAAAAAAAAATTCAGAGGGAAAGCTGAACACAAAGTAAATAAATGTGTAGCAATCTTATTTACATTATCACCCTTGATAAATCATGCTTATGATTTTATCTTCTTTATAGTTATTGTTAACTTTTCAGCATTTTAAATTTATTTTACTGGTTTTTTTGATAAATACAAAATAAATAAAGAAGAAAAAAAAAAAAGCTCAGAGTCCTGTTACTTCTCTGCTTAATTCTACATTTTATATCTCAAAAAACATAGTACCTATACTTAATATAAAATGTTAATTGGCCTAATAAAAGACTTAAAATCTAAAAATAAAAAATTACTCCTTAAAATACATAATATAAAATCTACCAATAATAAGTTAACATACAAAGTTAATTTTCTAAAAATTAGCTACAACAAACTTTCAAATAAACCTTCCTCCTTAAACACAAATATTAAAACTTTACAAAAAATATAAATCTATAAAATTCTTTTAATAATAAAAATAAAAAACGTATTAATTTCATAAAATAATTTTAAAATTAACTATTTAAAAAATCAATAATTTCTAAATTTCAACAATAAAATGACCATATTACTATAATTAAAAATACATAAAACTCTTTGGTGAATAAGAACCAGAGTCTAGATAGCCTAGAGACCTAGGGTAAAGTCAAACACTATTTTGCTAAAGGAACATTACAATAAAATGACTCCTAACACACTCTGCTATACTCATAGACCTATGCCTTGCTCAGCCATCATCAGAGAAGCTTCCTCCTGCAGCAGATGGGAGCAAATACCCACATCCAGATAGAAAAAGACCTTGAGAGAAAGGTAGAAAGACCTTGAAACACACAGCTCTAAATAAAACATCTCCATCAAATATTTTTCCTCAGGGAACCTCAAGAAGAGGAGGCAAAAAAGAGTGTAAGAGCCAGAGGAGATGGTAGACACCAGGAGAACAAAACTCTATGAATCAACTGATCAATCAAGGCTCACATGAACCCACAGAGGCTGAAGCAGCAAGAACAGAGCTGACACAGGTCTGCATCAGGTCCTCTGTGTATATATTACAGCTTTCAGGTTAGCATTTTTATGGGACTCCTGAGTATGTGAATGAGTAGGTCTCTGACTCTTGTGCCTTGTCTTGGGGCTCTTTTCCTCCTATTGAGTTGTCTTGTCCAACTTCACTGTGATAGGTTTTGTTCCCTCTTATTATATCTTATTTTGTCATATTTGGTTTATATCTCTTGATAACAAGAAAGAGAGAGGGAATGGATCCAGAGGGCAGGGGAGAGGGGGAGGAACTTGGATGAGTAGAAGGGGGAAACTATAAGAGATATTACAATATATTATATGAGAAAAAGATAAAAGGGAAAAGCAAAACATTTTTTAATAAACATGAGAGTAGGATGGACTTGTTAGAACAAAGAAGGGGTTCAACAGGAGTGGAAGTGAATGAAAAAAGGGAAACAATTGGAAATCAACAAAACACATTATATACATATATGAAATTGTGAAAAATAGAAAACATACAATAATTGTTTTGAGGATTATTCAGCAGTTTACAAAAATTCAGACTCTTAATGACCATGTGATCTCTAATTTCTAGCCATAGGTATTCATCTACAAAAAATAAAAAGATACCTACAAAAAGATGTCTGCTCCCAGAAATAGTGTTAGTTAAATAAATCTGACACCAGCTCAAATGCTAAAATACAGGCATAAATAAACCATGCATGTCCAAAAATATGTGCTAATGGGGCCTGAACCAGCCATCTTCTGAAGCCAGACAAGGCCTCAAGTGGAGGGACTGGAACATAACCCAGCCACAAAACCATTGACCTTCTGTTTATCCTGCCTGCAGCGTGTTCTGGAACCAGAGCCTATCAGAATTGCCATCAAAGAGACCAGAGAGACTTCATCCAGCAACCAATGGGAGCAGATGCAGAATCCACAGCCAATCCTTGGATGGAACTCAAAGCCCCACAGAGGAGGGGAGAAAGACTCAGAGGAACCAGAGGGACCAGAGACACCATGAGAACAGGACCCACAGAATCAATTGGTGGTGACTCATGGGGGCTAGCAGAGATCAGGGAGCCTGTAGGGGTCTGACCTAGATCCTCTGCATGTATGTTATGGCTGAGTAGCTTGGTGTTCTTGTGGGATCCCTAACAGTGGAAGTGGGTGCTGTTTCTGGCTGTTTTGCCTGTTTGAGAACCCTTTACCTCCTGCTGGGTTGCCTCTGCCTTCACGTGACAGTACGTGCCTGGTCTCACTGTAGCTTATTATCCCATGTTTAGTTAACACCCCGAAAGACCTGCTCTCTTCTGAGGGGAGGCGGCAGAGGGGTGAATCCGGGGAAGGGAGGTGGAGGGAGAGACTAGGAGAGGTGAAGGAGAAATTCAGTTGGGATGTAATGTAAGAAAGAAGAATTAAAATAAGGAAAAATGAGCTGGGTAGTGATGGACATGCCTTTAATCCCAGCACTTAAGAGGCAGAGATAGGAGGATCTCTGAGTTTGAAGCTGCCCTGGTCTACAGAGTAAGTTCCAGGACAGCCAGGGCTGATACACAGAGAAACCTTGTTTCCAAAAGCAAAAAGAAACAAATAAAATATATTGTTGCTAATATTTCTTATTATAAGTAAATTTATGATACTTCTCTAGAAAACTTGAGCTTTTATTAGTGAAGAAAACAAATAAACAAACTTAATTAAAACATATGTGCTAAGTACACAAAGCCAGAAGAAAAGGGTACAAATCAAAGGGTACTAATCTTGTCCACTTGATGGGATTTGAATCACCATGGAAACACACCTGTGGGTGTGTCTGTGGCAGTGCTCCCAGAAAGAATTAGCTGAGGAGGGAAGACCCACCCTGAATGTGTGGAGAACCATGCCACAGGCTGGGATTCTGGGCTGAATAAAAGGAAAAAAAGAAGCTGAGTACCACCACCCATCTCTCTCTGCTTCCCGGTGCAGGGACCAGCCACCTGACACTCCTGTTGTCAATGCCTTTCCACCATGATGCACTGCACCCTTGAGCCATGAACCAAACCCTTCCTTCAGGAGCTGCTTTCATCAGGTATTTGGCCACAGCAATGAGAAGTAACTAATAAACTGCATTATTCATTCATTTATAATCCCTGAATTGTGAAAGCAAATCCACAGTGACAAGAAGCAGCCCTTGCTGGAGTTGGAAGTGAGGGGATCCAGTACAAAGTGCCTTGTAAGCCTTTAGGAGGGTGTTCAAAGTGATACATGTCTTTCTTATGCTGGTGGCTTCATGGGTGCCTATGTTTACTTAACAGTAAGCTGTATATTTAAGATGACTATACTTCATTACAAATATATAGGTTGAATTTATCCCAAAAAGCACAAAAAAATGAAAGAGCAGCTACCAGGGTAATGATCTCTCTTTCTCCTTCATTTTTTCATTTATCTGCTTTGTTTTTAGACACAAGCTCTCACAGGATAGCATTGGTCTTGTGGCAATCCTCTTGCCTCAAACTTCCCAGTGCTGAAATAATAAGACTGCATCACTATAACCATCCCAACTTTCAGATTACTTTTAGTTTCTTGTATGGTAGCTGTCCTCCCAAAAGACAGTGTGTTACTGTGGGATAATGTTCTTGTATACTGTAAAGATTTGTCATTCATATTAGTCTAATAAAAATACTGATTGGCCAGTAGTTAGGCAGAAAGTAGAGGCAAAGCAACTGGACTAGGAGAATTCTGGGGAGAGGAAAGGCAAAGAAGCAGTCACCAGCCAGACACTAAGGAAGCAAGATGGGAATGCTGGACTGAGCAAAGGTAGCAAGCTACATGGCTAAACACAGATAAAAATTATGGGTTAATTTAAATGTAAATGCTATGTAGTAAAATGTTTGATCTACTGGCCCAGCAATTACTATAATATTAAGCATTTGAGTAATTATTTTATAAGCAGCTACAGGACTGGCCGGGAGGAACAGGAAAACTTCCAACTACATGTTATACTCACAAATTCTACCAACATGAATGCATAAACATGTGATAAACAAGGAAGATACTACAGACGTTCCAAAGAGGTTGAGGAGACCATGAGACCACAGTTCCACACAAAAAATTACACACACTTATTACAAGAATTCTATTTAGTATTATAGTAAAACCCAGAGCTAGATACTGGGAAAAGCTTCAATATCAGAGAGACAGGGAACAAACCACAGCCAATTCTCATCCAGCCAACGCCTCAGTCCAAATGGGATAGGTTCTATCTCCACAAATCCTCAGCTGACTGGATGTGCAGGCAAAAGGGAAGTTCTGCCTTCTTCTCTTTATATTTCTTTCCCTGACCAGCTATTTCAATTCCTGGGTCAACTTTCCTAGTGCTAGGATTAAATGTGTGAGAACTACCACTGCTTGGCTGTTAGGCCTTGAACTCATAGAGATCCAGAGGATCTCTTCCTCCAGAGTGATGGGATTAAAGGCATGGGTCTCCACTCCCTGACTCTGTCCTCTGATATTCTGTCTATTTTTATTAAATATATAATATATCACCACACATAACTAAGAAATGCTGAAAGTGAGGGGAATGGTCTTCTCCAAGGAAGAGCACACCAATACCAAATGATCAGCCCTGAAAACGCACATGCAAATAACATTATACAGTGTGAGAAGGAGAGGTATATGAGAAGAAAGGAGAGTTAGCATGTTGTAATTATATTATAATCTCAGAAATTAAAAAAAAAACATTTTTTCAAAGACAATGGGTTGGTAAACCTGTGTTCTGAGCCTGCAATTTTCAGTTAAGAACATACAAAGCAGTAAGCAATGCCTAAAAGAAGTTCTTGCAATGGTCCATCAGACAGGCCTTGGGTACTTGTGAAATTTGAGAGAATGAGAAGTCCTCCCCTTCAATCACAGGAGGTCAAGATGGAATTCTGATTTGAAAACCTGAGTAATTTTCTTGCCAGCATCACCGGTATCTTTTCCCAATGGCTGCAACCAGGGAGGCCTGCATCTTGGCATCTTTTGAGGAGGTAACCTACATTGAATTTGTTAGTGTTGTATAGGAAAAGCTAGAAAATTGCACAATGCATCACCGGGGGTATTATGTCACATTGTTGCCACATAAGCCTAGCACTTGTCAAGATTCATTAAACTGCTAAAACCCAGGCTTGCTTCTAAATGGCAGGTAGTTGTTCATGGGTGCCAACATAGGTCTAGCAATTATAAAACCAATTCCTAAGATCAAAAAGGAAATATAGAGTAAATATTCTCTCTGCGGTTTTTCTCACTAACTTCTTATCAAGAGGTAAATAGCTTAGCCGGCATCTGCTAAGAGGTTATATCGTGCTGGAAAGGAATTTTGTCTGAACATTTTATACTTTATTAGGGATGTTGAGAAGCAGGGTGGCCAAGGAGTATGTGGAACAAGGAGAGACACTTTATTACTAAAGAATTCATATAACTGATCTGTGCCCATGATGCTCATCAAAGAGCACGACCCTGATCAAACGCTGCAGAACAAAGAAAGGGGGTTTAAGCCTATACACCAGGTGGAGGAGAAGTGCGATGGACCAATTTCAACTTTATTTAAAAATCCTGACCTTCAGAGTCAGAAGGAATGCTGGGGTCATCTAGCTCTGAGATTCCCTACATTGAAGGCATGAGCTGGTGATGTCTGTGTGTCCTGAAACCCTGTGATTCTTGCTTCTTTGCTCTTGTTCAGATTCTTGCCTCCCTAGTCTGTCTAAGTGAAGGACAAGATGTCCATGAATGCTGAATCATCAAGGTGACCATGAGAGGTCAATAGTGCACAGATGATCTTTACTCAACAATGTCCTCTCTGGATACCCTCATGAACAGAACCCTTTTCCCTGATCTTCCTGTGGCCTCATGATTCCCTATATCCTGGTAAAGAAGGTCCAAGACCTTATACAAAGGACCCTCTACACTGTTTCTGTGCTCTAAAGTATGAGTGTAGAAGAACAAATCCTTATAAATGAAAGAAAAAATTGAAAGAGAGATTTTATTTCAAAGCATCACTCTCTCTTCTGTGTTCTGTCTTTTAAATGACAACAACTCTCCTTTTTTACTCAGATAATATGGGTTTTTCTCCATAAGCAGACAGGAAACTTAGAATCTCAGAGACCTGGATAGAAAGACACAGGCTGCGTGCATAAGAAGACTGTTCTGTGATTCTTTTTCTATGTTCTCTGTCAACTTTATGAATTATGAATTATTATGTCAGAATTATAAATTTTATATGTGTAAGCTCACCATCAGGTACTTTACTATTTGTCATTTCATCTCCTCTGTTGCAACAGCTCTGGGTTGTTTCTTCTGCATCTGAGAAAAGCCAGTCGATATTTACTAGTCCAAGTGCCATTATGATGCTGAGCCTAGAAAGCTGAACCACCTGTTTTTAAACCATTTAGTCTTATATAGGTAGCAATTAAGCAAGTTATCATAATACTGAGGCAGGAGAATAAGGCAGAATGAGATCTGGAAGGCTTACACAAAGACTTACAAAATCAGGTAAGTCAGCTGACTTAAACAGGTTGGTGGTGCTGCTCACACAGAACACAGGCATTCCAGAGTGGCTGAGAGTGACTTACGGCTCATTACAATATGAAAGTGTTGCTAGAGATTTAAAATGCTAATAGCACAAGTGATTCATGAAATTGTACACAGAACTGCATGTAACAGAGCATGCTCAAAAAGGCCTTACCATGTAAATGAGCCAAAAAGCCCATGTTATGAAAATGACCCGAAGAGCCTGTGTTATGTCACATAAAAACCCCAACTCTTTGTACAGGGAGACTATTGAGCTTATAAACATCTTTCTTTGATCAGCCCACTTCTCCATCCCTGGAAATATACCATCTCTTAATAAACTGTTTCTGAACAATTCTTTGTCCAGGAACAAAAGAGCCTGGGACCTTGCACAAGTGCCTTCTGAAGCCGGATATCAGGTTACACCTTCATCGACACCATGTGACCCCTTCAATGGTCATTCTAGCTTCTATGTATATAGAAGTTGCCCTGTTTATACTGCCCTCAATCTTACGGAGGAAATTACAACATTCTCTGTACCTGCAGATTCCAGAGAAACATTTAACAAAGTAGATCTGTACCAGGAACTTGGAGGAAGACAACTGACTGAGCAGACTTTCAGGGGAAGAGAGAGAGCATTCTCCACAGAGGACACAGCCTGAGACATCTGCCAGTGCTGGCTGGTGGAAGAGCCTGTTTGCAGAGCTTCATAGCAGAGACCAGTAGGAACACCCTGTCCACGGTTCAACTGCTCTTTAGCATTTAAGTGAGGGGTAAAAGATGATTCTCCTTCCCTAATATGAGTCTCCCTGATGGGAAGAAGCCAGACTTTCTCAAACACACTGAGCTTCCTGAATGCAAAGCTTCCTGACCTTCCAAATGGATGCTTGCAGCAAATCATCTCTGTTATTCTTGATTTTGAACAGCATCTCTTTGGACAAACCAATTCTACACAATAGCAAATTGCAGTAGTTATGATCATCATAATAACATCATAAGAATAATCAAATGCTATTGAAACAAAAAAACGATCTCATTTAAGCCAGGCTTCCACCACCGTGATGTGCATTTGAGTTTGTGCACATTTATGATTTATGGTGAAGTTTGTGCCCCTTTATGGCTCCTCAGCTGCTATGATAGACTGGCCTCTACAATCTGGTTTTGTTTGGCAATTTATCTGCCCTGTTCTATATCTTCCATTTGGAATGGAGTACACAACATTCTTTTTTTTTAACTTGTTTTTTTTTTTTTTCCATTTTACATACCAACCACAGTTCCCCCTTCTTTTCCTCCTCCCTCTTACTCCCTAGCTTCCTCTTAGCCCCATCCCATCTCCATCCACTCCTAAGTGGGTAAGCCCACCCATGGGATATCAACAAAATATGGCATATCAAATCGAGGCAGGACCAAGTCCCTCTCCCCTCACCCGCATATCAGGGCTAAGCAAGGTTTACCTCTATAGGGAATGGGCTCCAAAAAGTCAATTCAAACACTAGGGATAAATCCTGGTCCCACTGCCAGAGTTGCTACACAAACTGCCCAAGCCACACAACTGCCATCCACATTCAAAGGGCCTAATTTGGTCTCATGCAGGTTCCCCAGCTGTCAATCCAGAGTCAGTGAGCTCCCAGTAGCTCAGGTCAGCTGTCTCTGTGGGTTTCCCCATCATATTTTGACCCCTTTGCTCATAGGTGGGAACAGAAAGTGAGGGAACAGGATGGTTAACTTAGGGGAGGAACAGAGAGGAAGAACAAAGAAAGAGAGAGATCTTGAAAAGGGGAGCCATTTTGGAGCCAGGGAGAAATCTGGTACTAGGGAAATTCCCAGGAATCCACAAAAATGACCCCAGCTAAGACTCCAAGCAATAGTGGAGAGGGACCTTGAATGGGCCTTCTTCTGTAACCAAACTGATGACCATTCTAATTGCTATTGTCGAACCTTCATCTGGCAACTGATGGAAGCATATGCAGAGATCCGCACCTAAGCACTGAGACAAGCTCCCCATCCAAAGAGAGAGAGGAGGTATTATATGAGCAAAGGAAACAACATTCTTGCTGCAGTCTGAGCATAAGAAAACTAAGCGCTAAGTCATGATGTTCTGATTGATAATTCTGTCGGATCTGTCCTTTACTGGCAGGAACAGATTGTAATTTTGCAAACACTCTCCATGTAGCAATCAGTTTAGCCCTTTATCCACTTCTGGAAATCGGCTATGTGCTCCCTTCTCTTTCTTCCCCATCAGCTGCTTTCAAGCTGACTACTCTAGTAACTTTCAGATTCCTGAAGGGAAACAGTGTCTGACCACGGTTGACTCTAAAGAAGCCATTCCCTTGGCTACCCAGAAGCTTTGTAATTCCAGCGAGAATGGAATCCTGTTCAGAAAGTCCTGTCCTAGACTTATCTCTTGTAGATACTGCCTATGTTTTCTTCAAGCAGTTTCAGCATTTCTGGTTTCACAGTTATGGCTATGGTCTACTTGGAGTCCATTTGTGCAAGGTACTATATATGTGCCTAATTTTATTCTTCTATATGTGGCTATCGTTTTCCCAGCATTGTTTGTTCAAGATTCTGTTTTCCCTGGCATGTGTTTTGGCATTTTGTTAAGTATCAATGGCTGTAATGATGTGAACTCATCTTTGGGTCTTCTATTTTGTTCCATTTATCTACACATCCATTTTTCTACCCACATCATGCTGGTTTTATTACCACAGCTCAGAATATAGATCTTCAAATATGATAAGGTAACCCCCCCAACACTGTTCTTTTCATTCTTTGACCATTGTGCTTCCATATGAATTTTAGGATATTTCTTTCTATTTATGTGAAGGATATCATGGAGATTTTGATTGAAATTATATAGAATATGTATATTGTTTGGGAAAATGTGATGGTTTTAATAAGAATGGTTCCTATAGGTTTATATATTAAAATGTTTGGTTCCCAGTCAGACAGAATAGTTTTAAAAGGATTAGGAGGTGTAGACTTGCTGGAAAAGATGTGGTCTTGTTGAAGGAGGTTCACTACTGAAGGTGCCCTCCCCCACCTCTCTCTCTCTCTCTCTCTCTCTCACACACACACACACACACACACACACACACACTCATAAAGCTAATAGAATTGAGTTTCCTATGCTAAGAATGAATTGAACAATATAAACCCCACAGAGGACAGCATCTGATACCCAGAGCCTTTCTCTCAAGTCAAATTTAAGGTTTGATTGGTGTCTGACACTTTCTCCTGTGACAGAGTCTGGATTCACAGGGAAAGGCAAATTGTGCTAGAAAGAGAAGCTTCAAACTAGTCCCTCCAAGGTGAGGCTTCCAGAAGATACCAAGGCTAGCCCAAATATCTTAGCCACCTGAGACAATTAGAGAAACTTTAATATTTTGCTGTGTTTTGGGGCCTTTGGGGAACAACTACTTTCTAGCTTTCCCTGGTGGTTTAGGAGGGTAGCCTGATGGGGAGCTTTTTTTGTCCTTATGTGGAATTAGTTGATTAGCTCACTGAACATTAGTGTGGTCTGTTAAGATCTACTGAGAAAAGCAAAGAAGTCTGAGTAACACAGCAAGCAATGAAGATACACACATGTGTAAAAAGGAAACTGTGACACAGAAGCAAAGAGAAACCCACCACTAGGAATAGATACAGAGATGAAGAGGATGGTGAATATAGTAGTAAAAGCTTTAAAATACCTCAGTTAACTATATAAAATGGAAGGAAAGAAGGAAGGAAGGAGGGCATGAGGGAGGGTGTAGAGAAGGGAGGAGAAAAGAGGAAGGAAAGAAAGAAAAAAAAGACCTGGTGGTCAGATAAAGTGATACATAAATCTAATTAATCTGATCAATAAAGACCAGTAGTCAGATATCAAGATAAAAACCTGAAAGATCAAAAAAGCAGAGGAGTAGCAGCCAATTGCTTCCTGCCTCTTCTGTTCCTCCTTCTAAAAGGCCTAGATCTGTTCTCTGCACACTTTATTACTTCCTGTCTCCTCTCTAGACAGACCTCCAACCTCTATGGTCAGCTAGTGGCTAGCTCTGCCCTCTGACTCCAAGAAAGCTTTATTTGTCACACCACAAACAAAATATCACACAACATTAAAGGCCAATGATTACACCAAGGAACCTTCAGGGAAAGGACCTAAACCCTCCAAAAAGAAACACCTAACCCAGCCTTAATACTGGGATGAAGGACTCAGACCTATTTCAACTGGACATGCCAGACTGAACTGAACCACCTTGGGATTCTTTGCCCTCTTTGGGGAATGGATGGGGGGATGGGGTGGGGAGGCTGAGGGAGGACTGGGAAGGACTTGGGGGAGAGAAGGGGGAAAACAGCAATAGATATGGGAAAAAAACTTTTTAAAAAAAATCTCAAAAATAAAGAGTAGCCTCAAACCCAATTAAAGGCAAGTGAAATAAATACTCCTCTAATTAAATGGTGGAAGCTGCTTGGCTGAGTGGACATAAAATTGAAAATATCACACAATACATGATAAGTATCTAATCTGACTAGGATATCTAGTCAGAAAAGTGAAGGACTGGGAGAGAGACTGTAACCTTTGTCTGGAGCCAAATAATGTTGAGTCATGTTGTCAAATCCAATATTTATTATGAGTACTTACATCTTCTGTGTGCAAATAAATATCCGAGCCTATGGAATTGGATGAGTGCTCGAAACACAGGTATAAAGCTGATTTACCTTGCAGAACATTTCATGCTATCAGAAAGGCAAATCCTCCTCCCACTGTGTGATACTCACCTTCCTTACAGTGAATAAAACCGATATGATGGAGTATTTTGGCTGTCCAGGCTTGCAATGTATAAATAAGCCTGATAGTGTAGAGAAAGTTGTACTATTATATTCTATGACTCTTTCCTTTAAAAATGAAAGTGTTCTTTAAGAGTGAAGAAAGAAATATACATAATCATCAGTTGTCATTAAATCAATAAAGAAATTAAAGCCATCCTTACTCAAGCTGTGATTCTTGGAAGACATCCCCCTTTTTATTATCATCATCGTTGTTGTTATTTCATTTTTAGTGGTCACTGTATATGAAGGTTCCCGGAGCTAAAAGCACAGTGAGATATAGAAAAGATATTGCTTTTGCCTGGTTTCATGAAGCCGATATCAATCTTTTATTTCATAAACCACAGGCTGGTTATTGCTTTAAATGAAGGTTTGGGTGCATTAGCTGTGATAAGAACAGGGATACATAAGAGAATTCCCAGTGACAATGGGTGGCATGGATGGGAAAGGACTGCAGTCCCCCCCATACCCAGGGAATCTAACACAAAAACGGTCACAAAGCCACCAGACTTGGAGATGCATCTGAGCTCAGCTGACTGGAGAAATGACTCCACGTAACAGTTTTTGCTGTTGTCTTCAGCTGGAGGAAGAAAGGTGGATGATTTGACTGAGCAGAAGGACAAGATCTGGTAGCAGTGAGGTTCAATGTGCCTAGACCTTAGATCCAACATGGAGCATTTTGCAACAATTAATCCCTAAAGTCACCTCCATCAGGAGCAAACACTAATATTTAAAAAATGTTTTCCACTCTCTTCAGCTGGACCAGGAGCTTGACCTGGTGCTTACTTAGCTATGGATCTCTGTTTCCATCTCTATTCATTGCTGGATGAAGGTTCTGCAATTATACTTAGGGGTGTCGTTCATTTGATTACAGGGGAAGTCTTGTTTAGGCACCCTCTCCACTATTGCTTGGAATTCTATCCAGGAACATCTTGTGGGTTCTTGGAGGTTTCCTTAGCAACAGGTTTCTTTCTAACCCCACAGTGGATACCTTCTATCAAGGTGTCCATGTCAGTTATTTGGGAACTGGCAGTCAGAAAACAAAACAAAAAAACTTTTGCCTGCATCCATGCATCTCCAAAATTCCAGGAAACATTCTCTTCCAAGAACATGAAAGAACAGGATAGTCCAGTGGGTAGAGAGCAAGTAAAAAGATATGTCAACAGAGGGAGCCATATGAGAAACCAGGTGCTAGGGAGATTGCCAGGAATCCACAAGGATGACCCCAGCTAAGACTCCAAGCAATAGTGGAGAGGGTGCCTGAACTGACCTTCCCCTATAATCAAATTGGTGACCACCATAATTGTCATAATAAATCCTACAACCAGTAACTGATAGAGGCAGATGCAGAGATCCACAACTAAGTACTGGGACAATCTCCTGGGGAACAGTGGAAGAGGGGGAGGAGGGATTATGTGAGCAAGGAGAGTCAAGATTATAATGGGGAACCACACACAGACAGCTGACCAGAGCGACTGGGAGCTCACAGACTCTGGACTGACAGCTAAGAAACATACATGTGACTCAACTAGGCCCTCTCAATGTGGGTGACAGCTGGTAGGACCAGGATTTTTTTCTGGAGCCCATTTCCTATGGAAGGATATCATGGGTGGAGGGGACTTTGGATACCTTGGTGTGGGGGGGGGGGCTTGTTCCTGATTTAACTTAATATGCCAGATCTTGTTGATTCCCCATGGGAGGCCTTATCCTCTCTGAGAAACAGATGGGGGGAGCATGAGGAGGAGAGGGAGGGGGAACTTTAGTTGGTATGTAAAATTTAAAATATGTTTAAATAAACTAAAGAACCAAGCCAGCTGTATTTTGATCTTGCCTAGATCTTTCTGACATCTCAAATTGGGCATTAAATAATTCATTATATAATGGACAACAATGCTTGTTGTATTACTTAGTTTTTTAAAAGATGTATTAATTTAGTGTGTGTAAATGCACCAGCAGACGCTAGAACCGGGTATTGGATTCCAATGGAGCTGGAGTTACAGGCAATTGAGAACCACCCACATGGATGCTGAGAACCTAGCTCAGGTTCTATGAAAGAGTATCAAATCTTCTTAACCAGTAAACATCTCTTCCGTCTCCTGTTCAGGTTTTCCCTATTTTTATTTCAGAACTACTTCTACATTTCTACATTAAAACTCGTCTCCACACTTTATTCACTGTGGAGTGACATTATCAAAATCAAAACAAATTAGTCAAAAGGCTTGGGACTCTTAAGTATTTTTAACGGGATTTTCTTCTAACAAATGGGTACACTGAACACTGAAACTCTGGATCCTATTACTCAGTTCTGAAATCTATAGAAAGAGCTTTGATCTTGGAAACAGAATTTCTCTGTGCTCAGTGGGAATTTCCACTGTGGAATATTTTTAAGCCCTGGATGAATACACGCTAAACTGAAAGGAGCGTTTTTCATGTTAATGTGTGAAACCACTATTCAGTTGACTATTAAAATGAATGCCTAATCATGGCACATATTTAAGACCCTGAAATATTTATGATACAATTCTTGATAGATGCTGTACTGTAAACTGAGTCTACAGTTCAGAGAAGTCTGGATACAGTTACTCAAATCGACGCTCTCAAATTACTATGCCAGTACAATTTTTCCTTAAAAACAGTTTCCAGAATTTGACTCTCATTCTGAAAGACTCTCTAGGTATATCTTAGAGAGCCTGAATAAATCAAGGCTAGCACTCTTTCCCAGTCATCAAAGCATACTTTGCCTTGTGGCTGTATGACTTCTGAACATGGAAGACTATGCTCGCTGCTCTTAACATTTTAGAATTATCCTATAAAAGGCCAGGTCTAAGAACATATTTTCTAAATGAAATAAAAATTCTCAGTCAGATTCCCTGAGGTTCTGAACAGCTCCTCACTGCTGTTCTGATGCCTCGTATGAAGCATCGGCCACATCAGTAAGATTTAAAGCCTTGAGAAATCACAGATACTTGGTGGTGGATAGGACTAGTGGAACAAAAGCCTTCCTTGGTCAGAACCTGGGACTACTTTGCTAATTTCTCTGTTTGGGGGTGGGGGCTTTGTCTCTTTAATCCTCAGTGACTCTGTTTTTCCTCCCATGATGCATCTTTACCTTTGGTGTAATTTTCTTTCCATATTACGTATAATGTTACGTGAATGCCCAGTAAGTATTTCTTAAGAAACAGAAAAAGGTTTGTGACAGTTTGCTACCATGTATGTTAAGAGATTAAAAATGCGAGGTGATAGGTTTGGATCTATTTGCATTTTTCTACACACTACCATCCAGTTATGCCAGCACCATTTGTTGAAGATACTATCTTTTTTCCATTGAATATTTTGGGTCTCTTTGTCAAAGATAAGGTGTTCATAGGTGTGTGGGTTAATGTCAGGGTCTTCAATTCTGATTCCATTGATCCACAATTCTGTTTTCATGCCAGTACCAAGTTGTTTTTATTACTGTACCTCTATAGTGTAGCTTGAAATTGGGGATGGTGATACCTCCTGAAGTTCTTTTGTTGAGCAAAATTGTTTTGGCAATCCTAACTCAACATCTTTAGCCATCAGAAAAATGCAAATCAAAACAAATTTGAGATACCATTTTACAACTGTCAGATTGGCTAAGATTAAAAACATAGATGACAGCCTATGCTGGAGAGGTTGTGAAGCAAGGAGAGCATTCCTCCATTGTTAGTGGGAGTGTAAGCTTGTTCAGCCACTCTGGAATGCAATATGGTGGTTTCTCAGAAAACTGGGAATCAGTTTCCCCAAGGATCCAGCAATACCACTATGGGGCATATACCCTAAAGATGCACATTCTCACCTCAAAGGCATTAGTTCAACTATGTTCATAGCTACATTATTCGTAATAGCAAGAACCTGAAAACAACCTAGATGACCCTTAACTGAAGGAAGAATGGAATAACAAACTGTGGTACATCTACACAATAGAGTACTATTCAGCAGTAAGAAAAAATGATATCTTAAAATTCACAGGCAAATGGAGAATATCCTCCTGAGTGAGGTATCACAAACCCAGAAAGAGAAGCAGGGGATGTACTCACTCATTAGTGGACTTTAAACAAAAAGCAAAGAACACCCAACCTGCAAACCACAACCACTGAACAGCTTGAGATCTGAAGCACCTTGGACTGACACCTTGGAGCCCACTCCATCAACAGGAACATCTGACCCAGTCTTGATGTTGGAGTGAGGAGATCAGACTTGCCTGGAGTGGATGCTGAACTAATCCACCTTGGGACCTCTTGCCCTTTCTGGAGAGGAGATGAGGGGATGGGGAGAAGAGAGAGTGACTGGGAGGGGTCAAAAGGAGGAAGGGAGTTTGAACCTTATTCTGTAAAAATAAAATAATAAAAAAATAGAAATTAAAAATGTGAGAACAAACATGACCTCTGACCCAGTGAGGTTAGAGGTCTAATGGAGAGGGTGAAGCATCACTGAAATCACCACAGAGCTGAAATGAGGATCTGAAAAGTGCTAAGGAGCAGCTTGTGGCAGTGGGCTGTGGTGGAATATTACTACATTTCTTTATGTTGCATTTGTTTAACAATGTAAAGATATATTGCTCTGCCTGCCTGAGCACCTGATTGGGCTAATAAAAAGCTTAACACCCAATAACTAGGCAGTATAGGGATAGGTGGGGCTGGCAGGCAGAGAAAATAAGTAGGAGGAGAGATCTAAGTCCAGTAGAGAGAAGAGAAGAGAATGAGGAAGAAGGACCGGGAGACAGCTACCAGACAGACAGACAGATATGGAGTAGAACATACAGAATGAAAGAGAGGTAATAATCCACAAGGCAAAACATAGATGAAGTGAAACAGGTTAATTTAAGTTAAAGAAAAAAAGCTAGCCAGAAATGATCATAAGCTAAGGCTGAGCATTTAAAACTAATAATAAATATATCTGTGTCATGATTTGGGGGCTGGTTTGTGGTCCAAAAGAAAGCCTGCTACAGTGGACAGGAATATGATCAGCATTCTGTGCTGGCCAGAAAAGAGTCCTTCCTTGAAGAAGTGATGCTTCTGCTGTGGTTTAATTGTGAGAGCCAAGAGACAGAGCTGAGCATACCAGGCAGAACAAGGGCACAAGAAGATGACGGTGGATGCCACAGGTAAGTGATGGGTGTGAGCCTAAGGTGCAGAACAACTGTGGAAGAGCAGGTAGAACGATTCTTAGAGCCAGGAGCCCAGGGCACTTACTATTAATAGATAGTGTCCCCTCAGCATGACAGGGTAATCTCAACAATATGGCTGCCTGAACAAGGTCAGCATTGTGACCTTGTTGACATGCCAGTGTGGACAGGGAAAATGCTACATGGTTCTACCCTCAAATGAAGAGCTACAAGTGCCCAGTGGCTGCTGAGACAGAAGCAGTTGGTTTAATTTAGGAACAGGTTCCCACTTGAGTTATCCAGCTCTAAGTGATCAACCCTGGATACTTGAACATACAAAAGGTGATAAATAGACTCAGTAAGTTGTATATATGTATGTGCATATGTGTGTTTGTGTATAGACATAGAACAATAATAATTAAAGAACATATTATGAATTTCAGAGAGAGAGACGCAAGAGGATTTTGAGGAGAAAGGAATGGAAGTTATATAGGTACAGTGTTCATGAAGAATATTCTCAAAGATAAAATTCTAAACAGATATTTTTAAGGATGGACATGGAGCTGGTGAACAGATGGAGGGAAGCCAGATTCAGGTCAAACAGACATCAAGCTCCCTTTCGAGAACATAAGAGCCACAGAAGCACTGCAAGATTTTAAGCAGAGAACTGACATGATTGGATTTGGATTTCAAAACCAGTACGAAAAGTTATTGGTACTGAAGGAGAAGAGTGACCCCAGAACTGCCTGGTGAGAGGAGGGGAATATTAGCCAGAGGGTAATGACAATGCACTTCCGCTCTATGCTACCTGCTCACTGTTATATTGGCACATCTGTTTCTAAGGGAACAGAACATTTAAAATCATCTCCAGGAAGGTGGTTGGCAGCCCATCTCCTGTATCAACCTTGGGGCAGGCAGAGGTACTATCTTTATAACAAAACAATGAAAGAAAGATCATCTGCTCCAGCCTCAAAAAATACAGTCCTCATGCTCAAGCAGGGCTGATCATAATAACAAACATGAATGGAGGATTTGGGAAGGAGGAAACAAGTCCATTGTAGTTGGATCACTGTGTGCAGAGAGATGCAAAGCAGAATGAAATCAGTTATATTGGGGGACTCTAGATGCAGAAATCTTAAAAGCATGAATAAGAATTTGCTCCATGGGTAATGGGTAGCCATAGTGGGTTTCAGAGCAAGAAAGTGGCATGATCCAAACTATGCTTCACAGAAGTCTAGTTGCTCTGAACACAGAAAATGAATTCAGAAGAGAAGAGGCTTGTAGCGGGGACGCTGGTATGAGATCATTTCAGTAGATCAGAAGGAAGAAACAAAAGCATAAAATAGCTAGGGCAGCTGCAAAAGAGAAGAGGGGGTACGGGGGACCCACTGAGATAAAGTGAACCCTAAATTCTTCCAAAGGAGAGGGATAAAGGAGTCAATTCAGGACATCTGAGAAGAAGAAACAGTGACAAGCATTGGATGTATGCTGGGTTCTACCAGACACTATCTTAGCCCACACAACCCTCAGGAGCATGCTATGATGTCAGCATTCCCCTTTCAAGTGTAGTGACAAAGACACCAATTGTGTCATGGGAAGACTTCAAGAGGTTATACAACATGCCCAAGTATACTCAACTGACAGGGACAGCACCTGCCACTACAGTGCTTTGAACTAGGACACCTGTCATGTTACCCACCCACTTCATCATAAAGCAAAGCTAAATAATCAAGACCAGAAATCCAAGAGACCCCATAGGCTTAGCCAGCAGAAGCCTGATAAAATGAAGAAGGGGCCAACCAAAAAGAAATGGTTTAGTTGGTAAAGTATAAGGACGTGCTCTCAGTTGACTGGGACCTATGTGAAGAGGCTCAGTAAAGTGGCATGCATGTGGAGGATATGCGGACACTTGGAGGATATGTGGACATGAGGATCCTAAACTTCACGGATCAACCAGTCTAGCTAAAGCAGTGAACTCCCACTACAGTGAGAGGCTCTGTCTCAAAAACTAAAGTATAAAGTGATTAAGGTGGACAATATTGACCCCTAGCCTTCACATTCACGCATGTTCACTCAAATCACACATAGGTACATGTGCTCCAACACAGGGTGGGGGGAGAGAAAGAAAGAGAGAGGGAGAGAGAAAGAGAGAGAAGGAGCCTAGAAGACATCCAATAGCAAGGTCAAACCTGTGGGAATCTCCAAGGTCAAGAAGGACGCTTGTGAAGGGCATGACAATGGTGACCACCCTGTACTGAGTACTTGCTCTGCACCCAGAGCTTTAACCCTTACAGCACTTCTGCTGCACCCTGAAGCCATCCTAACTCGTAGATACTGTTGTTCCCTGGATTCCAGATAAAGAAATGCAGACTCAAACTTCTACATAGATAAGGATTTAAACTCAAGGATTTAAACTCTGTCCGTTATCAGAGTTTGGTTAGTTAATGAATAAATCCAACACAGGAATCAGCACAAATGAGAAAAAGAAGAAACCCTATGTATGGCTGCCTGGAAGGGATGTGCAAAAGGCTTAAAATCAAAACTAGAACACTTGAGAAGATAAAATGGGAGACTGTTATTAACTGTGATGGTTTGAATGACCTCCCATAGACTCAGATGTCTGATTGCTTAGTCATGAGGAACTGGCCCTATTGGAAAGGATTAGAAGGATGAGGAGGTGTGGTCTTGTTGAAGGAAGTGTGTCACTGGGGATAGAGTTTGAGACTGGTTCTCTCTCTCTCTCTCTCTCTCTCTCTCTCTCTCTCTCTCTCTCTCCCCTTGCTGATCAGGACACAGGTCTCTGCTACTTCCCCTTCACCATCCTCCCTGACATGATGACAATAGACTATGCCACATGGCTGAACAAGATGGGTTGAGTTCAGATGAAGGAATTAGCAAGTTATATGCCTGGGCCCTAGGTCAATCAGTAGATAATTAATGTAAGCGTCTGTGAGATTCTGTGGGACTGTGGGTCCAAACCTCTGCTCTAAGCCCTAAAACTGCAAGCAAACCTCAGTTAAATGCTTTGTTTTATAAGTTGACTTGGTCATGTTGTCTCTTCACAGCAATAGAACAATAACTAAGACAATAGTTCCTCTAGAACAATGGTCCCAACTTCCCTGATGCTACAACCCTTTAATACAGTTCCTCATGCTGTGCTGACCTCCAACCATAAAATTATTTTTGTTGCTACTTCATAACAATAATTTTGCTACTGTTGTAAATCATAATGTAAATATCTAGTATACAGGATATCAGATATGTGACCCTATAAAGGGTCATTTGACCCCTACAAAGGTTCCAATCTGGACACTTGAGAACTGCTATTCTAGAAGAGGTGGGACCATTTCATTCTACTAGAAAATTTAAATTCTAAGATGGTAAAAAATAGTAGTGGTAGCAAGAGCTAATGAGAGTGGATGGGATAAGAAGACAGGGAGAAGGTTTGGGGGAGATAAAGAGACTGAGCTTTATGAAAAATGCCTGCTGATGTCAGCAACCACCTCAGAGGGACAAGGTCTACTAAACTTTGAACGAGGTAGCATCTTGCAGAGCATCCAGCTCCAATGAAGGCTCATCACAAATGTCTGCTGATTTGTTTTTCAGAACAGAAAATTTGTAGTAAGACAAAAGGACTCTCTTGTGGGGAAAGAACATTATAGATGCAAATGTCATAGCAATCATAGAATACAAAGTGTTGGAAAACTTCAGGAACACAAAGGGCTGGAGAGTTTTCCTTGGGGAAGGGAAGAAGTCTCTTCTAAAGAAATGGTGAAAATAAGAGGACTTACAGATGGGAGGAGGAAAGAGAATGAAGAGCTTCAGGCTCAGCACAGGATGTCAGCAGCAACCATTACAAATTTACCAAGTGATGCACCATGCTCAGGTCTCCAAAGCACCTTCTGCTATAACAGTCTCCCGCTGCGTGTCTACTCAAAGACTAGGAGTCCCCTAGGGTAAGCCAGGTTAGCCACTGGCTTATTTTGACTTAGAAATAGGCCATTCCTAAGCAAGTTTTCTCATCCGACATTTTGGGGGGACTTCCATCTCCCCAATAATGACAGAGACTTACTGTTAATTATAAAAGCTTAGCCTTTAGCTTAGGCTTATTCCCAAATAGCTGTTATAACTTAAAACCCTACTTCTATTAATCTATGTTCTGCAATGTGGCTTTTACTCCTCTCCCATTCTGTACCTTGGACTTGCTCTGCATCTCACTGGAGTCTCCCTGCCTCTTTTCTTCCCAGAGTTCCTCTCTCTCCCCGGAAATCCTGCCTATCTCTCCTGTCTAGCTATTGGTCATTCAGCTATTTACTAAAGCAGTCAGAAGGTACCTTAGACAGAGGCACATCTTCACTGTATACAAAAAGATCGTTCCACAACACATTCCCCTCTCAAGGGCTCAGAGCCTCCTCTATGAAGAACTAAACACCCAGGGTAGATAATAGTGTGTGCCTGAACAATAGTGCACATGGGGAAATGCAGATACGTTTCTCTGGATTTTCACAAATTGAATATACAGTGAAAAGAAGCATAACTAATAACTCAGAAGCCCCCTTGCTACCTTTCACTTAACAAGCATAAGTCAGAATCATCTAAGAATATAAATAACTACCCTTTGAATCCATCTGCCTCATAAGCTATCATGTCTTAGCTCTTTAATTCTAAAGTCACTGAGAACTTTACATTTTAATTAATGAGCCATGTTTTGCAAGGCAGTGAGAAACATTTCTGCCAATTAGCAGCAGGGTTTGTGTGTGTGTGTGTGTTTGTGTGTGTGTGTGTGTGTGTGTGTGTGTGTGTGTGTGTGTTTTAAATCTACACTTGTACCGAAGGTGGGTGTCAGGTTATTCATATGGATTTTGTCACTCCATGTTACTCACTTTTGTCACCTCACTGTCAAGGGACAACTGGAATATCAACACCTGTTATCCTTTGACCCAGTCGTGGCAAATACAATTTCCTTCATAACAGGATCACCCAGAGTGCCAGCTTGCCTCACCAGGCCTGGGAGCCAAGTTTGAAAATGGCAGCTGCCTGCATGAGACTGGCACCCATGATATGGGATGAGGGGTGTAGAGTGCCTCTTGGATTCCAGCCCAGTCTCCAGTGTCACACTGCCAGCTGAAATTCCTGGCTCCATGATTTTCTGGCTGTGCAACCTTGAACACATCATTTCTTTTCTCTTGGCTCTAACTTCTTGTTACGTGAAATTGGATGGTGATTATCACTCACCTTATAGGAGTTTTAAAATGACCAAATTGTACTATTTTTTAAAGGACCTGAATTCTTAAGAGGAATTCAGCAAAATAAATAATTGTTAAGGTTCTGTCCTCTTACGTGCACTTTATAGAGAGCCCAGAGGAGTAGGCCAGGGCCATGCGGAGAAGGTGAGCCAGCTTAACAGCCACAGGCTTGCTACTTCTGCTCTCTCAGAATCCCACAGCCACCTGAGGAAGGCTGAGCAGCAGACCACCACTGATCTCACAAAAGCAAGATAATTCGGATAACTGGGCTCTTTCTTCGGATGGGCACCATATCAGGAGAACCATGATGGCAGAAACAACTCAGAATCCAATCATCTTGACAAAGGATGAACATAGTCCTGGGGCCTGGGAGGGAACAGTTCTAAAGATGGCTAAGGAAACTCATGTGGGGCGTAAAGAGCTAGGAATGGGGAAAGTCATAACAAGACCAAGGTTAAAGGTCAAAAGCGGTGGCTGATCATAGAACAGAGGCCACCTACTGGGTCACTAGGGTTTCAACAAAGGACTATGATTTTGTTGATTATGAGTAAAAGCACACTATGCTAACCAGACTACCCAAGGCTACAGAACGAAACAGCTCATGGGGAAAACACGTGCACACACACACACACACACACACACACACACACACACACACACAAATGATTCTGCGAATAGAGGCTGAAGAGAGACATGCCCAGTGCCTAAGAGCCCTTGCCACTCTTCCAGAGGCTGGGAGTTCAGTTCCCAGCACAGGAGTCAAGCAACACACAGCTGCCTGTACCTCCATCTCCAAGTGACTCAACACTCTCTTCTGCCTTCCAAGGGTGCCTGCGCATCTTTATGTAAAGGGAAGAGGGTTACAAGGAGACCCTTAGACTCTTCTTTCTATTGCAGGGAACAGTCTACCCCAGGTGTCTCATTTCAGATCAAAACAGGCAAAAGAGTCTCAGAGGAAAAGGAAAAGGTGATATTGTTGATGGTTACAATAAAGGGAGGGCGGGGCATGGAGTAATGCTGCCCTGACTTTCCATCATGCTGACCATTGTACACAGAGCCAAAAGTGGTCTCTCCTTGCAGCTAAACAGGCTCACCTGTTACTGGGGCAAGACTAAACCGGGTGCCAGTGTGTCAGTGTGATAGAGCACTAAGACCCAGCGAGGGCACACTAGAGAGACAGATGCTTCCCAGTGACAGCTTACAGCATAAGCCCTGCCTATATCGGACATACACTGAGACAGGCCCAATGCGGTGCAGTGTGTGGCTCTGTTCCCATCACACCAGCTGAAGGGCCCCTGAGACCAGCACTTCATTCCAGCTTATTAAGTCAGCTCACCCTCTCTTCCTGCCTACAGTCACAGGCTGCACACAGTGAGCTTTCAAGGGACACTGAATGGCAGCCATGTGGCAGGCCCTGTGTCAGAGATTTCCTGGGATCCTCCTGGGTCCCACTGAGTATCTATAATTCACCTCTCTTTCCAGACCTGCTGCCGGTCTCCGCTTGCTCCAAAGAACCATACTGCCACCTGCTGGCGAAACACGCCGGTAGGCCTGGGATGCTATAGGATAGCCTAGAAAGTCCTTCAGGTGATGTCCTGACCCTGGAGTCTCCCCACCCACCACCCACCTCCGACCCTCCCACCCCACCTCCCACCGTCAACTGTGGGGGAAACCCCTCAACTGTCCCTTTGGCTTTCCCACTCGCTTACTTTTTCTTCTTTTGTTGAGAAAGGTGTGTCTTCCACCATCCTCCTGGGCTCAGGAAGCATGATGGTGGACAGAGCCAGACACCTTCATCCTCACACATATAACTCACCCCTTCCTAACAAGATTCAAGTCACAGAAATCACATAAATGCCAAGTGTGGCCGTCCTCAGAGTCCAAGGCAGAAACCTGAGAGCAAGCTGGCTAGTGAGACGAGTCATGATCACAAACTCCAGTGAGACGCCTGTACTGGGATTATGCTGGTAATGCTGTAAATATTTGTCCCACCTATGAGTTTAATAAAAGCTGATTGGCCAAAAGGCAGAAAGGAAGTGTGGGCGGGGCAACCAGGCTAAGAAAACTCAGGAACATGTCAGAGCAGAGACAGATGCCACAGAGTCATCCGTGCTGCCGTGAAACTCAGAGGAAATGCTGCTCTAAGAAAAGGTACCTAGCCACATGGCTGAACAAGATGGGTTAGTTCAGATGAAGGAATTAGCAAGTTATATGCCTGGGCCCTAGGTCAATCAGTAGATAATTAATGTAAGTGTCTGTGAGATTCTGTGGGACTGTGAGTCCAAACCTCTGCTCTAAGCCCAAAAGTCAGGGCCAGAAACATATTACAACACCCTGCTTCAAAAAGTAAGGGAGAAGAGCCAAAGAGGAGACCTGACTTCAACTTCAAGCCTATGAAAACACACACACACACACACATACACACAGAGATACACACAAATACCACACCACACACAGACATACATATGCACACATACATATACATACACACACAAAGACACACACATACATATACACACACAGGAAAAAAGAGATGCTTAAAAATCAGGAAATGTCACTTACACACCATTTACATTCATATGTTCACACACTGTATTTTCTCTCTTCCCCTTAAGCCTTCCCTCTTCATCCTGTGGCAAACCAGCAGGAGATGATAGTTCCTGCCAACTTTATACTGGACCCATGTTCCCTGCTCCATCCCACACCAATCCCACCAGCACTAACTCAATTATCTGGACAGCCTGGGCAATGCCAGTACTACAATTAAAAAGAAACCTTTATGCTCATTAATTTTAGCTCAGATACCAACCTAAAATCAAAGTGGAGCTTAATAAGTTATAATTTCTTAATAAATTATGGAAACCTTTGCTGCCATCATGCCACTTTCTTGAGCCAGTGTTGCTATGAAAATGACTGATGGTGGCGTGCTTTTCCCACTGCAGTCTGTGGGTGTTTTGTTTAAAGGCTGAAAGATGTCGTCCCTCTTCTTTAAAGTCCAATAATTACTATTTTCTGTACTGTTGGACATAATTGATCTACTTATATAGCTGAGAGGTGTGCCTTTTTAATGTGTCATTTCAAACTTTTATTCTGTAATCTTAGGGACGTTTGCTTGAATATCTGTTCTGTTTCTTTGCTTTAGCTTCCATTGGAGAGTCATGCATCATGTATAAATGTTTAATTTGTTGTCCATTTGTGTCACATTCTTTTTGTTCATTTTGACTTTGGCATGTTTTGTGCACACACATAGAGAGCATAGGCTGCTATCAGGTATCTTCCTCAATGCTCTCCATCTCTGTTCTTTTAGACGGGGTCTCTCACAGGGCCATCAACCATCAGAATCCTTCCATCTCTGCCTTCCAGGCTGGGATTGCAGGCACACCCTGACTGACCTGGATTTTAATGTGAGTGCCAAGACTCCAAACCCAGATCCTCAGGCTCTTAGCTGACAGCTGTCCCGCCCTGCTCTGACTCCTTACATTTTCCTTATCCCTTTTCTGTTTTGCTTAAGATACCTGCTATGCGTCTCCATTCTTGTATTTGTGGTTTTGAGATGTCTTCCATCTGTTTTACTGCATATCCCTGAAGTGTGTCTCCATTCTTGGCATGTAATTCTGCAGTTTTTAAATGTTTCTAACTTCTCACCTTCAGCTTCCTTCTGTCATGTTTCTGTAACATTGATTGTCCTGAACTTCAGGAAAGAAGACTTGAACTAAGAGCATTTATTATTATTTGAAGCTCTACAACACTCTTTTCTGTTGGTACTGTGAAGCGTTCAAAATATAGCACCTACTTGGGGAACTCTTCGGGCTCTGATCAGATTTCTGCTGGAGGAATGTCTTTCATTTCTGCCTGTTCTCCTGTTTGGGTCTATCCTCAGAGTTTGCTATGAGGCTTTGCCCTGCCCATTGCTAGGGTTCTGGATGCCGCAGCTCTCCTCTCTTCCACAAAACCCACAAACATCATCAAAATGTGCAACTGTTCATTGTTTTGACCACACGTCTCAAAACAGCTCTTGGAGACTGAGTTCCTGGTCTGTTCCCAGGTTGGTTGAGCACCTGGACACCTCCTTCATCTTCCTTCAACAAGAAGTTATCTTGTCGCGTGTGAGTCTCCCCTGTGTGTTATAAATCTTACTCCTGCATTTCAGTTTCACTAGCCCAGCTCCTCTGCTTTCATAGATTTGGAGAGATTCAAAGCTATGGCAAAAGTCAGAATCTGCATTTTTAACCCTAGATCCTATGAATTTGTTTCTTTGGGGCTTTGGGCAGGGGAGGTTGCTTATGTTTTGCCTGGTGTTTTGAGACAGAATCTCTCTATATAGTCCTTTGCTGTCCAGGAACTTACTATGTAGACCAGGCTGGCCTTGAACTCAGAGGTCACCTGCCTCTACTTCCCCGTACTGAAACTAAAGGTGTGCACCACCACGCCCTACTGTCCTGAGTTTCTTAATCTGTATTCTGACTAGCTAGTGACCATAGCATGGGCTTGAAAAGGAACGTAGTTCAACTAGTAAAGTTTGCTGTTATACAAACGAGGTCCTGAGTTTGGTGTTCCAAGTCCCACATTAAAAATCAGCATGGTAACACGTGCCTGTAATCTCTGCTGAGAAGTAGAAGGTCCCGTGGACTGCTGACCACCAGTCTAGTTGAACCAGTGGACTCAGGCTCAATGAGTGTTAGCATTCAGGCATCTGTTCTGGCCTGCTCTTCGGGTCCTGATAGGACACACCCTCAACTGCTGACACCAAGAGGACACGCTGAGAGCATTCTCTAGGATCCCTTACAAAGGCAGGCCCGTCTACCTCCTGTCTTCTTTGCTCTTATCAACAGGAACCAGTTTCTGCCTCTTCTGCCCCTTCTCTCCCCTCCCTGCAATAAACCTCCTACGTGGGCCCTGCTGACTCCTTCAACTCCACCTTTAAAATACAACAATGAGACCCTGTCTCAAAGACTGCTGTGGAAAAAAAGGAAGACATCAGACGTTGACCTCTGCCCTCCACATAACACACAGGTGAACACACACATAAACATGAACACACATAAAGTAAAAACTGTCACATACTCACCTCCTCTCTTGAGGCCCTCCAGAAGCACAGCCAGTCTCCCCAGAAGTGAAGTGCTTGGAACACTGAGACACAAAAGATACTCTATGCTGAGACTCTAGGTCATGAGCTGTGTAAACTCCTAGCCACTGAGAAAACCAGAGCAGCACTTCTAACTGCAGCCAGTCGGCACTACCTCCGAATCACTAACATAATCTAGAGTTGATGTGAAGTGAAACAGCTGAAGATGGTTGCCTGGCAGTTAGATACCAGCCAAGCTCCTAGACCAGAGAGACTGTGGGGTGGTGGGGCAGGCTGTCTGTCTCTCAGGTGTAAGTATCACAGAAGCACCAGAGACTGAAAAGCACCCTGGAAGCCACCTCTGGAGTCTTCAATGCAGAAGCCATGCATCTGAACCATTCCTAGATCTTCACTACCTTGTACTTAAAATTTTACCGGGGATCAGAGCAGGCGAAATGAGACTGGGTGCCTTGGAATTCTGTATTGTCACATCAATGCTGTTTTCCCACTTAACATCTATCACTTATTTAAATTGATTCTTTTGTTCTACAGTTTTCTCTCACATCCTCCCTTGAGCTCTGGCACATTAGAGCTATCTCCGGTCCCGTCTGTTTGAAACTGTCTCACCTAGTTTAGGTATCAAAGGCTTATTGCTAAGACAGTACAGCCCAGGCAGAAGCTCCAGGCACCTGTCACCTGTCACCACGGCTGGAGCCAATTAAGTCAGACTACTCCAAGGCTGCTTTGGGAAGTGACAGGCTGAACAGCCTGATGAAGGAGTGGTAGACTTGCCGTCACACTTGAGTTATGGTCTGTTTAAACTTGAAATCAACTGTGATTCACAGTTCCCATTTCTATGGATAAGGAAGCTTTCAGGATATCAGGAGACAACAGACAAGTGTCCTAAGGGGATTGCCTCCTGCCTTCCAGAGGGATGAAGGATGAGAAACATGCCTAATCTGTTCTATCCTTTGGGGAGAGATTTTTCCTCTAAGTCTCACTTTAAGGTACATATTAGAAATACGATCAAGTATGGGGGAAGGACAGTCAAGAATTCATCTTCAGGGTATCAAAATGTATCTTGGCAAGCATCATTTCTATACTTTTCTGACCTGTTAGAAAATAACCTGAGGAACAGATCTTGCTCCCACCACATGGCTGGTTGGAATTAGGAACTAAAAGCAGACTATGCTGGTAGGCTTGTTGGCACTCTGGATCCAAGCTCACCCTTCTAGTAAAACTTGTCCTTGGTATCACCTTGGTTCTAAATGGTAATATCAATCAGTTCTTTTATTTTCCACTCCCCTTGTTGGCAAAAAATAATAGAACACTGCCAGTCATGCTTTGATAAACAGCAAGTTTGCTTGTATTAGTTCATCTGTCAAAGTCATTCAAATTAAAGGTCTTGTTTAGTACCGAGCATTGTGGGACAGTGACAGAGTGGTGAACACTGTGCTTCTGTCTTCTCACCTACTCCAGCAGAACCCATCTGATGTGACCCTTTGGGAGCCTTAAGTCAACTAAAGGCTTGGAACTTGCAAAGGGCTTGACAGCAAACTGAGCTAATTTTGGCAAATTTCAGCCTTTAGCCCTGTAGCAGTGACCTGCCCCTACCTGTCTCACACACAAATGTCTCTCCCTATTGGCAGACAGCTGCACATTTATGCTGCTAGAGCAAACTGCAGCGCTTGGAGGAGTTTCAGTGAGCAAAACAAACCTTGGATTAGACCAAGTTATCTGATGGCTAATTGCTGCTTCAGAGGAAAAAAAAAAAAAAAAAACAACAACAAAACTCCCTGAATACTGAACTTTTTCCTTCAAAGTAATTTCTATGAGATTTAAAGAGCCATTATTTTCTGTGTTCCTTTTCCCCTTCTGGGAACCATGAACTAAAAACTAAAACCCTGGGGAGGGAGGTGGAATCCAGGAATACTTAAAGGGAATAGCACAGGGTAAATATGATCAATATACAGTATATGCATGTATGAAATACATTTGTCCCAAAAGCAGATCTAAAAACAACAGCAATATGAGGGAAATATGAAAGCAAATTCATATGCCCAAGAAAAAGCTCAGGTCCCTTCAGAACAGACTTAACACCTTACGTTTATATCCCAAGCTGGTCCTTGGCCTAAAGCCTGCTGCAAAGGTGAACGGTAATCAGAAATAACAGAAATAAGAAGACAGCCTGAACTCAACTTCCAACAAAAAGGTTACAGGGCACCGGAAGAGAACACAAAGAGTGACACTTGCCAAGGAAAAAACCATACAAACTAACAAACTAAGTGCCTGCAGATGCTGCAGAGACAAAGGGGAGTGGGGAGCCAAAGGCATGCCTGCACAAAATGCAAACAGCAACACAGAAAAAAAGAATCTGCATTAGAAAATATAGTAGCCAGATGAAACTGGACTGGTGGGACCCCAAGGTGTATCTGAGCAAGCAGAAAGCTAAAAAACAGGATGGTGGGAATTATGAAGTCTGAGAAACAGCAAGAGAAACTTACAGGATACCACCGAACAAACCAACATACACACTGATTCAGCCAGAAGATTGAGGTGAAGGGAAAATTTGAAGAAGTGTGTCTAGAAAATCCCTAAACTTGACAAAAGACATCAATATAAATCTAAGGTTACTATAATCTAGGAAGTTAATAAAGTCCAATAAAATTAACTCAGAGACTCTCACCATGAACATTATTAACTTTCTAAAGCTAATCTTTCCAAAGACACCAAAATCAGTGGAAAACTGACTTATCAGCTATGAGGAGCATTCAGGAAGATTAGATATTTCTCATGAGAAACTTTTGAAGCTAGAAGGCATAGGCCTAAAGCTAAGAGAAAAGTAAGTCAACCATGAAACTTCCATCAAGCAAAGCTATTCTTGAAGAAAAATTAAGGCAGTCCCAGGTTTAAAGAGACATTAGACCTCCCTGTCAAAAATGCTTAAGGAACCCTGCAGATAAAACAAGGGACAAGATGGGATGCCACATGAAAAACTGAACTCAGTGAGGTACACGGGCAACTGTAAAAGATATTGCTACTGCAACAATAGTTTACTTCATTTTTTTCTATATTACTTACAAGATTTTAAGTTATCAGATTGTTGCACACATGACCTCACAGATACGATGGCAGCAAGCACAGGGCCTGCACAGGTTCAAGGCAGATGAAGTCCCAGCACATTGGCTCCCACCCCTCACCAGGATAGCTAGCTACTGGGACAGGGAAAACCCGTTTTTCCAATGGAGTCTCCCTGGGTATAGTCACCACACCTCAGGACAAACACCAAACCCTGAGCCAATGGCAAACTCAGAGTGAACTCAATGGAGTCCTATAGACTTATATGTCAGTTTGCTAGGTCGGGCATTTTTTGACTTATTGGTCTTTTGCTTGTTTGATTTCCGTTTTTTTGTGTGTGTGTGTTTTTGTGGGGTGGGGGGTTGTATGTGAATGTTTCTTGACCAGCAGCCATGGCAATCAGCTTGCCTGACTTACAGAAGACAGCAACTTGGGGAAAGAGATGGCCAAACAAAGCAGAGTTTTGATGTTTTTATTCACTGATCAGAAGAAGGTCTCATGAACATCAAGGTGATCATGACTGATGTACTAGCACCTGGAATGAGACCATCACAGAGCACTCAGTGTTCACCATCACTGGCCAAAGGGTTCGGGTGCCTCCCCCTTGTCAAGTCTTCAGCTTTGTGGGGCCCCTCCTTCTGGTATAGCAATTTTATTCTTGGCTCATTCTCAACAATTAAAAATTCGTAAAAGACTGTTTGCAAGAAAATATCAAAGTGGGTAAGAAGAGCTTCAGTTCTTCTTAGTGTCTAAAAGTAAAAAGGGGAGTCAGGAGGAAGAGGTAAGGAGAAAGAAGTCGGGTCTGCCTGTTCCTTCCTTCCCCCAGGGCATCCTACAAAACAACTGCAGGACGATGATATCAATGCTGCTTGGAGACAGGCTCTGTCTCCCTGAGGAGCCACTCGAGAGCTTCCTGGCGGCCTTGTATCTGCAGTTCCTTCCCAATCACATCCCTGCAGGTCTGGTGGTAACTGTTGAGCCAGTCACACTGCAGGGAAAAAAGAAGGACACCATACTGTCACTGAAAAGCTATTATACAGGCCGACAGTGAGAAGTCTAGGTGCTGAGATCACAGTTGAGACAAAAGACACACAAAACCTTGTCCTTTTGCTCCTAGGTTCCCTATGTCTGTTTCTCTGGGAACAGACAGGCTGCACCACTACTGGTGAAATGTGCCAACTTGAACTAGCAATGACTGTGAGGGAATCAAAAATAACCTGGTGGCAAGCCAAGGCACCGGGCTTCCTTGAGTGTAGGACAACTTGTAACCAGGGCTTCTCCTTGTCAGGACACCTGGAAGCCATATCCACGGATGCTTACAAGGGATGGGATCAGGTCATTAAGCTAAAAGCTCCTTCCCAGGTCATGTGGACTTAACCCTGAACTACCTCAGGGTGCTGAAAGACCCGTACAAACCCTGACAGCTGTAAAGATACCTGCTGAGACCAGATGCTCCTCAGCTTCCTGCCCTGTACCCTCTAAACCTAAATAAATGAGTATCAGCTAGGCCCGGGAGGCCCTGGTCTGCAGCCATCTAGAGGATACAAAGCCTCTGGTGGTCAGGGACTATGGTTCTCCAGAGCAGGGCTAGAAACAAGGTTGACTTTCAGCCCCTTATGAAGCTACCATCATATCCAAAGGTTTGTTTTAAAGATTAAAAAGTAGATGCTGATAGTACTTGGTGCCTGGGAACTGCTCACTCCAGACCTGCTATCAGAAGGTCTGTGACATGCACAGAGTGCAGCCTCCTCCTGTTGGGAGTGTTGGGAAAAGAGACACGAAATGAAGTGAGGACAATGCACACTAGAGGGACATGGCCACACACCTGACTGGACCAAGGCTGAGGAGACTAACACTGTCTTTGGTCTGGCTGCAGCAACTGAGAAACATGCTACTTAGGGAGGTTGTTATTATTTCAAAGGAACTGGCTTCTGGGAATGGTCTGCACCAGGTACCAAAGCCTACCTGACACAGCAAGACGGGCACAGAAAGCCAAGGTAACAGTCGGCATACTGTTGTCACCAGGCTCTAACAGAGCCAGGGCCCTAATGCCTGCTGAAAAAAGCTAACTAGCCCTGCTACGAATTGGGGAAGTGGTGTGTCAAAGGTAGTAAATCACTGTGTGTCTGTGTTTGCAGCAAAGCAAATAGAGCTGTAAGGGTGCCAGCAGTGGAAACAGCTAGTAGTGAAGGGGGTGGCCTGTTGTAACCTTGGGGTCAACTGGACACTCCCAGAGCCCTTTTGGTTGAGGAATGAGAGCAACATGACAATGCAAACTGACTCAGTACCCAATGGCCCTGAAGACTGCAGGTGACCAAATTCACATCAGACTATGGTGCTCTGCTGCCATCTGGTGAGAAAGCTAGACCCACTCCAAAGAACCCTAAAGGAACAGTCAAGAATGGGCTGATACTAAAGATGAGCAGGAATTTTAGAAGAACAAAGGACAAATTTGTTTTGAGCTGTTACCGTTCCTCCAGAAAAAAAAAGAAAAAAAAAATGGTGTCCTAGCCCATAAGGTACCATATAAAAAAGAGACTCTTGCTAAAACAGTGAGACAGTACTCTGGTACATCAACACTGTTTGCTACTATCCATGGAAACTTACTTATGACCCAAAGAAAGAGCTGTCCACAATAACCCTCTAGAGATTTGGCCAGGCAAGCCCAGTGGTCTGTGTCCAGTGTCATGAAGTGGGTGTGAGTCCTGGTAAAACTCCATCAGGAAAAAAACAGCCTGGCTTAACTCTTCCTCATGCACTGCTTCCCTGAATATAGTGGAACATCACTGGGACAAATACTTCCTGACTCAGATGTGCTCAGGACAACTGTGTAACGTACTTACCTAGTATAGTCATAAAGGATATAGCCTTGGGCTTCCAAGAGTCCCTTGATAAGGCCCTGGAGTGTAGTCAAAGGATGCTACAAGAGGCACGATCCCTCCGACAAAGCCTCCCAGCAAATGGCTATCATGCCTGGGACAATCTAAATAAGCCAGAACTGTCAGGCCCTTTAGTGTTCTATGAACACAATGCTGGCTGAACCACAGGCACCATGACCACAGAAAGGTATCCAAGCACACAGCAGAGCTAAACAGGAAATGGATGAAGCTACATGGTAAATGAAAAACACAAGAGGCTTCCAGTTCAGTGACCCCACTTACAGCCTCTCTGGAGAGCACCTGAGTCAGGCTCCCTCCTCCTTCAGGGCTGAGGACACCCAGTGAAGATCTGCCCTGTACCCAGAAGTACAACAGCACCCTGGAGAAGGGCCAACAGCTTACCTCAGGTACCAACCATCTTATTCCTACAGTGGCTTTCAGTCACCTGCTTTTTGCTGGGACTTCTACCTTGCCATGGAGCTTGTGTCCTGGTTTCCAGCTTCCTAGATTAAAACCTGCTTTGTCTCTGACTTATTCCTGCCCTTTCCAAATCCTACTTTCTCCCTTGACCTTGATCCTCGGCCTGATCCCTCAGTTGTCACTGAGTACCTTGGCCTGCCACCTTCTCTGGTCTAGGGGCTTGAGGACTTATTGTAGCACTTTAAGATTTGGACACCTCTAGCCCTGGGAGTGTAAGTGAACCTGGCTGTACCACACATGGACCACAACCTCACTCATTGACGTGAAACTGAACTCATGACAGATTCTGCTTCCTTTAATGTCTCCTGCAGCACAAGAAACCAGTCTGACATGTGCAATGGTCAACAGGCCCTACACCCATCTGGCTTTCTGTAGAAAAGACAAATGGATCCATGTCTGCTAAAGAGGACTATTGCATTTTGATTCTGAAACGCAGCCTATATGCTCCTGCTTTGACTGCTTGTTCCCCAGTAGGTGGCATTACTTTCAGAGGCTATGAGACCTTTAGGAGGTGGAGTCTATTAGCTGGCAGGAGTAGATTACTAATGGCAGGTCACAAAGGTCATGGACTGGTCCCTAGTTCTAATCTTTCTCACTATTTCCTGGTCCACTGTGACAGGAAAAACCTCTGTTATACATTCCAGTCCTTCAGAACTCTGTGTCCACTCCCCACACTCCTGGAGCTATTCCTCTGTGCCCTCCCCACAGGATGACCTGAAATCTCCTGAAACTGAGCTAAAGCAAAAGTCTTCCCAATAGCTGCTTCTGCCAGCTCCCAAGGACACAAAAGTAGATGATACATTGCCTCAGTGTACCTAAGCAGGAAGTTAGAGCTGTTTCTCTTGAAAAGCAACGGCCCAAGGTGCCTACCCATGAGCACTAGGGCCCCACAGCCTGTGGAATAGGAGTACAGAGCCCCACACATACCAGCTATTAGTCCCACGGGACTTCAGACGCAGTTGAACTCTAAATGGAGTCATGGGATAGTCTCCACCCTTACATTTCCTCCAAACTTCCACCCCAAGACTCCCCATTACCTCTTTATCAGTAAGAGAATCCACATCGATCATTTTGGTCTGGATGGGAACCAAAGTTAGAGGCTCAAAAGTCAGGCTTCCTCGGTTATTGAAATTATACTGCAGGACAAGACAGAAAAAAGCTGGTTATCCTTCCCCTCAGAGGAATGTGTATGTGAGACCTGACCAGCAGACACCAGGGCACCATCTTCACATAAGAAACCTGAGTACAGTTGGCACACTTCCCACACAGCACACCTCTGGATTATCAAAACCATCCAACAGTGGTGCTAAGCACGCACTGGGCGTTTCCATAGTGCTGATGAATGCTATGACAGAGAAGATGGAGCAGGTGTCTAGACCTGGGGAATCTCTGGTTTGGGTTCTTGAGAGTCTACTGGGGTGTAAATTATCCAAATCAAATAGCCGTGCGGCCTATGTTGTCCTATTTACTAAGCTTGTTTCCTCCAAGTCTGTGTCTATGTGAATAAACAGACAACTCTCCATCACGTGGGACTCAGGAATCAAACTCAGGTCCCCAGGCTTGGTGGCAGGTGCCTCTACCCACACAACCCAAATCTCATACTCATCCATTCACTGAGTTTTTTTTATTATTATCCTTTTTTGACAGTGCTGTGACGGAACTTTGGGCCTGTTTGTACCTAGTCAGGATCCCACCAATGAGCTATAGCCTCTGTCCTTCCTGGTTTTACAAAAGAGAGATCTGGTAAAACTCCTGCTCTGAGGGGGAGAAAATTCCATTACATTTTTAGTTCTAAAGACAAAAATATTCATCTCCCCACAGTAAGAGTAGGAATCTTTAAGCAAATATATGAATACCCACCTTGGTCTTCACGGGAACCACGAGAACAACATTCTCAATGCGGATCCCAAAAGCCCCATCTTCATAATACCCTGGCTCTAGAACAAACAACTGAGTGAGAGGCAGCCCACAGGAGGTGACACACCAGAGACACTGGTACACCAGAGACGCAGGCACACCAGAGATGCCTTCAGCCAGGATGCTGAAGGAGAAGACAGAGGAAAGGGCCCACCCTATCCATCTTCTCCCACTTAGCCCCATCCTACAGACATTTTAGGTACAAGGAGACAGGTTCTTGGGTCCTGAAATGTGACCACAAGTTAGACTATAATGATGGGATCTGCGACCTGACTCACTGTGTATTCATCCACAGGACACAGTGACGCAGCCCTGAGGCCTGTTTAAAAACACTGGGCAATGTAAGCTAGCAGAAAACAGTGTGTCCAGTATGACCTTGAAGACAAACAAAATGTCTACATCTATAAAACACTGTATTTTAAAAATTCTAATCCAGATCTTACCTCTTCTAAATAGAACCCAAATCACTCTGATAATCGAAAAAGGTTGTTGTCAATTTAAGACTGGGGGTAGGGGAGCAGCCTATTACCAATGTCCTTTAAAATAACTGAAAAATAAAATAAGGAACAAACAAGAGCAGCAGTCCATGAGGAACACCTACCATCTGTGACAATCATGCCGGCTTCCAAGGGCTCATCAGAGAACGTTTTATAACTGATGCCACAAGGACCCTCATGAACGTTCAAAAAAGAGCCAACACCATGTCCTGTTCCATGCAGGTAATCTAGGCCAGAATCCCACAAAGCTGACCGGGCAAAGGAGTCAAGGAGGTGACCTGAAAAGACAAGGGGCCACTTAATATTCACACAGCACTTTAGAGATCAGATGCACTATGTCTGACTTCAAGACAGTGAAACAGAAACCAAGTTACTCAAGAGTTCAGATTTAAGCTCAGCACAAGGAAGAACTTCCTAACAACAGAAAATACTGAGACACCAGTCAGAGCTCAGTCTAAAGCCAGGGGATTATTTGCACCAGCAGGTTGGGGGATGGACACTTTGCATGTTAAGGCAGCAATGGGTAGCAATGATATTCCTTTCTGGAATAGGGCTTCAGAATTCCAAGCATGAGAGCCTCCCAGACTACAAGCAGACTGGCAGGCATGAAGGATGGGAGATTAGTGTGTGTCCACCCGCCAGAATCAAGGCAATCCAATGCCCCATCCACCAGTACTCAGAGCAGAAACATCTCAAGTCAGGATCCCAGTAACATAAATCCAACAAAGGCCATCAAAGGAGGCACTGGCCCCATGAAGAAGACAGACAGGAGGCCACCAGCACTGAGGCTTCTGTGACCAGTGTGCCCCTACATGTGTCAACACTTCTGTTATTGTCAGAACTGGCACCACGAACCACCCTAAGCCTGGCTCTTGGGGGATGGAGGCAAGGGTGGGGGCACTCATTCCATGGAGTATCCTACATGTCCTAGTTGGGCCAGAGTTGGACTAAGGCTAACAAAACAAAATGAAGGATACATTTTTTTTCCTACCCAAGCTTAGACATTTTTGAGTCCTGAGCCTGCCATATTACCTTTGGTTCCCGTCGGGAAAACAGCTGCACTCACAGCTATGTGGCCTTTGAGGACATATGTAAAGCATTCCTGAGGGGGAAAACAATCAGAAGGCAGTTTCAGGAGACAGGCATTTTAACCTTTAACCCTACACAGGCTTCTAGCAGTTCAGAACACCTTGCCTGTTAAAGTATCTAGCAATAATACAGAGAACATCAAAGTGATTTTAAAAATAAAAACAAAAAAATCTACCTGAACAGGCTAGTCACAGACCAATTGCCAGAAAAATCTAGAAATTAAAGCAGCAAGAGAAAGATGACCACCCCTGGCCTCCTCTTGAAGCATTCTGAGAGCAATATGTGAGATGAAGTGACATTTATAGAGTCAACACACCCTGGAAAACCTTCCTGAAAGAGACATTTGAGCACTGTTCCAGCCACCATTCATAGGTGGCAGCACTAGCCTGGCAGCCAGGCCTCTGGGCTCCTCACCACCATGCTATCTTCAAGGCCAGTCCCTAACACCCAGACCAGAAAAGCACTGTGTGGAAGGCCAAGGACTTGCCAGAGGGGCAAGGAAAGACTGGCACCCGAGCTTTCTCCATCTGATCACAGCAAATGCATCCTGCATACACAGCCCAAAATCTTCCAGGTAAGGCTGGCTACAAATGGCAAGGTCATACCCAGCAACCCTTGTAAAACCCTTTCCCTCAGACAGACAGAGCACTTCGAGACTCAGCCTGGCTGAGCAGACTGTCAAGGCAGCTCTGCCTCATGTGCAGCCAGGAGGTGGTCACAGCTGTGCCCACATTTACAATGAACATGTTGTTCAAAGCCACAGTGTCAGCAACAGTGGAGATCTAAGCAGGGTCCAGACCCCTGCAGGGATCTCTGCACCTCACAGTTCTTTCTAACTGGTCAAAGCAGAAATTAAAGTGTCTGTCACAAAGTCCCTTGAGGGGAGTTGTAAACAGTAATGCTGACCTTGAGAAACTAAGAGGGTGGCTTTCAGAATCCAATGCAACACTGCTGATAAAGCAGGTATTTTACTGCCCAAGAGAAGGCCAGAGCTATTGGAAGTTGAACTTAAGCTGCTCTGACTGTAACAGCACGATTTTAAATCTCCTCCAAATGTCTTACCCACCAATAATTAATTACACAGATCTCAGAAAGCCGATAAGCCTGACTCCACAAAAATGATCATTTTACTACCCGCTTATAATTTTTATTTATTTATGCAACCCTTTTGATAAAAGCAATGTCTTTTTAAGGAATCAGAGAGGACCTGGAGATTCTGCTTCACATTACCTTCTCATAGGCTGTAGGGGTCCCAAAGTGCATGGTTCGGGTCACATCTGTGGTTCCATCCCTTTCAAAGGTAAAAGAAAAAAAAGGACACAGTCAAAGTAACCTTTTCTCAACCAACAGATGGGTCTATGGGGAAAATAACACACAGTGCTAGTGGGACCAGCACAGGAAACAGCCACTTTAGAAAACGGCTTTGCCTGAAAGGTAAGGCAGGGACTGACGCCTAGACACACACCCAAGAGAACTGGAAAAGTATATGTGTACAAACACTCATACACGAACTGACTGTGATAATCAGTGTACAGCTTTATATATATCCATAAAAAACTGATTTTATACTTGGAACAGGTGAATTATATCTCTATAAAATTGTTATAAATAAGGCAAAGTGTGAATGCAAAACTGTCTTATAGAGTAAAAATAAATTGGGCCCTAACATACACTATTCTTAGTACAAACAGTGAGGCTACTCCATGAGACAGCCAAAGGGACAGCTACAGTTTTCTTTTCTGTAGCAAGAAAGCCAAAATCAATTCTCTGATACGGGACAGCAAAGGGATTATTAAGCCGAGACCCTAAAACTACACAGAGGCATCTCTTAACACACACTAGTTCACATTAATCATGCTAAAAGTTCACATTAATCATGCTAAATCTTTTGAATTTATCTTCCCATAAAATTCAAAAGAGACAGGAATGTAGGCTATGACCAGGTCACCGCCACATATTCCAAGGCCAGATACAGTCTCCCAGTAACGGGCTGAGCTCACATAACAACTGGCTTCCAGCTGCAGGGGGAAGGGGCCTTTCTGTGCACACGGTGCACGGTGTCTACTCTGGCTCCTCTAGGGATTCAGCAATGAGAGGGGAGCAAAATTCAGCTTTCTTCTGAGAAAAAAAAAAAAAATGCTAATCTAGATAGCTGTAAAAGTGGCAAGACAAGTTCAGAAGTGGAGAGGCAGGTCCTCAGTTCCCATTCTCACATTCAAAATTAACCCTTACAGCTACAAGCAGGAGCTGGCAAACCACTTTCTGGGATGGAGAACGCTTCATGAGTTCCCAAGGCTTTACTTTTTTTCAGCTGTTTATTTAATAATTTACCAATTTACAGCCAAGGACTACACAGTTCCACCATCCTTCATAGAAACAGCCACAACTGGGCTTTTTCAATGAGAGGTAAAAAAAGAACATCAGACAGAAAACATCCATCAGTGGCCAGTGAGGGGTAGGTGAGCAGCTGGGTGCACTCAGCCAGAGCACAGCTTATTTACCTCCTCAAACTTTGGCCTTGAGCTCAGTCTACAGCCGCCCTGGCTTACTTACTTGTATTGAGCACCCGAGTCGATGAGGTACACCTCATCCAGAGACAGGGTCCTATTCGTCTCAGGGACTGGCCTAATAAAGTTAATTTAAAAAGTTAGTTATTCCAAAATTGTAATCACTTGGTAATTCTGAGAGGATATGAATATTGCAAGCTACTATTTATGTGTTTGTTTGTTTGTTTGTTCGTTTGTTTGTTTGGGGGTACGTTTCAAGACAGGGTTCCTCTGAATAGCCCTGGCTGTCTTAGAATTTGCTCTATAAATTCTAAGATTCTGCAGTCTAGGTTCTCAACTAAAAAAGAGGAATGGAAGAAGGTACAATTGTGCTGGGTCTAGAACAGTAAGTGTTTGAGAGATGACTTTCAAAGGGCAATCAATAGAACCCAGTGTGGTTGCAGTCCTCAGAAGCTGAGGCAGGAGTACTACAAATTACAACAGGTCTGAGATACACAGTGAGGTCCTACTTCAAACAGCAAACAAACGCACACCATAAAAACCTGACAGAAGGAAGCATCAGCCTAAGCTTGGGTTCCAGGGATGGGAAGCAAACAGACAAGGTCCATGACAGGCTCCCTAGTCTTAGGGCTCCAGATCCTACCTAAGAAACTCTATGCTGAGACCCTACCATCCCCTGTGGGGACAGGAGTAGGTGTAGAAACTTCTACCATGGGAAGCACTCTTCAAAGACTGAAGTGACCCATCTTCCCCATCCCATATTTTAGACAATACCACTGTGCCGGGAAAACAGCATCCTAAGCTCTCTCTCTGCAGATACCAATCCCTCTCTAGCAATAGCAAGATAATCAGACATGGGCCCAACCTCTAAGCAGACTTCTAACAGCCTAACAGGAACACCAAAAGAGGAGCAAGCAACTTTGTAATTTTTATTGCTCTAATCATATGAAAAAAATCCACCATGAAATTCATCATCTGACTCAAAGTGAAATCCCTTTGGTATCTGTATATGGGAGCAGAAGTGTCCGTGTAAGAGCGCAGTAGTCATATCTTCATCTATCTCCCACACACAACTTTGAGATCTGCCCCAAGACTAACAGCTCTAAAAACAATCATTTAAAAGGGAGAAAAGTCTAACCCCACTGTAGCCTAGAGACAGACCGAGTACCCTTCCCTTTACTGCACTTGGAAGACAGAGGACAGGTGACAAGTGCCCTATATGTAGCAAAAGCACTGAGCTGGCTGGGTAAGCTGATGCCCACACCTAACTACATTTCCTACATTACCAACAGGGCTCAGATCCTTAGTACCACAATGTCCCTCGTCTCCGAGTTCAGGGTAGCTCAGCTCTGTAGCTCCATAGACTCTCTCAGATCATGTGGTAAAAGGGGGGGGGGGAACAACTTAGGCAGGGATGCTGGTTTCAAGCCAGGAATGAAGGAGAGACAGCTCTGCTGCCCAGCTTCTCTCAACCCACACCAGGCTAACCCACCACTTAGCAGTGTGCTTTAGGATGCGGGCAGTGGTGCTCACACAGGATAAACCAGAATATCAAGAAGCCTGCCACTATCAGAAAAGAGAACTCTAGAATTCAGTCAAGATATAAGGGCTATAGAGACAATATCTGAGCCTCAGAAAGGAAATACAGTAGGTGTAGTAGCTCATCCCTGTCATCTCAGAAGGATCACCATGAGGTGGAGGCCAGCCTAGGCTATGTAGCTGGTTCCAGACCAGCCTGCGCTACAGTGAGAATCTATCTCAAAAACTGTTAACACTAATAACAACCGACAAGTAAGAGGAAATTCCTCAAGGCTTCTGAGATCTTATCTCAGTCTCCACAGACCCACAGTGGTGGGCATGAAGCCTCTGGAAAACTGCCTCCCCTGCTCAGACTGCTGCACAGACACAGTGAAAGCCAAGCTTGTGCTCCTCTGTCCGCATGCCTTACGCGTAGTGAATGATGGCGCCATTGGGTCCCGTACTGGAAATGGTTGGGAAGCTCAGGTCCACAAAGTCGGCCTGTTGCCTGGAACAGAGGGAGAGCAGAGTTGCTCAAGGCTTTCACTGTGCCGGGAACCAGGTCCTCCCAGCTCATTCAAGATGGCCAAGATATCAGCAAGTGGTTCCCAGGTCTTTCCCCGTAAACATTTACCTTCGAAATTCCTCAGCTTTGTCAGCAGCCGAGATCTCAGTTACACCACCTTTGGGAACCTACAGGAAAAAGTGCTTATGAATCATCACAAAGAGTCCCAAGCCTTGTGAAGAGTGTAACAATACTAGGTTTTCCTCAATTCCCAGACCCCAAAGACCCACACTTGAGGACACACTGTGTCTCCTCTCTAATAAGGACAGGATGGTGGCAGGCTCTGACAAAGCTATCTAAAGCAAAGGGTTTCCAGTCACTTAATTTGTCCCTGAACTATTTTGTCGCAACACTATAACCCCAAATCTTCCCAAATGTAATGCATCTAAGTTTAAAATTTCAAAGTTGCATCCCCTTTAAGCAATTCTCCTATAGCCAATTATCCTGGAGGAACAAAGGATAAGTGCACAGATATTCTAGTTACAATGATCAAAAACAGGAAGAAGACGTAAGTACAACAATCTGGCCATTGATGCAATGCAGTCACCACCTGGATTTTTTCTTAAGACAGCAAACTACATGATCCTAAGAGTAAAATAAAACACAAAAGCCTATCTGTATACTACAAGAAAAACAAAAATGATTTACAAAGATGAACAGCTGTAAGTATGGAGAAAAAACGGTCATACTAAAAGAAATTAGAATAACCCCCTTTTCCAGTTCTAGCTGTTCCTAGCTATTTAAATGAAGAGTGATGCTGTTTAATAGCAGTGCAAAGAAACTAACCTGTCAGCTCCAGGTATGGCTGGGCAAAAATTAATGGTCAACAGTCAATGTAACATAGGTTTCATGGCTTAAAGTTCAAACTGTACAGAGCAAGACAACTTAGCCCCAGTATAACCAGCCAGCCTGTAATACAGGGGCACTTCTTTTCTTCCAGTGAAATTCCACTTCATTATCACTGCCTACCACAAAGGAGCCACAGGGACGGAATTTCTTTCTCACAGAATTTATCAATATATGTATGCACAAAGTTACAGAACACAGTGCCAAAGAGAACACTAAAACCAGCTAACATCTCAGGCCACAGGAGCCCAGGGAGGACAGATACAGTTTTATCAAGAAGTGTTGATATATCCAAGTGTATGACAGCCACATGCTTCACAAGGAAAAGAACTAACCTCTTTCTCCAGCCAGCTGAAGAGTTCACAGAGGGCGACGGCATCCTTAATCTGTGCAAACAACAAGAGTCAGGTATTCGGATCAGCTCAGTCCTGTGGCCACCCTCCCTCCCAGCAGCACTCAGGCTTCACTCTGTGGATACTGATCCTGGAAGACCTCTCTAGCACCTCCCACTACTGGGAGAGAAAAAGGGCTGCCCAGCTAGTCATCAGTTGAGGAACAGTCAGGAGGGGCCCAGCTTGAGCCACAGGTAGCTCCTGTAACCAGTGAAGTGCACCCTACAGGGGCCAGGAACAACGGCGATGCTCAGCCTCTGCCAACTTCAGATCTTACTTGCCTCACCTGCCCTAACACAATGTGTTTCTATTTCTTTCTCATTACAGCACAGCCTCACCTCCCTTGACAATACCATCATCAATGCCTCTCTCCTCTCCTCGACCTTTCTTCCCTCCCTCCCTGCCCCCTCCCTCACTCCCTGTCCCCTCCCTCCCTGCCCCCTCCCTCCCCATAGGTGTTAACACTTATTAGTGCTTTGCCTGTGTGTATGGCTATCTATGCACCATGTGTGCCCAGTGCCCACAGAGTTGAAGAGGGTGTCAGATTCCCTGGGACTGGTAATAGTGGTAGTTATGAAATGGCATGTAGGTTAGGTACTGAGAATCAAACCTGGGTCCAACAAAAGAGCAGTCAGTGCTCTTAGCCACTGAGCCTTCTCTTCAGTCTCTTCTTTGCATTTTGTTTATAGTTCATAAGAACTTAACACACAATTTTATTGTTTTGTTTTTGAGACAGGTCCCACATGGCATACCTGATACTGGCTCAAACTCATAATCCTCCTGCCACAGCCTCACAAGAAGCCAGGATTGCAGGCCTGCCTGCCCAGCATAATAGTGTATTGAATTCTCCCACTGACTGTGGAAGCCGGGAGGACAGAGGTCAGTGAGATTCAGAGCCTGAGCCAGGCACAGGAAGAGGAGGGAGGGAGCAGGACCCTTGAGTGACACCTCCCATCCTGTTTCCCACACCAGCTGCTCGACTCACGTGAGCCCGCCTCATGCCTTCCGACTCAGCCGAGTTCTTCACCGCTTTGGCAATGCAGATAGGTGTATAAGGCATACAGCAGCGATGATCCTGGGCAAGGCACAGGAAGGTCAGAAACAGTTAACTCGATAGCCAGACTGAGGCAAATCACTTGGGGAGTTCGCAGTGGGAACCCAGCAGCTGTTCCCTGAGTCTTCCCACTTTGATGCCCTGACAATGTTCAACACAGCTCGAGCTCACCCCAAATGAGTTAAATACATCAAATGAGGCATCTTCCTCTACTCCTCGCTCTTTGTAGCTACCCACCTGTCATAGCAGAGGACTGCTGTTCAAGTCTCATAGCCGTGGCTAGAGATCACTGTCCTCTCAGAGCTAACCAAAACAGCTCTCTTGATGGGAAAAGAAACCTTGTATTGGGGGGCTGGGCGGGGGAGGGGGAGATGACTGACACACAACAACCTCCCCCTGTCTGTCTGTCTGTCACTCACTGTGACTACTCTCAGAGGACTGCTGGCTCATCATACTGGCTGACTGGGTGGTGGGGAAGGGATTCAACACCCTGACACTTGCAGAGCTTCTCAAACTGTGCACACCACCCTCAGCACGCCACCGTCCTCAAACACACACCTCAGGAAACAGGGAGAGCGAGTGGTCCCTGCTGGGGTCAAGGATGTCCAGCTCTGTATAACCAAGTGGCAGGACAGAGGCACAGGGGCACAGTGGCAGGGATGCTGATGAGCCAGATCACTGCGGAGCTTGCCAAGGTCCACATGTCTGCCAAGGACCCAGGACCCGACAGTAGAAGAACTGAAGGGTCTGAGTTCTGGTCCTGCCTCAGATTCTAAGAAACACAGCTGTTGGCTGCTTAGCCTGACCCAGCAAGGACTCAGTGAAGGGCAAAGCTGGCACTACCATGTGATCTTAAGACAAATCTTCCATTCCTCAGCCTTTCTGGGCATTGAATCTCTCTATCTAAAACATGGGAAAAGAGGTGTATACTGGGACACATACCCCAAAATTCAGGTTCCTGTGCTGCCTTCACCCTGGCTACTTACCACCTGAACAGAAAAAAATTTCACAACCGCACTATCCCAGACACTGCTGAGCCTTTCCTCAGTTATAGTGACTGCTGTTAAACAAGCCTAAGTGCTAATGTGTGCCAGACCATTTTTCATGCCACACCCTGGAAGACACGAACCTAAAGGGTTAAGGAGCCTCAGACACTCCACTCTAGGCCCAGGCCTCTATTCCAGCTGTGTATGACTTCAGAACCACAAAGGGGCTAGCCATGTTCAGACGGGCCAGGGTGAGGCTACATACCTTCGGGATGGCCTCGCTCACAGCATAGCTGGCTTTGTCACTGACCCACACTTTCTCTCTTGGGGAGAGGTCAGCACACAGCATCTTGAGCTCACTCAGGATGGACTTGTAAGGAAGCACCTGGATTTTATACTCTGCCTCCAGGCCTAAGTCAAGGAGTAGGTGCTGCTTCACACCAGGCTCATCGATGCGGTCCCCATCAATGAAGAGCCTGCCAAGGCCAGGGTAGATCACAGAAAGGGGAGCACATGAGAAAGTAAACATACACAAGGCGCTCACATCTTCTGGTGCTCAAAACCAAACAGCTTTTCCTCTTTCCCCACTGCCAGCCCAAACCCTGCCCTTGCAGCTGCATTTCCTGTCCCTCTAAATGCTGTCCTCATCCTGGCCCACTGTCTTTGATGTCCCTTCTCTGTACTTCCCCCACCTCCATTAACATCACAATACCTCCAGCCACATCCCCAGGACTTCTGTCCAGCCCTCTGCAGCTTTGCCCATCGCCACCCAAACACGGGCCACCATCATCTCTCAGCCTCCAAATTCCTCCCTCATTCATCCTATTGTCCAGCTATCATATGTATTATGGTTTCATTTCATGACTGTAGTATATTCTGGACAGGTCACTGAATAACTTCCCACTGTCCTAAGTTTGCCCTATAGCCCTTTCATTTCTATGTTCCCAGCTCATCTTCTGGCCTTACTTTAGGCTGGGAAAACTGAACTACTCCAGGTCCCCCACACACTGCTCTCTTGCACCTGACCTCTGAAAACACCACTCCCTCTGTGTGTGTCTTGTGGTCCACTCCTCCTCACCCACCATTCACCAAGACAGCTCATCAACCCTTCATTTTTTATTCAATATAACCTTCTCCAAGCATCTCCTGTTACAAGTCTAAGCTAGGCTCTCATATGCACTTACATCTACTCCTAACAAGCCGGTACCCACATATGTACCTGAATCCTTCAGAGAAAGGAAAACTCAACTTCTCAACTATAACCCTGGACTCTGCCCTTCATACAAGCACCTAACACCAGCCCCTAACACACTTTGCATTCAAAAAATGAGAAACCCAAATATGAGCAAAGTACAATGATAAATATATATAAAAATGTTATAATAAAACCCACTATTTTAAACAATTAAGTAAAAAATAAAATACGCAAGTATATGTTTTGTTTGTTTGTTGATGCTGATTGGTTAATGGGTTGACTGGTGCATTTTTTTGAGACAGGGTCTCACTTTGTAGCCTTGGCTGTCCTGGAAATATGTAGATGAAGATGACCTCAAACTCACAGAGATCTGCCTGCCTCTGCCTGGCCCTGTCCTAGTAAGTTTTAGCTGTCAACCTGACACAGCGTACCACCATCTAAGAAGTACATGTGAGCTGGGGACTGTCCAGACAGATTGGCTGGTGGGCAAGTCTTGGTTTTCAATGGGTATAGGAGGCCCCACCCACTGCCGGTAGCACCATTCCCTGTATAAGAATGCAGCTAAGCAAAGACTACTTCAAGCTCCTGCCTGAGTTCCTGCCCTGATTCCACTCAAGGAAGGAGTGTGGCATGAAGGTGTAGGTCAAATGAGTCCTTTCCTGCCCTAAGTAACTTTTGGTCAGTGTTTTTTCCCAAGAGACAAGAACTAGAACCCCATACAGTTGAAAAGCAATGACAGGAAGCAACATTCTAGAGAAATAACACAAGTCAACAGCAAATACAGTGGTTTCCTGTATCATTGCTGACCTGTAAAATGACTGGGAACGAGAACTGAGCCTACACACCTCCCTCTGCACGGCCTTCCAGAAAACCTGAGATCAATGGGACCCAGACATGACTGTGCAACAGGCACCTCTTCAAGAACCTCATACCGGCTTTGTTCTGTTGGTTTCATCTACTTATTTCTCAGTCTCCTGTTACTATAAATACTTCTGATGATCTCAAGACACTTGGAGGTTTAGAGGGAAGCCGGATAAAAATAAACACCTGTGAAGGCAGGCGAGGACAAAGGGGCTAGAGTCAGGGAAAGACAGAGCACCAGCATAACAGTGGGCTGAGGACAGAAAGGGGGGCCTGGCTGTCAGAGCTGTGGTGAGGAAGTCTGCTCAACACTTACATGATGGTCTCTAGTCCTACAATGGCATAGGAGAAAAATACTGGATTGTGATCCACATCTGAGCCTCGGAGATTGAACAACCCTAAAAAGGAAAGCATTTTCTTAAAAATGGTTTCTGTCAGATGTCCGACTCCTGGGTCAAGTTTAACAAGTAACTTTCGAGGGAGGTTAAGAGTTTCTGCTTAGAATTTAGCTTCTATCAATGGCAGGGTTTCACCGCTGAGCTGCAACTGCTGGAGTCTACCACCTGGTGGCACCAGAACTACTTCCTAGTTGGCCATATTGCAAGTCAGAGGAGGAAGCAGGATCAAAAGACATGAGCAGTGTCCCCCTAAAAAAGTTAAAATACTTGCTTTGGCAGCATATACACTAAAATTGGTGCGATACAAAGATTAGCATGGCTCCTGTGCAAGGATGACATGTAAATTCCTGAAGTATTCCATATTTAAAAAAAAAAAGTTGAAATAGCTAACCCAGTTGTTGGGACCTGCTATAAGCTCAGCTCTACTATATGCAAACTCTAGGACCCCCAAATTAAGGAGGATACAAGCATTCTCTCTATTCCAAGGCAAATGACATAGGACAGAAAAACTGAAAGGGGGCAGGAGGCACAAAGACCTCCACTGATGGATGCAGAGTTTCTCATCAGAGGCAGAAAAGCACTGTCTCAGGAGCCTGTGGCTCAATCACAGTGAGCCATCAGCAGGCCGGGTGGAGGACCTGCCTTGCTCGAGCCAGGGACCAGAGTCTGATGAGGTCACCAAACATTTGAGAAGTCTGATGGACAGGCACACAGAACAGCTCTGGTCCTGGCCGCCAGCTCCAATGCTTACTCTCAGAAAGACAAGAGAGCAGAAAGGGCCAAGTACAAAAAGTTGCTGCCTCTATTTCAAAATAACATTTCTCAAAGCACAGTAGAAAGGCAACATTTTGTTAACCTCTCATACGGATTCCTTTTTGTTTTTTATTTTTTGGAGACAAGGTCTCATTGTGTAGCCCTGGATGGCCTCAAACTGAGAGGTTCACTTGCCTCTACCTCCCAAGTGTGCCATCACATGTGGCTTAGCAGCTCTCCTTTTAAAATGATGGTACCTGGAGCTGCTGAGGTGCTGCAGGATGAATGAGTCAAAAGTCCTACTATATACTTACCCTTAAACTCACAGGACTATCCCTAAAAGTTAACTAGAAATACAAAAACAAAAATGATCAAAAGCTAAGATCTAAGTGTATGAGCCACGATCTTGATGGAAATATCATAATAAATTACAAAGAAATTGGAAATAACCCAAAGGCTCTCCATACAGAAATTGTAAGGCCGACTGTCATAACCATTTGATAAAACTTTTAATGCTTAAGATTATATTTACATTGCTCCTAGCATTGTGACACATTTAGAACACCAGGCTGAATAACAGACACACAGGAACATCAACAATGGTTGTCACTAGGTAACAGGATTATGAGTGATTTTGGCTTTCTTCTACTTCCTCTGCACTTTGTAGGTTTCCATAATAAAAATGTGTTTCTTAAATTCAAGGGGAGAAGTGCATGCGTGAGAGCGTGTGTGTGTGTGTGTGTGTGTGTGTGTGTGTGTGTGTGTGTGTGTGTGTGTGTGTGAGAAAAGAGGCAGGGCATAGGGCATATGGAGTGGGCTTTCTTCCTCCCGTGGGGAGACATGACACAGAGGCCTCTTCCAAGCTTCCCTGAAGCAAATGCAGTCAGCATGAGACCAGAGGGCCTGTCCATCAGATTGAGGTCACAGACTTTAAACAAACACACAGGAACAGGAGGAGTGGACGCTCTGAAGATTAAGGGAAATGGCCTGGAGAAGAATTTTCAGTTCTTGAGTTTTCTGAGGTTAAAAACTTTACTAGAAGGTTCTTTCTATGAAGCTACATAAGCATAAAGAAAGAATAACACAGGAAACGTTAGGAGGAAATATTCTTCCTCAGAGAAGCCTCAATCCTGGGCATCCAGAGGCAGGCATCATACATGGATTCACCATGAGCCCCTGGCTGTATGCTTTGGCATGTCTACAGTCCCCTGCCCAATTCATTGTGATGCTTCTTCTCCTTGGTGCTAACTGGCATCTGCTTTCTCATTTGGAGACACTGTTGGCTACAAATCCCCTCACCATTCAGAAAGCTGAATGGAATGAACACACAGATTCCCAGAGGCCCAAGAAAGAGATCAGGTAACGCCCAAGCATTGAAACCAGATCACTCACATGCAATCTCATCTAGGGCAGTGACCACAAACCATACGATGCTCCTCTCAGCCATTTTCAACCGAAGGTCTGCAACCTTCTCCTTCCAAGAGATGCCTGCAAGAAACAAATATGCTTTTGACTCCAGCTGTGACCCTGTGAAGCCAGAGGCCAAGTGAAAAGGCCTATACCAAACACTCACACAGCACCACTTCTTATCAGAGATATGACCTGCAGAGCCGGCAGCTCAGAGTCAATCCTCACAGAAGAGGAATGACTCTGCAAAGTCCCTTGACTGTCATGAGCCCTGACTGCCTCACCAGCACACTGCCTGTGAAGCATCTAGACTTGCCAGGCAAAGGTATCTACCAAGGGTCCTACTGCTCAACGGAGTCATGGCTCTCAACAGGCCCAGTCTCTGTTCTCTTTGGACCTGAGAATCTACAAGCAATGCACACAGTTAGGTCAGTAATTAAGTGCACTACTATTTAAATGCTGCTGTGAAGGAGTAAGCTGACTGAGTTATAGGAATACATATGAATCTCCCCAGCAGAGATATCTCACTTGTGAAACCCACTTTATATTTCTTAGGTCCTGAGACCAAAGAGTCTCCTGCAGCCTGACTCACTGCATCACTTCCAAATCACATTTACTCTGTCAGACAGCCAAAGCCTCCCTGATACTCCCCAGAATGTAATATGGCACCAGAGGAAGTCATCTCACCAGGGAAGCATCTGTTATTTAGTTCATCACTAGCTACCTATGAACAGCATAGACACACCTATGTGCTTCAACTAGCACCTAGTAGAGTCCTGCCCATAGCATGCATGCAGATGTTTACAAAACAAACTTTGGCAGCAAATCTGAGATATCTTCTCCTACAATAATAGGTCAAAGGATCTGTTTCAGTTGAAAAAAAAAAAAAAAAGTTGACCGTAGGCCACAATCCTCCCCAATAAACCACACCCAATAAGGGTATCATACAAAAAAGCAAGCCTGAGGCTGCCCACAACCATGAGCTGCTTTGAAGATCAGCCCAGGAATGTGTTTAAAACTTGGCTCAAGTCTGAACTGTGATACTTTATTCCCAGGACCCCTCTGGCAATCTGCCTACATTCCAGATGTCCCCCCTCCACCTCCCTGTTTCTACTACAAGGTCCCTCCTCCAGGCTCCTCCCTCTACCCTTCACTGTCTCCAGTAATCCACACTTTCTTCTCCTACAAAAGAATCACAGAATATGCAGCTCATCCACTGTCACAGGCCAAGGAAGCAATCACATCTAAGCTTCTACAGCATAAGGAACAAGACAGTGAGGCTGCAAGGCAACCTACAAATGCCAACATGGAGGAAATGAAGCTAACATCACTAGATGCTGCTCCCAGAACCAGATCCAGAAAAGTGGTGGTTGGCAGCCATGGAAAAGCTTTAGTCTTCCCACCAGTGCCCACAAAGACACCCAAAGAATACTGCAAAAATACACTAAGCCAAAATATGTGGCAAGCAGGTGTAAAGGTTGCAGGCAGCAAAGCCCCCAGCCTTGTCAAATGGCCCTCTCCACCAGGTGAGGCATAATCCTGTGCAGTATCAAAGGCCTATGCTGGAGACAAGACTACATACATAGGTCTACCTATGTCTACTACTAGATCTACCAACTCCATAATAATAGGGTCTTTAGTATGACCTTGGAAAAGATGAGTTGGCAAGCCAGGGGTCCAGGGTCATAGCTATGGCTCTGACCTGTATAATCCAGGCCCAGTGTGAGAAGGGGCTTGCAGGGACGTTCTGGCCGGTCTGTCCAAATTTTGTCCACAAGGTTCTCCTTCACAGGTACAAGGTGGTGACCAGCACTTCGAAGTACCTTGGCCATCTTCTTCCAGTAGTCTGAAGAAAAACACATGGCCAGCCATGAAACAAACACCCATTTCTTCTAAGTCCAATAGCAGGGCCTTGGCCAGGCTTACAGAATGAAGAATGTCACCACCATGGCCTCCCCTGCCTGTCCCAGAAATGTCTTCCAGCCAAGCCTTGATTATGACGTCAGGTCATATTGAGCCCTAAAGGCCCCAAATCCAAGTAGCAAACAAGGAGGATGCAGAGACGTCTAGAAGGACTGACAGGGACCAAGTCACTCACCTGTGGGAATGATGAGTGGGTCTACACCGACCCTGGATCCTTCTGGAAGCACACTCACCAGCCAGTCCTCCTGAGTTGGAGTGTCCTTCAAACCTAGGAAGACAGACTGTTAAGTGCCCTCTCTTCACCTACAAGGCCAAGATCACAGAGCAAAGCCCACTGCTTACAGCCAGCCTCTGACAAAAAGACTGAGCCTAAGTCTTGGCCACAAAGAAATCTCTCTGAGGATTCCAAGAGGGACACACAGGAGCCTGTTGCAGCCCTGGGACTCCCAACCATAACAGGAGACAGCCTCACTTTTACAACACTATGATAAGGAACTAAACCACCAAAAAGAAAGAACTAGAGTTATTTTAATGAGCCAGTTTTTCTTTAATCAAGCCAGTATCTTTGGGATATAGTGTTTTAAGCCAATGAAATTTTTGCTTAATTCCTGGCACCAAGCATGTCCATTCAGAGTAAAAGTTCGTGCATTCTGATGATTTTCTCTTTTGACTTCTAACAAACAAAAGCCCATGACTTAACAGTTCTTAAGAGCTATAGGCTGGCATAAAGTTTTATTTTGCTATTTGACTCTGTCCTTTTTTTTTTTTTTTTTTTTTTTAAAGAAAATCATTAAATAAGCCATTTTATTAACAAAGTTTTTCTTGGAACTCCTGGTATAACTTCTGTAAGATGAAGTCACATTATTTCCTAGCAGACAGATCTTTGGCAAAACTTTGGGGCTGAGTCACTCCTAGGCAGTGAAAAATTCTCCAGAACCTCCCTACAGTTATACACCTGAAGAAGGTGGAGACAAATGGGAACAGTGCTCAGGAGAGATAAGGACACACTGGAGCCAAGCAGCTGACATATTCTCACTTTAAAAGGCAGACACGATTCTTCTCCTACTGCTCTGACCCCACAGTGCTACCAGACCCGGTAGCTGCAGCTTAGGAAGCCCAAAGTCAGCTTTCTATCAGTAAACTGAACCTAGAATCTTCCAAAAGTGAGTATGCAATAGTGTGTACACAGAGGTAAAGTACTTCTTCAAAATTTCAAAAGGATTTAAAATGTCAGGAAAAACATCAAGATCCTAGATGCTTGAAGCATTCCACCCCTGTCCAGACCAGGCCAATTACATAAGGTAGGTTGGTTGGTCTTTACTTCTACCCACCCATCTTCATGAGAGTCCAATTGTTGTCCATCTGCTTGGCAGCCTGGAGAAAGTAGCGCCCATCAGTCCACATAGCGGCATGTTCTTCCGTGATGATGGCTGTGCCTAGAGCAAAGAAGAAAAAAAAGAACAGTTTCTGACCACCACCGAAAATCTGTGTAAAATATGGTAGTAGGCAGCCAGGGAAGTCAGGAGCGCCTGCCCTCACTGGGGCAGAGGGGTCCTAGACTCCAAGGCAACCTCCGGGTAAGAAAATTGATGCCACAGCAGCTGAGAGTCAGGCTCTGTAGGAAGCAGTTGTGAGGCATAAACTTCCAGGACGCTGGACTCTGCACATGTGTGGCCTGAGTTAAAGCTGGAACAAAGGACCATGCAGCAAAGTCTCGTAACCAACCAGACAGGGTGGGAAAGGTTCATCTACTGCAACAGACACCCTCAAAGAGCTGCTTCACCTCCCCCAGAAGCGGCAACCTGGACTGTGCATGGCCATGGGGACTTAGCAGGCACCAGCAGGAAGTCCATGCTTCCGACCTCTATTCACCTTAGTTCCCACAGACCTGGCAGACCTTGGGGCTTTCAGCAGAGGTGACGGCCAAAACCAACCCAAATATGCCAACCAACACAAGCACTTAAGCCAAAGGAAGCAGAGGTGAGCCACAGGTGGAGAAGAGTTCCCACCTCATCTAGCTTGCTCCAGGGGTAGGAGCCCCAAGAGGAAACCACCCAAAAAGTCAAGGTGTGTAATAGCTTTGAAAAAGCTAGGGCCTACCACCAAGGGAGCTCAACATTACCCATTGTTATCTAACTCCACTAAAAAAACGGAGACTCCAACAGTCAAGACCTCAAGAGAGCTTTGCAGGGCCAGGAAGCTATTAGCTTTCATTCCATGTTTGGGGCACTACCTAGGCAGCTGTGTTCAGCTTAATTAATACCACGTTCTGTGTATATGTCATAAGGGACACAAAGCTCAAAGTTTTCCTCACAGTAGAAGCTTTGTTCAAAACAGCAAAGACATAGAAAAGAACAGAGGGTCACGGAAAGGTGACAATGATGAACCAGGGAAATTGGAGCCTACACCACCCTGCACAGGCTCAGTTGGGAAAGGTTCAGTTTATTTTTGCTTCTATAGCATAAGCTGAACACAGTTTAGTTACCTTGGGAGTGGAACAAAAACAAAGACAAAGTAAAAGCAGAAAATGCAGTGACTCACCTGCAGAGCCATCGAATCCAGAGACAAAAGCCCTCCGACAGTCACAGGGTGCAATGTACTCACTCTGGGGGAAAAACATGAGAGTTGGACCTTGACTGTTCATGTGCTAAAGCCCATGGGTATTTCAAAGGTTGGAGGGTTCTTGGTACCTTTGCTCGTGGAGCCAAAATTACAAAAGTACAAGTAGAAAAATCAAACCAAACATTTTTTTAAAAAACTAGCCAGGCATGGTGGTGCACAACTGTTACCCCAACACTGAGGCCAAAGGATCTCAAGTTTGATGCCAGCCTGGGTTACACAGCAAGATCCTGCCTTACAGAGCAAAACAACAGTCAGCACACACTGTGAAGGACTAATTGAAGGCTACAGAGTTTAGCTCCACAACCCCATTTAGGGAACAAAGCAAGTACAGAAAAATGTCTCAGAACTGTTTTCCTCACTAAGATCTTACAAACACTGATAGCTTTCTCCCTTCCTTGCCTCTGACATTTAGGCATCTGCTATTTTTCTGAAAAGTGGAGCTGAATTTCTGTCTTAACAAGTCTGTCGTGAAACACTGGTGTCTTTCTGAACATCCCGTTTGTGTCCCCTCCCTGGTGGCATCAGTCTCCCACACAGGCCCACCCTTCCTGTCAGGCTATCACAGGAAGTCCTTTCTCCAGTCCAAGGGGCTCCAGCACAAAGTAAACAGCAGAGGCAGGATTTGAACCTGGGCAGTCAGCACCAACACTTCAACTTGGAAGCCTATGCCGCCAGGCTACCTTCCACTATAAAGTAGCTCTTATCATCAGGACTCTTTAGAATATGACCAAAAACAAGCAAGGAAACAACCGAGTATGATGACTAATCTGTCACTTGATAGGATCTAGAGTCACTTAGCAGACAAACTCCAGGCTTGTGTGTGAGAGGACTAAGATTAGGCTAACTAAGGAAGAGTCCCAGACTGAGCAGGAAGAAGAAAGTACACTGAACATCAGCATTCACCTCTCTGCTGCCCAGCCCTAGCTGCACCCTTGCCCCAGTCAGTCACGTCATGCTCCCATGGCCACTCCTTTCCTGTCATGACATCCTCAAGCCCTTCCTTCCCTAAGTAGCTTTTGTTAGATATTTTTTTGCAGTAAGACAATTAACTAATACACTAAGGCTCAAAAAGAAATTCTGTAAATAGCTTGCCCTTTGTCAGCCTGATAGTGAGTGGACCAGGACCCAAGGCCAGCTCTGCTAGTGTCCAAAGCTGAGTCAGTGTCCCTCCACTCTCGACTGCTGTTTCCCATGCCAAAGGACTCAGCAAGTTAAACAATGTTAGTCATGGGAGCACACACTTGCAATGTCAGCACTGAAGAGAGGCTGAGGTGGGAGAATGGTGAGTCAAGAAACAGGGTTACGTGAATGGCAAAACCCTAGAGGGAGGGAAGAAACTCAGGGTAGAGAATGGGGCTGCTGGCCAGAGCCGAAGGCATTTGGAGCCAGTCAGTACAATGGGGGGAAATTACCCACATTGCACTCCTGCTGTCGACCCTCTCACAGAGCCATCATCTGGGAGGCGCAGGGAGGACTGGAGGTGAGACCTGCAGTCTGCACCTGGCCCCAGCCTAGACTCAAGTTCTGTGACCCACTCAGCTCAATCCCTTATCCCTGAAGTATGTCATTCCCACTATCAATCCAAAAGCACACACACAGCAAACAAAACATAACAACAATTCTCTAGACCTACAGAGATCCGAAGACATGGCCACCAGTCATTATGAATGGCAGAATCCTGATTAACCCAGTGACTGCTGGGTATAAGAGAGCAGGGGAGCACCAGGCCTACTGGCACAGGCCTGTATCACCTACTCAGGAGAGGAGGCCAAGGTAGGTCGAGTTCAAAGCCTATCATAGTGGACTATAGAGCAAGTCCAAGGACAGCTGGGACATCTTAATTTAAAAAAAAAATTAATTAAAAAAACTATCTCAAAATAATTTTTTAAAAAGTTAAGGAAAAAGAGAAAGAGAAGCTGGAGAGGCTAAAAACAACATCTCTCTATGCCTGTTGGGAAGGACAGATGGTATTGTATGAGATTGTGTTTGTGTCCTAAAATAAAACTTGCCTGGGGATAGAGGCCAGGCAGAGGTGGGGCACACCTTTAATCCTAGCACTTGGGAGGAAGAAGCAGAAAGATCATGAGTTCAAGGCCACCCTGGCCTACATGAGATTGAACTAGTCTAAAAGAGAAACAGAGCCAGGCAGTGGTGGCACACATCTTTGATCCCAGCACTTGGGAGGTGGAGACAGGATCCCGTCCCACCCCCACCCCCATTCAGTCTGAAATTTCATAGAAATAAGTCTCTGGTGGCTGCTGCTTGGCTTCTCTGATCCTTCAGCATTTACCTCAATATCCGACTCCGGGTTTTTATTTAATAAGACTAATAATTAGGATCCCATTTCAAGACAGGATAAGGGGTTAGCCTCAGCAGGAGCCTAGAAATGGTGCATGTACACAGAAGAAAATGCTAACCCATCTTCCTGAGAAAGCATCTGAGGAGCCAGAGCAACAAAGCTAACAGAAATAACTCATCCTCTTAGCAAGGATGCTCTCAACTGACAACATGGGCCCCTGGACGTGGTCCTCCTTCCTGTGACAGTGAAGATGTCCTGACAATAACACTAATGACTCCAGATCTTGTGGAAAGACATAGGTCTCCAATGTGGCCCCAGTACTATGCAGGCAAGCAGGTGGGGAGCTGGGGGGGGGAGCAAAGGGGGGGGCACAGGTTCCATCCAGTCCTCACCAGACAGAAAGGCAGAGGATAGATTTCTCCAGCAGATGAACATGTCTAGCCTGGGACCCAGACATGACCTAAATGATCAACAAGCCAGAAGGACAAGCTGGTGGTGCTGGCAGCAGCGTTATGTCACATTGGAGACTAAGTGGGGCCAGAAAAGAAGCAGAGGCCTGGCCTATGCTCTTCCCAGTTGTGAAGCTGGCAGAGCCCAGGGACATTCTTCCCAGAGCAGACTAAGGAAAAAACACAAAGAAGCAGACACGGCTGCTGGCTTTTCCTCCGGAATTTCCCACTTCTCTACATTTCTCTTAAGAGGACTCAAGCCCAAGCTTCATCATTTCCATCTGACCACTGCCCTGATGAAACCCACACTTCAAACACACTGAAAGCACACGCATATTTTTAATATTAACATCTTATTTATTACTACTTTCCTTCAAACTCTTTAATGGCTGCCTGTCATGTTTAAGATCAAATGCAAATCCTAGCCCAGTCCCAAAGTTATCGCCTGACCAAGCCCAGTAGTCCCCCGGGATCCCTAACCCCATCCCCAACTGGTGCCTTCTCATCAGTGCATTTGGGTTGAATGTCATCTCCTGTCTGAGCTACCAAACACAGCCACCCAGTCGCTTTGGACATTCTGTACACAAGCAGGTTTTTCTCGTGGAACACTTTGTATTTATGCTGCATAGTTCCTTCATGCCTCCCCCAGAGTGTCCCTCAAGATCAGAGTGGTCACAACTGTCCTTGTGCACAGAAGACGTACCATGCAGTGGGTCTCCAATCAACATGTGCAGAAAAAATGAAGGACCTTTCTCCCTGTGCCCAGGAAACCTTACTCATCTCTACATAAATGGAAGAAGAGACCATTGAGCCAAAAAATGAAGGTCACCAGAGAAGCCCACAGCCAAGAAAATGGATCCTCCCTGAATCCTCCAGAAGTAACACAGCCCTGCTGGTCCACTACAGACCTGATCCTCCCTGAATCCTCCTGAAGTAACACAGCCCTGCTGGTCCACTACAGACCTGATCCTCCCTGAATCCTCCAGAAGTAACACAGCCCTGCTGGTCCACTACAGACCTGATCCTCCCTGAATCCTCCAGAAGTAACACAGCCCTGCTGGTCCACTACAGACCTGATCCTCCCTGAATCCTCCAGAAGTAACACAGCCCTGCTGGTCCACTGCCTAGAGACTCTAGAGCTGTGAAGAAATGCACCTGTGCTGTTTAACTTGTCAAAGCAGTGACAGGAAACAGGAAAAGGGCTGGAGGATTTCTCATAGCTGAGCCTGCAAACGCAAGTGCTCACAGCACAGGCAGGAGGCCAGCAGGCAGGCAGGCCAAGAGGCACCTTCTACAGGAGCAGCTGTTCTTCACTCTCATTTCCGCCATGCTGGGCTGCAGGCCACATGATGCCAGCCTTCAGTACCCAGGAAAGCTAGAAATGCATTTGTTCATGAGAAACCTCCCAATTTTTAGGTGCTGGAGTCTAACGCAAACAAGAATAATAAAGCACACCTACAAACTACAAAAAGAGTCTTAGTCATCTCTCAAAATCCTGCTCCAAACCCCCTCTCATCACTTCCCTACCAACTGCAGCTCGCACAGGGCTCCCACATCTGTGAATCCTGAATGATGGTGACAAATAACATTGGCTGAGATACTTGGCTCAGTTCCTATTTGTTGCCAATGACTATATTAATCTGTTCCAATACTAGTACCACAGCAGGTCTAGAAGTAGCCATCTTCCTCAGCGACAGATGAAAAAACAAAATTGAGATTCACAGAAGTCAACTACTCCCTTCCACCGGAGGGATCACCATGATATGGTAAAGGGAAGATTTGAACTCAGGCCTGACTCTTAAAAGCCCCATCCTTGCTGCACTGTCAATCAATTTCCAATTCTGAACTATGTATAATACACATAGTGACAATGGATTATAAACTCAGAAGAAACAAGGAATACAAAGTATGCCTGTAGAGTCCTCACCCTTCAATACACATCACTCATGCCAAGACCAAGCCTAGAACCAAGCTTATTAACTGGGTAACTTCAGCTCATCTGGGAAATAGGGAGAAGACAATGCCCACACTACAGGGTTGGGTATAAGCTGGTATGCAGCACTAACAAGGTGCAGCACTTGTTCCTCTGCATCAGGCAGCAAGCCAGACTCAGGGATCCTAACCAGGCCGCTCACAGTCAGCAATCTGGCCAGCCAAGGGAGACAGGATCCCAAGAAACATGAGCTACAGCCACATAGGGTATGCCAAATATGCAGTACAAAGCTTGCTCTGGCTTCAAGGTTGCTTAGATCTGCCTTAAACCCGTCAGGGCACACTTGAGATTTCACCTGGGCCACCACAGACAGGAGAGGAGGGGTGAGAGGACAAGTGAGGGAAAGGAGAAAAGGCCAGAGCGAGAGACTAAAGGTCTGGAGCAGCAGAGAACTCTGGGAACAGTCTGAAGACAGAGTCAGAGCCCCACAAAGGCAGCAGCAGAGAACTCTGGGAACAGTCTGAAGACAGAGTCAGAGCCCCACAAAGGCAGCAGCAGAGAACTCTGGGAACAGTCTGAAGACAGAGTCAGAGCCCCACAAAGGCAGCAGCAGAGAACTCTGGGAACAGTCTGAAGACAGAGTCAGAGACCCACAAAGGCAGCAGCAGAGAACTCTGGGAAAAGTCTGAAGACATGGTCAGAGGCCCAAATATCACCCTTGAAAGTTTTGCACTCTATCCTGCAAGTTCCAGAAAAACACTAAGGTTGAGGACAGGGGAGTAACCCATGCTGAGTTTTAATAAGATCTGTCACATGACCAGATGCACATAGAACAGGGCAAGGACAACTAATGCTTGAATGCCAAGACAAGCAAACTAAAGTTCTTAGCGCCCACACTGAGGGGGCTATCTTCCCCCTCCCTGATCCTGCACTCCTATAAGCCACACTCTGGACATGCCTCAAATACATTAAGTCTCAACAAAAGTGAAACGGAATGTTTAGATGTCTATACATGGAAAATACCACGTTATTGTGACATCAGCTCCTTATGCCCAAACACTGAAGTAATTAACGTTCCTAAATGGAACAGAGTCAACGTGAGGAAAACGCATAGCTACTCAAAGACTAACACTCCTGCCATTGTGTAGATAGAGGTTGCCTAGCTAGAACATTTCCCAGGTCACATGATAAGAAGGGGTGGCTGGGTCAAGAGTTATAAATATGCATGTTCTATCCACACTCTTCCTCCCTCTGCTAGCTAGAAAGGTAGCACCATAGCTGAAGGATCCCTCATCAACCAGGAACTCTGTACTAGGTTCATGTGGGATATACTGTTTGTACTTTAACAAATAAAGTTTGCCTGAAGATCAGAGGGCAGAGCCAGCCACAGAGTTAGCCATAAAGGTCAGGCAGTGGTGGCACACGCCTTTAATCCCAGCACTAGAAAGGTTAAAACAGAAAGTGATATGGCTGGACAGAGAAAGGAATATAAGGTGGGAGGAGACAGGAGGTTCCCATCAGTCTGAGGATTCGTGGAGACAGGACCAACCCTTTTTGGCTGCAGAGTTGGTGAGATAAGAAGTGGCTGTGGCTTGTTTCTCTTGGATCTTTCAATATCTGCCTCTGGATTTTTATTATAAGACCAATCAGAATTTGTGCAACAGGTTCACCAGGCCCCTAAAGCTACAAAATGGATTAATCACCACAAGCATTGGCTCTAATAAACTAGCGGGTAAAACCATTACTCTGTCCCAGGATTAAGTTTAAGAAACAAAACAAAACAGGAGACTGACTTCAGGAGGCATGGAAAAAAATACAAAGAGTTTAGGAAAATGTGATTCATGTCTTCCAGGAGAACCACACACTGCCAAACACATTAGCAGATTCACCCTGACAAAATGTGACCCTTTGACTAAGCCAAACCCAAGAGCAGAAGTCAGGACCTTTCAGCTGAGAAGGGTGAGGAATTAGGATTTCTCAAAAAAAGCCCTGGCCCCATCCAGTGGCTGTCCTGGCTGGAAGCAGAAGCTGCCGAGGAATCCGGTGTCTGTCTGAGATAGAACACAAAGACATCCAGATTATCACTGTAAAAGTTCCCTTCGGCCTGGTTCTGGGACTAAAGAGAACACCTTAAATCAACAGAGGACAGAGAGAAGCCGACCACCGAAGTGCCAAATCCTTGCATAATCACAAATTTGGGGCTCGTCTGCTTCATCTCTTAGTAGGGAACAGTGTGTGGGTATATTTGTATTTTGAAAGGACACAAAGGACAGATCAAGATTCCCCCCACACCTCTCTGAGGCCCTCCTGTCTCCACCCCTAGGAGGAATTCCTCAACTTTGACTAAGGCAGAAATGAAACACTTAGGGTCAAGAGTGAGAACAGAGCCTCTCTATTGCTGGGAGGCTGTGGAATAAGTCACACACAAAGCAACCCTTCCTCCTTCCTGCCTGTTCTCAAAGTCCTGGCAAAGACCCAGAGCCCACTTAACAGAGTCACCCAGCTATACAGTGCCTCCCACAAGAACTGAAGCAAGGAGCCCAGTTCTGCTGTTGCCATTTAATCAGCCATGGACCCCACACTTACAGATTCTCTGCTACCTGCCTGCATGGTTCACACTTAAAGCATGCCCTGTTGTCTCTCCTTCCAGTCTTTGTTCTCTCAGGCCAATGCTCAGTTTCGGATGCTCTTTACCAGACTCTGGGATTCTACCTTGGCCTGTCAACAGGTTTCCCTATTCTGTGACTTCCTCCTCCAACCAATCCATGCTCAATAGTGCCCCTTACTGGTCATGTTTCTTGTTCCAAAATCCTTACTGAGTTCCTGCTAACAAAACCTTCAACTCAGCCAGACATGGTGGCACACTGTAATCCTTGCAAGCAGGAGGATCAGGTGTCCAAAGTTATCCTTCACTACAACACCAAGTTTGAGACTAGCCTGACTATAAGAGAGTCTCAAAAAAAAAAAAAAACCAAAAACTCCTGACTATGGAAATCAAGGTTATAAACAGGAATGAATGATAAATGGCCTTGACCTAAATGTGCCCATGGTATATTTTATGAATGCCTCTGTCTCTCTCTCTTTCACCTCTCTCCTCACATCCAAATTCTAACTGCTCATAGTCCAATTAAATGCACTTCTTAAAGGAAGGAAGCTTTTCCTTAATCCTACTGTGTTAAGGCCTCTCTCACCTAGGGATGCAACCCACACTTATACAAGCTTATGCTGTGAAGGACTGCAGCTTCTAGCCACATGAGGCTGCTAGTACTTAAAAAGAAAAGTAGAATGAAGATTTAAGTATTTAATTTTAATTTTATTTCACTTTAATCAATTGCAATGTAATTTTTTCCCCCTGAGACAGTGTTTCTCTATGTGGCCTTGGATGTCCTAGAACTCACTCTGTAGATCAGGCTGGCCTCAAACTCAAAAGGATCCACCTCCTTCTACCTCCCAAGTACTGGGATTAAATGTACCACTATCCAGAAATTTGCAATGTAATTTTACAACAGATATTCAATTATTAGAAAACCTTTAGGTATGCTTAGAACAACTCGGGTATGTGAGTCTACTTTACTAACTAAATTTAATGAAAGGTAAATACAGACCAAATATTCAAAATTATATATTCCAAATTTACTTTATAAATATAAACTACCATATTTGAATAGTTCCTATAAAAAGTAATCTTACTCTTTATAATGATATATAAAAATGATAATTATTCTGATATACTGGAGTAAATTATTAATATTTTACTGCCTTATAGCGTGGCTAAACATTTTAAATTATATATGCCTCACATATTTCTCCTGGACGGTACTGGCTAAACCTTTCCCTACAATATGTGGAATTTTATATTTGTGGTCATATCTCTAATTGTGACTTGTCTATTATTTTTACCTACAGGGGACTATTATTAGCTTCTATAATGGTGATAATCAGCTCGCACAGTGAGACCTAAGGGGCAAACATGCTTTAAGCATTTGCTGTGACTCATGTTACTGTCCCCTCTCTGACGTCAAACTACTAAGTGACTGTTAAGTGGCAAAATCTGACAACCAAGCATTGGAGTGCATAGTCCCTCAGGCCCACATGGGAGCCACCTGCCTCTGAATTTATCCATTGTCAGCCCAAGCAGGCAGAAATAAAAAGCAAACAAAGCTCAGCCTCGCTGCCTACAAATTCATGTGAAGGATGAAAACAGCAGCAGCAGAGGGTCAGGAGGACAGAGGGACAGCAAGAGTCAGGAATACGGCAGGGTGTGGTGCCACCCTGGGATCCCCGAAGTCTAGAGGCTAAGCCAAGAGGATGGAGAGGACCAAGAATTCAAGGCCAGGGACTAGAAGACAGCTCAGCAGTTAAAGTGTTTCCTGCTCCTTGCAAAGGACCTCAATTCAATTCCCAGCATCCACATTGGGCAGCTCACAACTACAACCACTTGTAACTTGAGCTCCAGGGTTCCGAGACCTCTGCCCTCTGTGGGTACCTGCATGCTCATTCACCCACATCACACACACTCACACATACACACACACACACACACACACACACACACACACACACACACACTTAAAAATAATAAAAAATCAACTCAAGGCCAGCTTGGGCTACATAGTGAGTTCCAGACCATCTAAGGCTATGTAGTAAGACCTTATTGCAATTTAGGAAAAAAAATGAATATAAGTATATAAGTTCATGAATACTAGACAACAACTTCCTCTATTAGTGACTAGCAATGAGCAAGCCTGACTTATTGTTTTTAGGATACTACAAATAACACATTTTCCTGGGGTTCAAGCCTCGGCCTCCTTGTTGAGGGAAAAGCTTTAAACAATAATATTCCAGTAAGAGCTGAGGGGCTGGGTAAACCTGCCCAGCCTGTCCTTTGGCCAGCATTCCTATCATTCCCAAAGGGCACATTAGGCCACATCTAATGTCATGGGTCACAAGAAAAAAACAGCTTCATAATAAGAGGAAAAGCTTCTTGTGAACAGCATCCAGGACTGCAAACCTCAAGAAAAACTTGGGTTGGCTTAGCTGCTAGAGTGCTCTCTACAGATAGTACAGAGTGTAGCCTATCACAGGGCTAAAAAGACAGAAGAAACCCAGACACCCCACTGCACACACAGCCGCACCAGGCCCTTGACTTTTAACTGGAGGTGCATTGAGGCTCAAACCTTTCTGACCTAGGCCACCCTTGGAGGTAAAGGGTCACAAATAAAATAGACGTGTTAGGAAGAGGGAGGAAGGGAGAGGCGCACACAGAAAAGACAAAGCCAGCTCTGAGAAAAGAGGGAATAGGAACCCGTATCACCTCTCGGCTCCTGTCATATGCAGTGAAGGCCTTGGGTAAAACAATCTAGTCACAAGTGGCAAACACGTGGTTCTGGTTCCATGAAGCACATGAAGCAGTCAGCTCCCGGAACCGGAAGTGTGATGGTGGATTACAGAGCATCGAGGGAAGGGAAGAGCAGTCCTTTAATGGGGCAAGTCTTCATCTCTTTGCACAGTGAAATCTATTGTGTAGCAATGTGTGCATGCTGCTAACACTACAGTATTGCACATTCTAAATGATTATCTGGTACATTCCGTGATGGTTTTACTGCAGCTCACTTCACTGTTGAGAACACAAAATAGGCGTTTGTAGAACATCTGACAAGACACAAACACCTCTGAACACGTGGAGAGGATCTCAGTTTACAGTCACACCTTCCCTTACCACCTGCTCCCTCACAGTAGACTCCAATCATTATCCCACAGGATGTTGGGGGAGGGGGCACAGGCAAGGGAGGAGACCAAGGGGTTTACAGCAATCACATTCTCACTTGGGACTCTGGACCTGAGATGAAGGGTTGAGCTCAGTCTAGTATCTTGAAAGTAAGAGACAAGGAAATGAAAGCCTAGCAGTTTATACTCCCTGTTTCATAACCTGCCTGCCTGCCTGCGGGCCCAGAGGGGGAAAAAAAAAAAAGATGTAGAGCAAAAGGGTTTCAACCAACACATTAAGAACCACTAGTCTAAACTCTCACAGAGCATTTTATTGTCAACGATGTCTTGAAGCAGTTTCTGCCACTTGCAATTGAGGAATTCTCAAACCCAGCCTTAACTCACACTAATGCTTTTTACTTCCGCAAGACTCCCAGGGAAATTGCCACACTATTCTAAGATGCTGTCTGTCTGCCCCCCATTAGCCCTCCTACCTGGAACCTCATCCCTTCTCCTCTATTTCCTCGACCCACACTGTATCTCGTTCAACTGCTGTCCTGTCTGTCTCACAAAGCCCCAGGACCATCCCCTCCCATCCTCCCACTTCTGCAGCCTGATCACAGTTACCACATGCTCTCTGCCTTACAACAGACACATGTGCACACCTTTTTCTTGAATGTGTGTGTGTCTGTGGGCGATAATGCAAACATACATGAGGGTACCTGCAGGGGCAAAGAGAGACAGGTATCAGATGACCTAGCACTAGGGTCACAGGCAAGTGGGAGCCTCCTGACACAGAGGCTGAGAATCAGCTACCTACCGCTGTTAGCTGCTGAGCCATCTCTCCTGCCCCACACATAGACATCTAACCCCACTACTAAACTCATTTTCCTTTTTTTTCACAACAGGGTTTCTTTGTGTAGCCCTAGCTATTCTGGATTCACTCTATAAACCAGGCTGGCCTCAAACTCAAAGATCAACCTGCCTCCGCCTCTGCCCCTAACTCAAGGACTGGGATTAAAGGTGTGTGCCTCCACCACCTAGCTAGCTGATTTTTAAGGCAGAAAACAATTCTCCTGTTGGCATGAGGCATAACCGCTGAGGTAGTCAGTATCTTGCACATAAGAAAAGGCTGGAAAAACAAACACATAGATGTCTCAATAGGGAACAAAGTACTTTGTCCAGCTTCTTCTCTCTCTAAACCAGAAGCACAGAGGCAGCAGGAGACCACTTGTAATGTGTCACAGGGCGGACACTTGACCTGCTGACTTGCCTACATCACATTAGCTCTGAAGTTCATTCATTACTCCTAAACTGAAGCTCCATGATGGCTTTCTACTACCTTCTAGCAATACCAGAGGGTTAGGACCACCTATCTACATAGGTACCGAGAGGCAAAAGAGACAATTCTGATGGGGTCAGAGCATGGCAGAAGCAGTGGGATAGAAAACATCAGCAATGGAAAGATCCAGAACTTATGCTCTTAATTTGCCCACTGATTTCTTCATGATTTACTGAGAGTTACATCACTGGTAACAAGGAAATAAGCGTCAATGCTGCAGGCTTTCAGTAAGACTTAATCAGGTACCACTCCTATGTCAGGCCCTACACACACGTAGGAGCTCACAGCTAGAAGTCTGTAAATATGTCAGAGCTGAGGGGAGACTACAAGGCAAGGAGAGCGATGGGTCCTTCAGTCATCGCTACAGTACCTGGTGGGCATCTCCTGACGGGATGATATAGGCCTGGATTGGTTCTGCCACGTACTCAGCGTTCCTCATAGCTTGTCGCAGCTGCCGAAGCAACTCTGACGTCACCTTTGGAGCCATCCTGTGGTCTGCAACAACAAAGAATTTGCTCCAAAACAGGCTTGGTCCCCGAAAGTCAACTGACTAGGAGTTCAAATTAACTAGTAGCAGTAGTAGTAGTAGTAGTAGCTCTGACCTCCCCTCCTCCCTCCTCCTGCAGCTTCATCTTCAAACTGACTACTCCACCACCACAAGCCTGAAGCAGCCACAAACACTTATGTTTATAGTTATTAAATATTATTCCAAACAGTCATTAGGTGGCAAAAAAAAAGTTTGCCACTAAGATTTATTTCCTGATTATTTTGCACTTCTAGAACATTATTCTAAGGAGATAATTAAACAGGTATATAAAAATATAGGTGTCAATCTTTGTTCATAGCTGTGGAAGAAACAGGAATTATAGGTTAGATAAGCTATAATGCACAGAAGACTAAGCAGCCACAAATAATTACTTAGAACTAGGAAAATATTACAAAGGTTTATGTGTGAAATGTATACTAGAAAGATGTCTAGGCTGGGTGGGTAATTAAAAGTGTATTTTAAAGGGCATATGTAGATTATTCTACTTTAAAATTGTATTTTAAAATGTACACGTACACAAAGAAGTTTCGAGGACAATCACCCGTGTGCTAAGTATGGTTACTTTGGGATGTCTTAATTTAGGGTTTCTATTGTAATGAAATGCCATGACCAAAAGTACAGGTTTACTGCAGCTTAGACTTCCACCTCACAGTAATCAGGAAGGAAGTCAGAGCAAGAACTCAGGCCAGAACCCCGGAGGCAGGCAGGCAGGCAGGCAGCTTACTGGTGTGCTCCTCACAGACTGCTCTGAGAGATGCCTAAGTGCTGAGAACAGTGCTAAGTGCTCAGCTCTAATGGAAAATCTCTATCACCCACTCCAAAGCTCGGGGAACATCCTGAAGAGGGGACCTAAAGCGTGTGAGAGCCAGAAGATGGACAGATGTTTAACATATGACGTAACTGTTACACTCACAAGCTCACTGCAGCTGTGGTTATCCACACATGCATACCTACACAGGCAGGGCTGGGCCTGTCAACACTTCATTACTGATAAGGTCGCACCATCTCCGAGAGACGACTGCCAGTTGGCAGGGAGAGGGGCTGCAAGGCTGTAATTTTCTTCCATGACGTAACCACTGATAGTTGCCTATGCTTCAATAAATAACTCACCCATACTGTGTAAGCAACTCTTAATTAAACTAAGTAGATCACACATAACATAAAAAGATATGAAAGTAGGAGGTGATTTAATGATAAGAAAGGTTTTAATGAGAAAGTGGGAGTTGGTTATAATGGTGGTAAAAATAACTAAAATTATATAAATGTATAAAACTGCCAATTCTTTAGATTTATTTATATATATAAATGTTTTGCCAACATGTATGTATGTGCACTATATGCATGTCTAGTGTCCTTGGAAGTCAAAAGAAGGTGGCAGATCCTCTGGAATGGGACTTAGAGCCAGCTGTGAGCAACCATATGGGTGTTGTTAAACAAACCTGGGTCCTATGAAAGAACAGCCTGAGCTCTGAAGGGTTAAACCATCTCTCCAGCCCCAACTTAGCAGGTTCTTCAAAAAGACCTTTACTCAACAGATACTGACATCATCCAATAGCTATGCTTTAGCCACAGTCCTTCAGCAACCTAACCAGTGACGTTCCAAAAGGCCAGCAAAGTTGTGGTCGAGCACAGTCCTCAGCCCATGCATTACTAGCATAAAATATGCCTAGAATGCTAGAAGTCAAAGTGGAATGATAAGAAATGTGTTTTTTGGAGTTGAACTCACAATTCTATTCCACCTTCGAGTGCTGGAAACTAAATGAACCACTATACCCAGCTCAGAGTATTTCTCTCTTCTCTCCCCTCTCTCTCTCTCTCCTCTGTCTCGCATGCACACACACACACACACACACACACACACACACACACACACACGCACACGCACGCACACGCACACACACACACACACACAGGCTGCCTGAGCCAGAGCTAGAAGGGGCATGGCAGTAGCTGTGGTCCTCCATGGTTTCTGTTTCAGTTCCTGCTTGAGTCTCTGCCCTGACTTCTCTGCATGATTGACTGTGAGAGACCTAGAAGTGTAAACTGAAATAAATCCTTTTTTCCCCAAGTTGTGTTTGGATACAGTGTCTCCCCAGCAACAGACAAATGAACCAGAGCACCAGCCCTCGGCTTTTTGAGACAGGATCTCTCCATATCCCAAGCTGATCTAGAACTTACTAAGTAACTGAGGCTGGCTCATGTTCACAATTCTCCCAAGGGCTGGGACTACAGGCCAGTACCACAATGTCTGTACACACAGTATTTTCACTGACCCCTAAAATCACTCATGCTCAACCTACCCATCCCTCACTCTTCCCCAGGCCATGGCAATCTCTGATCTTGATTACTATTTAGCTTAAACTTTCTCCGAATATTATTCAGCCAGAATCATACAGTAGGCAGCACATTTGGATTGGCCTCTCTCATTTAGCAAAATGAAGATAAGAGTACCCCATATCTTTTTAGTGTGTGCTATCTCAGCTCTTTTTAGTTTTAAATGATATTCTAATAACTTGCTATACTGCAGCTTATTTATTCATTCACTTGTTGAAAGACACCTAGTTACTTCCAGGTTTGGACAAGTATGAATGAAGCTGCCATGAACAATCACTTGCAGGGCTTTTGTGGGGATATACTATTTCAAGTTATCTGGGCAAATACCAAGGGATGTGATACCTCAATTATGTAACACGCATCTATTAGCATGTGAGTAACTTTCAAACAGCTTTCCAAAGTGGCTTGGCCATGCTTCCTCAGCACTGGACAAGTGTTCCTGCTGCTCTACACCACTGCCAGCATCACACACTGCTGGAGTTTTGAGATTTTGCAACTCATTTTAAGCAAGTAATGAAAGATCTTATTTACCAAGAAACAACCTGATACATCGTTATATATAATGGGGGGAGGGGAGTCCCATGAAGCAGCTACATCAGAGGCTTCTCAAGGACTGCCATGATTGCCCAGCTTACACAAACTTTTCCATTTGCTTCTTTCTCTTCATCACCACCAGCACCGTGGGTTCTCATACTTCAGTTCTTACAGTGACTTCACTAGACGTCCCTATAACATACCTCACACCAGTTGTGTGACTCATTGAAAACTGACCAGTTCATCATCTGCACAAGGACAACTTCACCAACTGGAGTCTCAGAGCAGAATTACTCAAAGGAAGAATTTCTGGAGACTCCCACTCATCACTCAGTCATGTCCATGTTCCTTACATTACGGCTGTTTTTGAAGACTGTCATCAGATCGGCTTCCTTTCCTATTCTCTCATCTACTTAGCCTATATTAGCTCATGTCTTAGAGAAAGAGAGAACAGAAAGAATATCTGGTCTGAAGCCAAGTCTGGAGGACCAAACCTGTAATTCTAAAGAATAATAAGGCAAAAGGACTACAAGTTCTGGCCAGTCTGGGCAAATTAGTGATTTGGTACACTACTTCAAAAGAAAAAGAAGACTGTGGATGCAGCCGGGGAGGGGCACGTGCAGCTCAGGGTGGGAGCACAGCCCAGTGGTTAGGTGCCTGCCTAGAAACCACAAGGCTCCAGGTTCTGTCCCCAGTAATACACACACACACACACACACACACACACACACACACACACACACACACACACACACACGAAGTATCTGGACTACTATGAATTCATCTTAGAACTCTGAATATAGCCCAGTATTAAGCCCTTGCCTAACACCATGAAGCACTAGGTTCAATACCCAGCATTGCTCCACTCCCTAAAAGTCAAAACTCCTCAATGCATATGTTAACACCCCTCCTGGATCCAAAGTAAAACCCACTGTGAACACAAAAGAATAGCTGAAAACATGGCTGTGACACTTTCCTAAGTTTCAGAACAGATTTATTTTGCTTCAAAACTATATTCTGGAGCAAATTATACCCATCTGACTGTAGTCAGGGAAGGGTGTCTCACTGTTGCCTATGCTGGTCCATCCCCCTCCAACTGTACCTACTGAGCTTTCTGAACAGCTGGGACTACAAGCAGGCCCCATCCACACCTACATTAACATTTTCACACCAGACCAAAATAAAGACTTCTTTTGGAGTACTGGTTCACCCTTGGCTGCACATTAAAACTACCTTGGGAATGTCTGATTTAATTGGTCTGAAGTGCAACTTTGGCATATGAAATTTTAAAAACCAAATATCTGGCAGAGTCCACCATACTTTCTTTGTCCATCATTACTTTTTGTATAGAATTTGACTAGTTTGGGCACATTCCAACTTAAGGATTTTGTTGGCACTACCTGGGAGTTTATCGCACAACATCAAATGTAGCAACACTGGCAGTCACTAACCTCACAAACAAATTTAACACAGTCTAGCAAACATCAGCACCTCAGCTGTGAAAACGATCAAGACCAAGTGGGTTTGGTCAAAGTAATCTTCAGCTTCCCCTCACTATACCCCAACTACTCACACACACACCTTGTTCTGCATCAGTATTTGCTGCCTCTTCACTATTACCCCTCTCTTTGATTGGCAGATCAGGCCTTCTTAGAGCCATAAGCATCATCAGCTTATTACAACAGTGAACTTCCTCCCATCCACTGTGACCTCAGCCCTCATCACTATTCTCAACATTTCCCCTCTTTTCCTGCCTTCTTATCCTTCAGGCTCATCACACTGGTTGTTGTTTGGGGTCAAATGCAGCCACTTCTTTGTTGTCTGTATCCTTGAACATGCTAAGAGGTAGTGTTAGCAACAGAAAATATAGAGGCCACAACCTCGGAGCACCATTGAAGTCAAGCAGAGACAGCTCAGCCAGAGACTCTACCACTGAAGTGAGAACAAAAGGGGAGATAGCTGAATAGCCTTAGCCATGTAAAACAACAGTCTCTGAAAGTGAGCGATGGCTCAAGGGCAGAACTGGCACACTTGTGTGTCCTAGCCACTAAGGGGAAGCAGTAGGAAAAGCAGCAAGGGCGTGACAGTCACGGCTGGCAAACTCAAAGGGCAGTTCTGATCACAACTAGTTACTCTAGAAATACCATGAGTATCTGCAATTATTAGAGTCCACTACAGAATAAATTAGGAAGAAATGCAATGGGCTAAATGGTGTAACAAGTATGTGACTTGCTTTTCCCTAAAAGCAGAGACCATGTCATTTCCGTATCTGTGCATAACTATGCACCTTTAGATGGCACATCACCACAATCTTGTGTCTATCATCTTTTCAGGAAAAGCTACATAACAGTGAAATAAAAAGCTAGAAACTTAGAAGATGCCATATTATAGCATTTCACTCCACGTCCTCTTATTTTTTAGAAATGTTAGCACCTGCCAAGAGCTAAGCGGTGTGCAGGGAAATGGAAAGCCAAGAGCAACAGATCAGTTCATGATGTAACATTAGCCTACAGTGCCAGGTATTTTTAAATCATGCCTTAAAGAGAATGACTCATTGAAAACTCTCTTGCAAATGAAATAAGTTCTTAAACCTGAAGCCTTCATCACAAAGCTTCTTCTCACACTGAAGGCATAGCTCATTTCCTTCAGTGGGTGGCTAGCACTAGACATGATAACAAGTGTGAAAGCACCTCAGAAGGAACTCAGGAAATATGTGAATCGGGACCTGAAGTTCCAGCTGGGATTCCTACCATCTTGTAAGAACAGGGGGCTGAGACCCTACAATTTCAGCATCTAGATCATACCCAGATGTTCTTACAAACCACTGGTCTGGAGACAACAGCTTGTATCTCTGCTTATATGGCTGAGGCAGCTGAGGGCTTTACATCGTTAGTGCTCAATTCTCACAATGAGTCTACCAAGGGAGATTTCATTATCCCCATTTAGAGGAACTGCGATAGAAGGAGTTAAGGAGTTGCCCAAGTCAGCTGAACCATCCAGAGTCAGAAACCAGGGTCTATGAAATTCTCTAGTTCACTCTCCATTACCAACATTGCAGAGGACTTCATAGAAGATTTAAATAAGCCTGTGACCAGTAGAATCAATACTTGGGCTCTGATCTCCAGCTGGCATCTACCACCTTAGCTCCCAGGAACTCTATCTCCTTCATAGAGTTAGAAATTTTCTTCCAAGTCCAAACTTGACTATTTGAGCCCTTTATGCCCTCCTTCTTCCTTTTTCCTACTTCTTTCCTCTCCTCTTCCTAAATATAGCTCAAAATGAGCTAGATAATGTGTATTTTTAGATATAAAACCACACACAATACCATTAACATCCCAGAGCCGTTTCAGGACGGAGAGCACACTGCAGTTCTGCTAGGGCAGCCAGGGCAAAGCCAGGCTGCCCTAGGACAGGAATACAGCGATACTCCTTGTCAGAATCAGCTCTCCCGCACCACTGGATGAATAACCAACAAGTTCTATCAAATAAAGGTGGCCGTGGACATTTTCTATTCCCCCAACACACACACACACACACACAAACCTATTTTTTCTAATTGTATACTAAATGTATACAGCACGTAATATATTTTCTCATTTCAGAATCTGACAAAAGGTTGAAAGCTAATTTCTAATATAATCAATAAGGACTATATTAGAGATAAAGGTTGGTACTCGAAGAACCAGAAGTAATTTCAATAACAACTTCCTCTATCCACCATCATCACCATCCATTTCCCATAAGATCAAGAAATGGAAAAGAAAAAATAAAATAAAAACTGGGAGCAGCAAGATGGCCCAGTGGTAATCTTGCTTACCACCAAGCCATGAGCTCCAGCCCCAGGACCTACACGATAGAAGGAGGGTATCAGTTCCTACCAGCTCATCCACGAGCCATGACACGCAAACCCTTACACATATACACAATAAGCAAATATAGTACAGTAAGTTTAAGTGATAAACACATAAAAACAGTAACTGATCGCCCAGAAAGCCAGAGGACACCATGATCTTTAATTCCAGGTCCTCTATCTTAGTCACACTCAATCACAAATCCCTTAACCTCTTCCCAGTCAATCTGAGGTTGGGGCAGTGACTCTTGTGATATTCCATCTAATTTATAAGCAAAATTGTTGTTACCTCTTTCCACACTCTTGTCTCCTGAGGGTGCCACCTCGGTAGGTTCAATTATTCTTAAATTTCTCAGCTGAAAATCCTGGTGATTCGCCCTTAAAGAGAAAGAGCAGAATGCTGCAGACTTTGGCCCCAGGAAACGTAGTCAAAGAAGGAGTCAACCTGGCTGAGCAGTGTTCTTGTGAGTCAGAACTCTTACCCTGGTATCAGTGATGGCACAGTGGTTGCAGATAAACCACCCTCTGCTCTGTGCACCCCAGAGCAAGGAGCACTTCCCCATGGGGCACATTAGATTGCCATTGTCAAAACATACCCATAGCAGGCAGACCTCCTCAGCTCCTCTCTTCAATTACATCTGTAAGATTTATGTTCGGTAACTAAGTTCCCAATGACTACATTTTTCATTTGTACAAGGTTCTATTTAGTCCCATTTCACTGTTTTGTGGTGTCCTGTTCTTCTCCTCTGCTTCCAGTTTCTCCTCCTAACAGCTTGATCATTTTAGGCATTTATTTCAAACTTCCCACCTTGGATTGCAACTCTTGTGATTGTTGGATATGTGCTTCTCCCCATTGGTGGCTCACTGGGAGTTTATCTTCATGAGCTGGGGACGTAGCTCAGTTGGTAGAATCCTTGCCTAGCATGCAGAAAGCCATGGGCTCAATCCCCAGCATTGTACAAACCAGTAGTTAACGCTAAAAATTGGAAGCTCAAAGTTACCCTACACTACTTAGTTCAAGGTCAGCCCCAGATACATGAGAACTTGTCTCAAGGAACTGAGGTTTATCTTCAGCCAGGCATATGGTACACAGCTATGATCTCAGCACTCCTTAGGGGGCTGAAACAGGAAGGCTGAGTTTGAGCCCACTCTGGGCTACAAAGAAAACGACTATCTCAAAAGTGGAGGAGTGGGGCCTTGTCTTGACCAGGAACTACGAAAAGCTATTTTCTGGTTCATATAAGCATTTCTGTCAGTTTGCCAATTTTCACATTAACTTTTTAGGCAAATCCTCCATAGGTGCCATGGATCTCAGACATAAAGGCCTCCATGTGGATCCAACACCTTCCCAGGGTACGTTCTCCAGCATCCCTAGCATGCTGTAAGTCCCTCTAAATCTGTGGCACCTGATAATTCTCTATCCTGTTCACTAGGGTACTGGCTGGGAACCTTCCTTCCAGTATGTAGATCTTAGTGTAGACACTGTGGTGGATGAGATTTCTGACTTGGGAGGTGGGGCAGGGGGACAGGAGAGAAAGAGAAAGAGAAAGCAACAGCACGGTCTACAAAGTGGGGGCAGGAAGGAAGGGCAAGGGATAAACGGCATCCAGGAGCAAAGAGGAAGGCTGTGTCCATGTGAGACAGCTACAGGAGGTCTTTCTGTAATGCTTGCCATTTTAGCAAAGAATGATCTTTAAAAAAAAAATTAAAGAGTTAGCCATGTTCAATTCTAGAGAAAGAACATTCCAGAAGAGGAGTTTAACAAATACAATGGCCATGAAGTCTCTACAAGGCTAGAGCACAGAATGAGGCCTTGAATTTGTTGTTCAAAGTAAGACATGACAGACATCTCATAGATGTTGGAGCATTTGACCTCAACACAACACCAGGAAGCACAAACATTGGTTTTATCCCAGTAATACAAAATTGGTCAACATAGGATTTAATGTAAAACACCAGATCAACAGGATAAAAAGCAAAATCAATGTCAAGACATGGAAAAAAAAAATCATTTGACAAACGCAACACTCAATGATGATAAAAGTACTCAGCAAACTAGAAAGAAATTCTTTGAGCTGGACACAAGATGGCTCAGCCGGTCAGGGAGCCTACAGCTAAGAAAGATTAGCTGAGTTTGCTCTCCACGGTCCACATAGTGGAAGGACAGACATGACACCCCCAAGATGTCCTCTGCCCTCCATATGTGTGCACACACAAGACAAATAAGTGAATTTTTTAACTTTCCCAACCTAACTAGAACTACAAGATGTGTGAAAACTGAATATGATAAGAAAGAAATGATAAGGAAGAAATAAGACAGAAATTACTCTCTCTACATGGTTTTTTCCTGGGCAATTAGGCAAGAAAAATGAAACAAATGTATCCAGATCAGAAAGCAAATAAAATTCTATTTGCAATTACATCCATTTGAGAACACAAAACCTTAAGGAATTCACAAAAAAGGTAAAGTAACTGAGCTCACCAAAGACACAGTAAGTTAAATTAATTATACCTTCATATCCTTGCTCTCAACATCAAAAAATAAAGGAAGACCCAGCATCAGGAACAATAAAATACTTAATACATTTAGGGAATGAAGTGTAAAATGTACACTCTAACATATACAAAAGATTGGTGACATGAGTTAAATAAGACCTGAATATATACATTCATGGATTTGAAGACTTACTTATCATTAAGATAATGCTCGATGGGTTTGATGGTGAACTCAGAGGCAGAGCCCAGTCGATCTCTGTGAGTTAGAGGCCAGCCTTATCTACACAGCAAGTTCCAGGACAGCCAGGGCTACACACTGAGTCCCTGTCTCAAAAAGAAAAAGATGTTAATATAAGATTGAACATTCTTTATCAAAATTTCAGCTGACTTCTATGCATAAGCTGACAAGCAGGTCCTAAAATGTAGTAATACAAGGGACCAAGATTAGCCAAAAGAGTCCCAATTATCTCAACTCACCAATAAAAAGATAACCATAATCTGAAAATGATCAGACTATGAACAGACTTTTCTTCAAATGGTCAAAGACACACAAGATGTTCAACACTACTGAATATGGCGACTCACACATGCAATCCCAACACTCAGAATGCTGAGGCAGGGGGACTGCCATGAATTTGAGTTCAGCCTAAACTTAAGTGCAATTCTACCTAAAAGAAGAAAGAAAGAAAGAAAGAAAGAAAGAAAGAAAGAAAGAAAGAAAGAAAGAAAGAAAGGAAGGAAGGAAGGAAGGAAGATAAAGAAAAAGATGTTTATTCAACATCATTTAGCACTGAAGGGTGGAGCTGTAGCTCAGAGAAAAGCATGGCTCTCCCAGCATGCTTGAGTAGCTCCATCCCAGCACTGGAGAAAGAAAAAAAAAAAAGAGGCCACAGGATGGCATTTTTCACCCACTAAGAGGATGATAATCCAGGGCTGAAGATACTCAGCAATTGAGTGCTTACTACTCTTACAGAGGATCCAGGCTTGGTTCTCAGCACCCACACAGTGGCTATAACTCACAGCTGCCTTTAACTCCAGTTTCAGAGGATCCAACACTCTCTTTAGGTCTCTGCCGGCTCCTGCACATACACACATTCAACCACACACACACATACACGTAAAATATAATTTATTTGTGTGAGACAGGGTTTCACTATGTAGCTGACTGGTCTGAAATTCATTGTGTAAACCAGGATCTACCTGTCTGTACATCCTGGGAGCTGGGATTAAAGGATTAAAGGCATGGCCCACAAAAAAAAAAAAAAAAAAAAAAAAAAAAAAAAAAAAAAAAAAAAAAAAAAAAAAAAAAAA
>PVIH01000985.1:0-127554 GCA_004025045.1 Sigmodon hispidus | reverse complement strand
GATAGTTCCTTTAAAAATTAAGTATGAGGCCAATGGTGCTGGTGTATGCCACTGATCCCAGCACTCAGGAGACAGAGACAGGTAGATCTCTGTGAGGTCAAGGCTAGCCTCAGACTAGTTCCTACAGACTGAGTTCCAGGACAGCTACACAGAAAATCTTGTCTCAGAAAAAAAAGAAAGAAAAAAAAATTATCCATACTCATGCAATTCTATTAGTAGGCATATACACAAAAAAACTAAAAATATAGTCTCATAAAAAGTTGTTCACAGAACTACAGGTGTAGCTCAGGGGTAGAGCATTTGCCCAGCATGCAGTATACATAAGATACTGAATTCAATCTCCAGCACTGTAAAACGTAAAAAAGGAAAAGACAAAATTATGCTAAGAAAAAACTTGTCACACACTCACACACACAAAATACAGTGTATTATATGAATGACTAGAATGGGCAACTAGAGAGACAAAGTAAACTCTTAGTTGTCAAGGGCTGAAAGCAATGGGAAGTTGGGATGAGTTCTGATGAGAACATTTAAAATGGGAGCCAGGATTGGGGAAAGGACCCACGGCTGCACTTTGCAGAGGACCTGGATGATTCTCAGCACCTACAGGGCAGCTCACAACAGTCTATAATTTCAGTTCCAAGGGATCTAATGCCCTCTTCTGGCCCCCAAGGGCTACTGCATACATGTGGTGCACATAAAACTCATTCACAAACACACATATGCAAAATAAAAAATAAGTAACTCTAAAAAAATTATTTGGAAATAAAAATGTCCTAAACATCAGTGGCAGTAATTTTAATAATTACTCAGTAATTATTAAAAACCATTCAACTAACTATTGGGTAAGGAAAGTATTTAAGAATCAGAGTCCAAGCCTCTCACTGTCTCCAAAGCCTACACTTCTCCAGATCATGAGAAGCCAAAAGGTTCATAAGTGGGAAAGAGTGTACAGAGCACTCACTGCTCCATCTTTGTATAAGATGGTGATGGCCAGAACTAAAAACTATACGTTAGTCTCCCTTCCTCCCTCTCTTTTTAAAAAGAAATCCCAACAGAGTTCTAGGTAGACGTCCAAACTCCATTCCCAGCCTGCGATAAAAATCACAGTTCTAATGCTTCAGCTGAGAGCAAATAAGAACCAAGTGCTCAATTATACAGTGAAGCAAAACAAGCTTCTAAGAAAGGAGGCAACACTGTCTTCCGTCACACACAGCCCCCCCTCTTGATTTGAGGACCTTCTTCATTTCAGTTCAAGACTTGGAGTCTTGATGTGCCACATCATGGATGCAGCCTTAGTTAGTACACTCCTCTGGTCATAACTAGTTCGGGTAACATTTAGTCAAGTGTGTCCAGTGAGAATAAGAACTAAGAGTCCTCCTCCAACCATACAAATGTAAGACTGTGACTGTCAGCCTAGGAGTCTCATTGCCTGAAATAAGGAAAAAGTCTGCCCCCCCCCCACTACTGTGTCACTCTATGGATCCAACAATGACTATGGTCTGGTCCTCTCAGCCTTTGGCATTATATCACTATACACCTTGCCTAACCTTATTTCCAACAGAAAACTTCCATAAAGGTCTATCCATGTGGACAGTTACCCATACCCTTCCACAGTGCACATGTGAATTTCTGATCGCACTTAACATGCTGACCCAAGACCAGGTCCAGGTCAAAGTTGGATTGAGATCTGTCCCCTCACAAAACACAAGCATAATATGGTCAGAATTCCACAAATAAGTCGGGCTGCAGGTTCTCATGAGTTCACTGGAGCTTCAACTGCTCTTAGACAATGAGTAAACCTCTGTGTATCACCACAGTTTTAATTCTGACCTTTGTGTGTACTTATTTCCCTTTTTTAATAGCTAAGTGTGCCTGGTTTGAAGGGAAAATAAACTAAAACATGTTCAACGTGAGACTGAAAAATATCTTCGCACTTCCTGTGTCCAAGGAGAACCCAGAGCAGGTTCCTGGTGGGATTTTCCGGAAGGTTATACCAATCTATTTCCTGATATAGCCCCGGAGAGCATAAGTGTGGGGAGGGCCCCAAGGCTGCCTTGTCTCTGTGGAGGAGCTGAATTAAAAGATAAAATGCAGACATCAGAATGGTCAGGGTTGCAACTTTAGATTGCCGCAGGGGAGGATGGGTGAGGGCAGAGACACAACCACCTCTGGGTACCCGGGGTGGATTCAAGAGGGACCAACTTCCTGCAACAGCAGGGCCTTCCCTCTGGGCCCGGGTTGGTGAAGAGGCAGTTCCTCCGACACACTGGTCCTGGGACGGGCTCCGGCCGCCCGGAGGTGCCCGCGGCCCGGCCGGAAGCCAAGTCCTGCCGGGCTGCACCGATCGATCCCCGGCTCCAGCTCAGAAGGCTCCCGCCAGTCTTGGCCATTCCCCGACGGCCGCGGGCCCGCCGCTCCTCGCCCTCTCTTCCCTACCCTCCCGGGTGTGCGGCTCGCGCGCCCGGATGCCGGCCAGCCGGCACAGTCCCCTCACCTTACTCGCGGTGGCTTTCTGGAGGCTGCCATTCGGCGGTGACGTGCCCCAGCCCACGTCAAGGGAGCGCAGACCAGCTGATCACCGGCGGCAAGGCGCGCGCACCGGCCAGGCCACGCCCCTATCTGTGGCGTGCTCACGCAGGGCCCCGCCCAATTGTAGGCTCCGCCCATCCGACGGGGGCGTGGTCAGGTTTCGGAACCCCTGCAGGCTTTCGCTGGAAGAAGGTGGTGCCCTGTGCGACTTGTTAGGAAGAGGGCGCCACTGCTGCCCATCAGCACTTCTCTTCCAGAAGAGTTTTGCCAGCTGTTTAGGCTGCAGTGCTTCCCTAGTCTGTTCCAGACTTCAGGTCAGCTAAGACGAGTGGGTCGTGGCCAGCTCCGCAAGTCTATTTTAGGGTTCTGGAGATACTGGACACGGATATAACTTGCTAAGACCTTAGAGATGTCACCCAAATTATTTTTCTTCAAACAATTTCAAAACCTGCTGCACACTTGGGTAACTACTGAGCCCATCAACGGGTTCCAAACCTAGCTCCTAATCCCACACACTAAAATGTTCTCCAACTAATGGTTATTCCGTGCCCTTAAAGTGCAAAATCTTGAAATGATCTCTGCCTTTTTCCCAGTCTGTGTCCCTTCTGCCCAAAATCCGAGTGATTCTGGCTTCAAAATAGATCTCTAGCCCACCCATTTTTCATCATATTTACCTGTCATCTGATGAAGTCACTTCCACTGCACCTGTGTGACACCTGCACGGCAGTCAGAACAATCCTATCCCGAGGTGCCCTGTAGTGTTTACTGGAGTTACCTTGTCACCTGGGAGAAACACCTCTGAGCTGGTCTGTGACTATTGTCTTATGTTAATAAATATGGAAAGACCCATCTTAATGGTGGGCAGAACCACTCCCTAGGCAGAGGATCCTGATAACATGAATGGGTGGAAATGAGCCCTCTGCTCTGGCAAAGACACCAGTTCTCTGAAGCTTTTGTCTACTATGACTTTCCCGCCATGATGAATATAACCTGAAACTGTAAGCTAAATAAACCCTTCAGCCCCTCACATTCCTTTGTCAGAATATTTTACCACAGCAACAAGAAACTAGGACATTCCCCATTTCATTCAGGATGAAATCACAGCTCACACCTAGCTCACTCACTGCTGGCCTTAGCTGGCCTTGAGAAGGCCGAGCACACTCAGCTCCCTTCCCCCAAGGGTCACCTCCTCAGTAAAATCTACTAAAGCTTTAAACCCCCTCTGACATAGCCACTCTCCCAGAGCCACTATTCTCCTCATTTTAACATGACTTTATCTTTTAAAAGTATATTCTGCCCCTTTCTCTCTACCCTATACACATACTATAGCCATCAATACAGGAGCTGTTTAAAAATGAGCAATAGCTGACATTTCGTAAATTCTCTCATGTTTTCTACAGAAATGAATGTCCCCAGATTGCACACTTCTCAAGATCAGGAACACTGCCTCTCTTGTTCATTGTTATGTCCCTAGTGCTTATAACAACACCTGGCACTAGATGGAACTGGCCACATTTTTTAAACTCAGTGCCCCCAAGTCTCAATACACCTGTGTCAAATGGGTCCTGCTGTCCTCCAGAAAGTATGTGGTATGGCATGTCTGTTCATTTCAAGTTTACAGAGCCAAAAAGAGAGACTGTAAACAAAGTGACTGGCTCCTGCCCACACCCAAAAGAATAGCAGAGAGAAAACCAGAGGCACCAGAAGGCGTTCTAAGTGAATCCAAAAGATAGCAAGCAATTTTTGACCTATTGCCAAGGAAAAAGGAGTTGGCTCAGAATGTATGTCATTAGCTTTAGAGGAGAGAAAGAAGCAATGGGTATTCCCTGAACTAGACTTGAATTCCTGTTTGCAGCACAGCAAAGCCATCTTCATGGTCTTGAAGCTCTTTGGGGAAATCCCAGGAAGAAGACTCGGAGAATAATTGCCGGGATGGGAGAGCAGGAAGGGAAAGTGTGATTTGAGTCTGGAGACCTCATGTCTCTGTAGGTAGACACACTGACATGACTGATCACTATCTGTCTAGCCCACAACAACCCAGTGAACCAAGAGACTATTTCTGCTATTTTCAAAGACTGATGAAAATTACAGTGTCTATTCTTGCGTTAGGATGTTCTTAGCTCCTACACACAAAAACCAATGGGCTGTAGGTAAGGGGCCCTTGAAATGGCTTATTCCAAGCTGCTAGCTTACTCAGTGGAAAGAGGGAAGCAATAGGTTTGTAGCATTTGAATGCTAGTGCAAACAGAAATAAGTGCATGAAAATGTTGTAAATTGAATTGTGCCCACTGCCAACCCACCCTCCCCCCCAAAAAAATCATAGATTACTCCAGTTCCTCTGATCTTATTTGGGCATGTGATTAATTAAAATGAATCCTTTTCAAAGCAGACCGATTCCCACTCTAATATGACTAATTTAAAAAGGAATCTGGACACGGTGTATACAGGGAGAATTCCATATGAACATGAAGGCAGTGATCACAGTGTGCCAGCAAGCCAAGCACAAAGATTGCCAGGAGCCACACAAAGCCAACAGAGAAGTTTGATCAGATTCTCCCCTGAGGAAAAAAGTAAGTGATCCCATAGATGCTTTGATCTTACCTATTACCATTCCAAAATTCTGGGACAATAAGTTTCTGGTTTTGGAGGCACCAGTTTATGGTAGTTCTAGAAAACTAACATAAAGCAAGTTCTAGAAGTCCAGGTATGAGTTTTGTAGACTGTTGTTTGGGTTACCCACCATTCACTCCCATAACTGTGTTATCCATAGGCCCCAACAGTCACTCCTGCCCGCTCTCTTCAGTTTTCGGTCTGTGTGGTCCAGGTGAGATATGTGAATCCCAGAGAGTACTGTGTGACTGGGACACAAACCCACAATAGGCGCAGAGAAACCAGTGCCACACAGTAAGGTTGGCACGATTAGGCTGGAATGGAACCTTGCCCTTCTCTGCCAAACAACAGCAGAAGCTCTACTGGCAAGCTGCTGGCTCTGGTGCCTGCGACCTTCCAATGACGCAAACAAAGGCAGCAAAAGGAAGCAAGGACAGAGGAGAGAAATAGACCTCAAAACAGCACCTGAGCCCTGAGTCTTGTGGGGCCATGGACCACATCTTCCATTACACCTCTCAGCTGTCAGCCAAAAAATTTCCTTAAGTCGTTTTGACAGGGGTTTTCTGTCACTTTTGATTAAAAGACTCCTTACTGAGTCGTTTAAATAACTTGCACAGTTGGATTTTATGCATGGATATTTATAGTTTTATTATTAATTGTGAACTAACAAATAAAAGATTATAAAACAATGTAATATTCAATTTTTATAATACCTAGCTATAGATTTAGATACAAACCGTTCTAGTGTAAATGCTTATTCAGAATAAAAGCGAAATGATCAATAGTGTCTTGGAGCTCATCTTGGGATGAAACCATTTCTGTCTTCCCTCTTTTTTGTTGTTGTTGTTTGCTTTGTTGTTATTTGTTTCTTTTGTTTCTTTTTTTCCCTTCTATCTCTGGCTAGAGAGATAGTTCACAGAGTAAAGAAATCTACCTCAAAGCTAGACAGCTTGCATTTGATCCCTAGGTCCGACCTGATGGAAGGAAAAGAACGAACCTTCTTAGTTTTCCTGTACTCCACACACACCCTTTGGCACATGCTCATAGAAACATAGTTTTTTTCCCTGTTTTTTTTTTTTTTTTTTTTCCAGGTAAAAGGTTGAGAATTTAGCTTAGGGGTAGAAACCTTGTCTTGCATACCCTGAGTTAATTCCCCATTGGTGCCAAGAAAGAAAATACAGGTATTCTTAATTTTGCCTTTCTCTTTGTGAGGTAAATCAGGAGCAATTTACATCTCCTAAACCTAAGCATTTCAATAGTGATTCTTCAGGATTTGAGTTGATAACAGGTTAATATCCTATGTACTGATGGGGGCTATGGCAAAATTCCTAAATTCCTTCAATAAACTCCCACATGAAGAGACTTTGAAAATGAAATCCTTGCAGTAAATTAAATAAAAATACTGATTCTGAGAAGATTTTTAACTGTTCCAATGTTTCTATGGACTCTAATGAAATTGATAGTCAAAGGAGCAAAAATGAGTAAGGGCCTCACAAATTAATATAAAATGTTCTCTGTAACTTAACTAAAAGATAGGCTTATGGTTCCACCCTGGAGAGGAATGGGGAAAGAGAGCCAGCTTTCAGCATTGGGGAGTCTGCCAAAGCAATGTACTGTAAGTGAAGGGAGGGAGACCGCGTTTGGCTCACCTCACAATCTCCTCACCCTTTGTCTTCAGTGAAAACTGAACTCAGACCTTTTGATATCGGAGTTCCATTTGCTCTTGGCAAAGTTCAGTTCTCTCGTTCAAAAAAAAAAAAAAAAAAAAAAAAAAATTAGACCTTATGAGGCCCACGGGGTTTCGCGGACATCAAAAGGTTGTTGCAAAAACAGTATTTTGATGAGCTAAGTGTGATTAAATCCCAAACATACAGAGTCAGTGATTTCTGGAGTATACATACCCTCCGTGCTGCTGGGAGAAAGGTGGGCAGTATGTAGCCTGTCTCTCCCTTGAATCCTTCTTTGGAATATTTTATTCTCTTCCCAAGAAACCTTCAGTAGATGGGGGAGGCCTTTGCCAAACAGGCAGAGAAGCAAGCATGGACAGCTGTTGATGATGTTGATTTCTCAGTCTCTTTCTTCCTGGTTACTGTTAAACACATGGCTCTGGACAGAGCTAGGTTGGCCAGAGGAGGAAGGTCTGGAGATGATCTCTATCCTGGGTTCTGCCGCTGAATGGAAGGATAGCTTCAAAGCAGGCACTGCATTCCTCTCTCCTGACGTCCTCAGGGCTACTCCTTGAACCCTTCTAGACCTTCTATATAGCTGTCAAGACCTACGCAGAGAATCTGACACTGGAAGTTATGCTCTGTGTGGCCTTCACTGGATTCTTTTATAACAGTTTTATTGGGGAAATATTCACATACCATACAATTAGGCTGTTTACAATGTGCAGCTCAGTGGTTTGGGGATATTCACAGCTATCACCACAATCAATTTTAGACAATTTTCTTCATCTCAGAAAGACATCCGTACCCTCTGTGCTCACTTTCCGTTCCCAGCTCTCACCTTCCAAACCCCAGGGAACTAGTAATCTCTCTGTCTGGATAAATTTATCTCATATAGAAATTGTATATAAATGATATTGGATAACATGAGAGTTTCTTACTGGCCCTTTTCATTTAATATGTCATTTTTTAAGATTTTGGGGGTTTGTTTGGTTTGCTTCGGTTTGGTTTTTGTGGGTTTTGTTGTTGCCATTGTTTGTTTTGGGGTTTTGTTTGTCTGTTACTGGTTTTTCAGGATAATATTTCTCAGTGTAGCCTGGGCTATCCTAGAACTTACTCTGCAGACCAGGCTAGCCTCAAACTCCTGTCTCTACTTCCCAAGTGCAGTACCACCATGTGCTTTGTGGGGGTTTTTTAAAATAAATTTATTTTTATTTTATGTGCATTGGTGTTTTGTCTCAATGTATGTCTGTGTGAGGGGGTCAGATCCTGGAGTTGTGGACTGTTGTGAGCTGCCGTGGGTGCTGGGAACAATTCCTGGTTTGTTCCTGGATTGTTCCTAACCTGGATCCTCTGGAAGAGCAGTCAGACCATCTCTCTAGTATCACACACACATACACATACACACACTTTGGTTTTTTGTTGGTTTGTTTTTGCTTGTATTTTGAGAGTCTGTGTGGGGGTATGTATATGTGAGTACAAGGGCGCCTGAAATCCAGAAGAAGGTATCAGATCTCCTAGAGCTGCACTTTTAGGTGATTGGGAACACTATAAAATGGCATTTTAAAGTTTATCCAAGCTGTAGCAAGTACCAGTACTTGATTCCTTTTTTTTTTCCTCCAAAACGCACTAAATAATATTCCAGATAATGGGGAATTATCTTTTGCCAGAGAATGGACATTGTGATATTCCCACTTTGGGGACACATGGATGTAGGGGTTTGAATGAGCATGCCCCCCCCATAAGCTCAGATGTTTGGATGCCTCAGTACCTAGTTGGTGGAGCTGTTTAGATAGGTGTAGGAGATGCGGCCGTAATAGTGGAAATATGTCACTGGGGGCAGGCTTTAGGATTTCCAAGCCTCACACCATTCCCAGTGCTTCCCTGGGCTCTGCTTCCTGTTTGCAGTTTAAGATGTGATCTCTTAGTTTGCAACTTCAGCAACCGTGCCTGCACTTCCCTGCCATGATGGACTCCAGTGCATCTGATACCCTCAGCCCAGACAAACTCTTTCTTCCATAACTTGCCCTGCTCATGGTATTTTATCTACTACAGTGAACAATGTTAATATTGAACTTCATTTACAGCTTTTTATTTGCACATATATTTTGGTTGTTTTGAGAAGTTAGCTAGGAGGTAAAGTATTAATCACATGATCAGTCCATTTACCCCTTTGAGGAACTCTGTTTTCCAGGATGGATGCCTAGGTCATTGCAGGTTCCCAGGATCACCATGACAGCTGTGGTCGCTGTCATTAGCACATTCACTGCTGTCTCTCTTTTCTAGCCCTCTTGGTGGGTGCAAAGTGGCCTCTCACTGTGGTTTTGAGTTCTATCTCCCTGACACTAGTGACATCAGCATTTTTTCATGTGCTTATTACATTTGTGTGTCTCAGGGGGATGATGTGTCTTTTTGGATCCTTTTCCAATTTCAAATTCAGACTGTTTATCATTGTTATTGTTGTCAGCACTGTTGAACTATAAGCACTCTATATATTCTACATGCAAATCTCTAATCAAATGTATGATTATTTGTTCCCATAAGTTGCTGCAGGTCATTGCATTTCAAGTTCTGACTAGAGGAGCTGGAGACACTTTAGTGGTTAGGAATTCTCACTCCTCTTGCAGAGAACCTAGGTTTGGATGCTCGCACCAACCTGCAGTGGCTCACAACTACCTGTGACATACAGAGCACATACATGCATACACATTAAATGAAATTAACAGACAATTAAATGGAAACGCTTTAAAAGGAATATTTCAGCATGTAAATATCCTTCTGTTCAGTTTCCTTTGAAAATGCACATTGCTTTGGAGATGCTGCCTTTCCTCCCATTCAGTCAGTACACTGGGAGCAGGCTGTCCCCCAAAGATGAGTCACACAGCCCCCCCATCTGGTAAGCTGCTATTCTCTACCTGCCCAACATCTGATTTGTGACTTCTCTTTCCCCAGAATCTAACAAAGCATGGCCTGGGTTTCAACCCCATTGGAATTGTCCTTGCAATCGAGTTAAAGAGCTTCCTGCCAGAATGCTGTCACCTTTGGCGCTAAAACAAACTTCTTCCCAGCTTAACACCCACTAGCAAGTCCTCCACTCTTGCTATTTTGCAATTTTGGTTTTTCAAGTCCTGGGGCAAGTCACTGGGCCTTGGCAGAATTTTGGCAGTTTTACTAGTACTGATGTCATGAATGTCCCTTGCCATATGCATTCTCATTACTAACTCAAACCAGACACATGGAGCTGAAAAAAAAAAAAAAAAACCAGACCAACGGGCTGCTTAAGCTTCAAAACACAGCATTAAAATACTCAGAAAAAAATAGAACAGTTTAGTGCTTAGGCCCACATCCAAGAATGAAAATTACCATTTCTCATTATTAACGAACACTTGCCCTGATCACAATTTTCGATAAAAGCCTCCTCTTGAAATAAACATAGATATGTGTGTATGTATATACATATATATGTTAGTGAAATGGCTGTGTGTGTGGTGTGTGAGCACACAGGGGTCAGCACATGGAGGGTACACCCATACATATACATGGAAGCCAGAGGAGTTCTATCTCTCTCCACCTTACTCCCTTGAGACAGAGTCTCCCCAAACCTGGAGCCAAATTGGCAAGTACAAACTCTCCCATCTCCACTCCCCAGGGTGTTCGGTCACAGGTGGGTCAGCAGCCTGCCCAGCTCTATGTAGGTGCTGGGGATCTGAACTACAAGCACTCTCATTCCTGAACCATCTGCCCAGGTCCCTTATGTATAGCATTCCTATTCCTGTTTCTTACTAGCCTTTATCTTTTTACTTACACTTGCTTCTCTTAAATATTCTTTTTCATCCTTGTATTTTTTAAAAACAGCTTTGTTGGGATATAGTCCAGACATCTTACAATGCCTCCACTAAAAGACTACACTTCTATGGGGTTTGTGTTTGCAGAGTTGCATATTCATCCCCACAGTCCATTTTTGACATTTTTATCACCATGAAAAGAAATATTATATCCTTTAGCATAACTCATTTCCTCCATTCTTTCCAGCTTTGAGAATCTTCCAATCTGTTTGCTTTTTCTTTGTTACTTTGACCACTTCATATGAACAGAATCAGGCCACATGCCACTCTAGCTAGCTTCTTTCACTGACCACAGTGTTCTCAGAATTGATCCACAATGTAGCCTGAGCCAGAACTTCTGTTATTGCAGAATAATCCATTAACTGGAATGCTACTTTTTGTGAGGTTTGTTTCATTTGATTGTATTTACTTTTGTTTTGGTGTGTGTATGTGGTGTGCATACCCTGGTACATAGATGACAGAACATGCATATAGATGTCAGAGGACAACTTTAGGGTCAGTTTTCTTCTTCTGCAGTGGATTCTGGGTATTAAAATTAGGTCTTCAGATGTGTGCAGCAAGTGCTCTTACCCACTGAGCCATCTGAGAAATCCTCATGTTACTGTATTTTTGGAAACAGAATTTTGCTGTGTAACTGAGGCTAGCCTCAGATGCACTGTATACCTCAGACTGACCTCAAATTCACAGTCCTGCCTCAGCCTCCCATGTGTTGGGATTATAGATGTGCACCACAACACCAAGCCACATTTTATCTTTGCATTCTAACAGACCTTAGAGATTTTTCCACTGCGGGGGTGGGGAGCACTGTGAATAATGCTGCTATAAACATTTGGGCATAATACATTCTAAAAACATATCTTTCTAGGGATAGAATTGCTGGATTGTGTTGTAATGCTGTGCTTAATATTTTGAAGAAGTGACAAGCTTTTAAAAGGTGATTTCTCCACTTGGCATTCTTAGAAGCTGGTGGCTAAGGGTTCAGTCTCCTCCACATTATTGCTGTTCTTGCCATACTTATTTAGTATGGATTCCATCCTTCCAGGTACTCTCCCCAGATTTCAGACAAAATTCCTGATGGTATTTGCCATTGATAAATTATAGTGACATTTAATCTTAGCATGACCCTTATTTAGTCTCTCCTTCTAGGAAATCTATTGGGGGAAAAAAAACCTTCAGGGGCTTCTCTATAATTTACAACTAATTATATGTCCACGGTGCAGTATAAGCCTGCAATTCTCAGTACCTAGTCTGGGTATGTTAAATACAAACAAAATAAAGCTAAATTCAAGCCATGAACATGGAATTTAGGAAATAAAAATCCCAAGGATGCATTCATCAACATTTTCATTTCATAGATGAAGATTCTTAAAGCAAACTAAGACACTTATGTGAGCAAGACTACATAGCTATTTATTATAGAATAAGACTAAAACTTGATCTTATCGATCCACGCTGAAGTCCCAGACAGCGCTGCTCAACAAACACAAGAGTGTTAATAATTTCCAAAACAAAGGCATCATACATACACACACACAACAAAGTTTATAAATATTCAAGTGTAACATATTCTAAAACCAAAAGGGAAAGCTGAAAGCTAATTCTATTCAACTACTATATTGAATGCATGCTACATGGCATTTTAAGATTTTTCTTGGGAGATGGAGAGCTAACTCTGCATTTAGGAGCACTCTCCACTCTTGCAGAGGACCTGAGTTCAATTCCCAGCACCCACGTGATCTCAAACCATGGTCTGTAAAATCAGCTCCAAAAAACCAGCACCCGCTTCTGGTGCTATGCTCAGATGCACATACACACAGATACATATACATGCACATGATTTAAAACTCACCTTTAAGAGGTCTTTGCTTAAATGGTTGCTGCTATGGTTGGGGTATGATTTATTCTCCCAGAGGTGCTAAGTGCTAAACACAGCATTACAATACAGTCCAGCATTCTAACCCAAATGAGGTATATGTTTTCAAAATGTGTTATGCCCAAATGTTTATAGCAGTATTATTCACAGTGCCCCCCCCCAAAGTGGAAAGTCTCTAAGGTCTGAATCTGAGGTCTGTCTGGGGTATACAGTGCATCTGAGGTACACAGCGAGATTCTGTTTCCAAAAATACAATAAAATGGGACTGCTTAATGCTGTGGGATTATGCTTTTGAACGTTAATAAAAGGTTGATTGGCCAGAAGGCAGACAGGAAGCATGGAACTACTGGACTAAGAAACCTCTGGGAAGAGAAAAGACAGACCAGCAGACACAGAGGAAGATGAGAATGGTGCTCTGAGAAAAGGTACCAAGCTATGTGGCTGAACAAGATAAGGATCATGAGTTAGTTTAAGAGTAAGAGTTAGCAAGTAATATGTCTGAGCCATAGGCCAAACAACTTGTAATGAATATAAGCCTTTGTGTGATTATTTGGGACTTCAGGTCCAGACCCCAGGGTTAGGATGGGCCAGAAGCTTCTGGCTACAGTTTAGATGGCTCCTGCTGATGTGATATATCACCCCTGATATTCACAGAGCCAAAATATTCATTGACATCAAGCCTATGGCTACTCTTTAAATTTTGTAACACCCAAACATGATGATGAATTTCTATAATCCTATCACTTAGAGGTTGAGGCAAAAGAATCGGGAATTCAAGGTCATCTTCGGCTATACAGTGAGTTTGGGGCTGATCTGGGCTTTATGAGACTCTGTTTCAAGCAGAAATTCAGCTAGAGAGGAGTAATACAGTCCTGTGTTTGACTGAAGGTCTGGAGTACTGTTGTCCTCCATGCCCACCTGTTTGCTAAAAGGATCTTTACTAGGACACTTAACCCAGATGACTGGGACATATGTGAGATGTTGACACGCGCGTGTTGACTGCGAAATTCACGTACAGAGCTCTGGGAGGGGGGAAACGGAGAGTGGGAGAGAGGGAGGCAGAATAAACAAAGATAAGGATAAACACCATGGGCAGCAGATCTGTGCCTACGTGCAGGCTCGTCGAAGAAACGGGGTGGGGGTGGGGGCCTTTGGCCTACATTCACCAAGCAGCAGACAAGCAAGACTTCTGCGGAGAAATAAAGACAATATGTTGCCCAAGTTCTCTCAAGGGAAGATCTGGGAACAGTGGGCATTCTTTGAACTGAAACCCTTCACCTCCTCTCCTTGGAGAAGCAGGGTGTGTTTCCAGAAAGTGCTCTGTTGTGTAGCACATCAGCTCTCACCATCACTAACTGGTGACCTAGGCCATGGTAATTTACAGATAGCCCTTGTGGACTCCAGATCCTGTGGAGTGCAGCAGTGCATAAACCAGCCTGCTGCCAGCTAGTCCTCACACTCTCATAGGGAGTGTGAAAGTAATACCGCCCATTATCAGCTTTCTTTTGGTCCTAGGAAGGGACCAAGGCTCGCTCTTCAGCGGAGTCACGGGCCCCAAGAGGAGTTCCAAATGTCAGGTGCCTGGACTGCTTCTGACTAGCTGTGGATGCTTTGGTAACTTAGTTTCCTCTCTCAATGAAGTGAGGGAAGGATGCCCAACTCCAACGGCTGTTCTCTAAAGACCGAAGAAAGAAAAGTGCTTTGCACTGTCTAGAGTGCAGGAAGAACGCCATTCCCACAAGGCATTTTAAAAATCTCAAGTCTCTACATCTTCATAAATCATATGCCGTCACAGCAGGAGTTGTCTTTGGGAACCATCTATTTCACTGACCTTATGAGACAAGCAGTCTGCTCTCCTGTGACATGAGGTGATGGCCCTGATCAGTGTGTGGTCCCATCAGTCTAAGGTTCTATCAATGCCCTCATTGTAGAAAACGAGGCACACCTGCACACACCAGAGTAGATTTGCCCTCCATGCCGGGGGTCCGGGGGCCTTGCTATTATGCTAAGCAGACACCTTTCCTACAGTGTTGGCTCACTATTCAAACCAGCTTCAGAGACCCCTGGGTGAGACTGGGCGGTGCATGAGCTCACAACACACACGGGAGAGCAAAGAAAGACCTATACTCTTTTTCTCTTCACCAGCAAACTGAGTGTGTGTGAGAAGAGGGACAGACAGCTGGGGGACTGGACTGAAGCGCAGGCCAGCTGTAAAAACAACCTGTCCCAGGCTTTTGTCACAAAGTTGCCCCAGCAGCTTCTCACTAGGGAGGAATTCTCATCCTAAACCGAGAGAGCAAAACAAAAGCTGCTGTCCTGTGACCTCAGCACAACCAGGTCACCCCTCCTTCCTTTGAAGTTAAGTGGGATAGAAATCATGTGTGTGTAAAGTAATGGGGAGAAAGTAACATTAAAAGAAAAAAAAAAAAAAACTCTTGGGGCTGTGCAGATGACTCAGTGGATAAAAGCATTTGCCATAAAGCCTGAAAATCAGAGTTCAAATGCCCAGAACCCACTTAAAGCCAAGTGGGCATGGTGATAGAGCTATAATCCCAGTGCTCTAGAGACAGAGATGAAGGATTCCTGGAACAAGCTAGCTAGCTAGACCACTCATAGGGATGTGGAGGCTAACTCAATAAATAAGATGGAGAGTGGCCAAGAGGAACTCTCCACATCATTTCCTGCCTCCACTCACACACAAGTAAATCCATACGTGAACCTGCACACGCAAACATACGTATACATGTAATAAAAATAATCTCTCATGTGCTTTGCAACTGAAAGTGGTCTTAAGCTTTTAAAATAAGAACATACTGATAGATAAACAAAAGAAATTGTGGCATTATGTACATATATAGTATGATATCCATTCAGTCATTTAAAAGGAAACCTTTTTCCATTTGCAACAATATAAGTGAACTCAGAGGACATGATCAGACATGAAAGAAAAATACTACATACTCAATAATATCCAGAATCAGAAAGAAAAAGAAAAAAAAAACATAAAAACAGAATAAGATGGTAGTTACGGGGGCAGGGTAGATAGCAGGTGGGAAAGAAAATGGGGACATGTATGTCAAAGGCATTACAAAGCAGATCTTTGGGTAAGTAAATCAAAAGATTTACTGTCTGAGGCACATTTCTATTGTTGTGATAAGATACCATGACCAAGGCAGGTTATAGAAGGAAGGGTTTGCTATAGTTCCAAAGTGATAGCATTTCATCACCACCACAGCCAGGAGGGAGGCAGCACTAGGCAAGCAGCAGGAACAAATAAGAACTCACACCTCCAACTGCAAACAGGAAGCAGGGAGAGCACACTGGGAATGATGTGAGGCTTTGAAACCTCAAAGCCCACCCCCAGTGACATACTTCCTCTAACAAGGTCACACTTCCTAAGCCTCCCCAGACAGCCACCAACTGAGGACCAAATAGCCAAATGACCAGACTACAAAGAAATTTTTATACAGATGACCACAAGAACAATACATACCGAAATACCAAATAGGGCTCATTATTAATTATGAAAGCTCAGCCTATAGCTTAGGCTCGTCTCACTAATCCTTATAACTTAAATTAATTCATCTGCATGTTGCCACAGGACTCATGTTTTTACTTCTCTTCCTGCATGTCTGTTCTCTCTCTGCACCTGGCTGGTGACTCTGCCTTTCTTATTCTCTAGAATAAAAACAAGCTCTCTGTCCCCAGAAATGCTGCCTAGCTAATGGCCATTCAGCTCTTTATTAAACCACTCACAGTGGCACATTTTCACACAGTGTAAAGGAATATTTCAAAACACTTCAGTCTCTCTGAATTCATATGTATAACAGCCCTGTGGTGTCTAGAAGTACCTGATTCCTAAATGTCCACAATCCCCTCTAGGTCTTACACTCCTTCTGTCTTGTCTGCAGGGTTTCCTGAGCCTTGAGGAGAAGAATTTGATGGAGACACCCCTTTTAGGGATGAGTACTTTAAGGTCTCTCAGTCTCTGTATGTTGTCTGACTATAAATCTCTGCATCTGTTCCCATTTTCTGTAGGAGGAAGCTTCTCTGATGATGGCAGAGCAAGCGTTGACCTATGGATATAGCAGAATGTTGTTAGGAGTTATTTTATTGCTATGTTCCTTTAGCAAAGCAGTAGTATTTGGTTTTTCCTGAAGTCCCTGGCCTATCTTGCCTCAAGTTCTTAGCCACCCAAGCAGTGTTTGGGTATCCCATCTCATGGAGTGGACCTTAACTCAAATCAGGTATTGGTTGGTTACTCCCACAAGTTTTGTGTCATTACTGACCCAGCATATCTTGCAAGCAGCTCATTCTTGTAAATCCAAGTGTTTTTGTCTTTTTCCTTTGGTATCATGCAGAGCACTTTCCAGATCCATAGACACTAGTCAGTAGGGGTAAAGACTCAATGTAGGTACCAGCTCGACTTCTCTGTGTTCAGTGCATTGTATAAATGCTATCTCCAGGAATAGAGCCTTTCTGTCAGTTTGTGGCAAGTAATCAATAGTCTTGGAAATAGCCTGGGTTGTTTGGAGGTTCCCATGGGACCCCTTTGACCAACAACTCAATTATATGTAACCCATTACCAGTATGGGACATTTCATTTGGCAACAAAAGATGTCCAGTTGGGCCTCAGTCTTCCTATTATTTGGCAGTTTCATTTAGATCCCTTTGATATATGTATAATGGGAAGCTTTTACTGTATAAGGTTTCCAAACAACTACGAGAAGGGCCATTAGTTTTAGCTGTCTCTCTACCCGTATCTGCTCCCTCTTATCACTATTCACTCCCTCTCCTCATTTGATCCTTTCATCCCAGTCCCCAACCCCCAGCCATCCATAACTATCTTTTCTATTTCTGCTTCCTAGGGAGGTCCATCCCCTGCAATCCTTTACTTTCTACCTAACAGATTGTAGCTTGCTTATCAATGACTTAACAGCTAAAATCCACATACAAGGGAAAATGTAGCATGTTTGTCTTTCTGGGTCTGGGATATCTCACTCAGGATTTTTTTTCTAGTTCCATTCATTCACCTGCAAATTTCATAATTTCATTTTTTAAGAGCTGAGTAATGCTTCATTGTGTAAATGTACCATATTTTCTTCATCCATTCATTCCTTGATGGACATCTTGGTTGTTTTCAGTTTGTGGCTATGATGAATAGAGCAGCAATAAACATGGTTGACCAAGTGTCTCTATAGTGGGATGAAGCATCCATTGGGTATATTCTCAAGAGTAGTGTAGCTAGGTTTGGGGTGGGTCAATTCTCATCTTCCTAAAGAACAACGACACTGATTTTCATTGTGGCTATACTCACTCTACCCCATTAGGAGGAGAGAGCTCTAACCATCATCTCAAGGCAGCAGCAGCAGCAGCAGCAACAGCAACATAATTGTAGTTACACACTCTATCTGAAAACATTTCTGGATTCTATGGGGAAAGGAATTTGGAACATGACCTATGACTCAATCTTACCTTCCTATTTGGACTCCTGAACTTTTATGTACCTGGTTGGTAACAAAAGCCTACAAGTCAGACCCTCCTGAGTTCAATTACTGAATCTTACTTCCAATAGTTAAATGTCTGTAAGTGGGTAACTGAATTTCTTCAAATATTAGCTTATCCATCTGCAAAAAGGGATGATTATAAGACTGTTCTGAAGAGGTAGTTACAAGGGTCAAGAGAATAATGTTTACAAAACATTGCCACAGATCCTGACAAAAATAAATGTAACAACTTTATATTACTTCTTATAATGTTTACAGCTTCTTTGCTGATGTTGTGTTACCATACTTGGTTGATTGTGAGAATCAACCTCAGGGCTTTGTGCATGTCAAGCATGTATCCTAACAAGTGAGCTACATCTCAATCCCAGATCTAATAATCTCATAAACTGGGCCCAGTAGTGTAAGCTATAATTTTAGCTAGTCAAGAAGTTAAGGCAGGGAGATTCTAAGTTCAAGGCAGCATGGGCAACTTAGTGAGACTTTGTCTTGAAAATAAAAATAAAAATAAAATTTGAGGATGTAGCTCAATGGTAGAATTCTTGCTTAGTATGGATAAGACCCAATGTTCAGTTATTCTCTAGTATTTCAAACAAGAAAAAAAAGAAAACAAGAAAAAGGGAGAAGAACAAAGAGAAAGAAAAGGAGTCAGTCCATAGACTCTTCTTGTAATTTCTTCTAAAAGCACCTTAAATACACTGTAGGTGGCACGTGCTACTCCAGGCTGTTCTATGAAACTTTCCCCAGAGTGATTGTTCATTTGTTCAACATGGTGATCACTGGGCTGTGGATATATATTATGTATTTAATAAAACCTGAATATTGGGGAAAAAACACACAGTCAAACCCTAGGCAAACAGCTCAGGAAATCCTTGATCCCTGAATACAAAGATAAACAGCTAGGTCAGTCACACACACCTTTAATCTCAGCACAGAGAAAGCCAGGAGTGGTAACTTCCACCCTTGATCCCACAACTCCAGAGACAGAACTTCTTCTATTTCTGTGAGTTCAAGGCTACACACCTTTAATCCTAACCTGGATGGGATAGGGTATATAAGGGCTTGTAGAAACCAGGCAGATACAGAAGTGATTGACAGAAGAGACCAGGAGCAAGGTTGAGTAAGTTTCAAGACAGCTAGCTGGGTGACCATTGACTGTGGTGCTTCCTCTCTCTGATATTTCAGTCTTCCCCCGATATTTGCCTCTGAGTCTCATTCGTACTACTACACTGGGCCACATGTGGCTATTTGGCACCTGCTATGACAAGCATGACACGAAATGGCTGCCTGTGGCTAGCAGCTACCACATTGGACAGTACAAATTTGGGCTACACTGTCTATACCATTGCTTTGATTAGATTTCATTCAGAACTGAATATAGAGGGTGACTGGTTTTCTGTTGGATTTGTGTGAGTCTTGACTTTGGATGTGATCCATGAGCATAAGAAAAAAATTAAAGACTGGGAAAGTCTACTTGTGTGGTCCTGTGAGCCCAGAGGGGAATCATCACAATGAATTCCTATTAACAACAGTTTTTGGTTCAAAATAACAGAAGTAGAAAACACAGCCTGGGGCACTTGGAACCCTAAATAGCAGATGTTCTGCCTTCATAATCCAGGTAGAATATGGATTCCAGGAAGAAGTCAATAGCCTTATTGTGACCCAAGTGAGCACCTAGGACCCAGTCAAGGGCAGACATTAGTTCTGGCCAAGTATTCAAAGTCCTCTGAGGCCTCTCTACCATTACCTATAATTCTCCGGCAGCTCGGTAGTGGTTCAAGATTTCACAGTGACTCCAAAGCAGGGTTTAGAGAGGTGATATACACCACAAGACAGGGAGCAGGGATGGTTGGGGGTGCTAATTATAGGCATTAAGTATGACATTCCTGAGAGCCTTGAACTCTGCTTTCCTTTAGCCAAGCCCCACAAGCACAGTTGCTAAAATTCCCTCTGAAGTGATAACAGACTAGCAGAAGGTGAGAGAGAAGAAGCTGAACGGGAGACACCTTGGACTTGTGCCTTCTCACCCAAGTTTGTCCCTTAGTGCTGCTTCCATGAGACAGCAGTTGAGGGAGAACGGTGTCATCTGGGGCATTATCAGCAGCAGGCAGAGGAAGCTCTGGCTCCCTAACACAAGAAGACACTATTGAAGAGTGATCAGCAGAGCTGCTCAAATCCCAGATCTAATAGTGAATCTAATTAGGTGACAGTCATGTTGGAAGATGAAGAAAGGAGTGAACTAGAGAAGGAGGGGCCTGGGCATTAAGTGATCTGGCTATGCATTAGGCCATCTGGAAGGTGCCTGTATGGACTTTGGAGAGGCTCTGGCCCCTTTCTTTAGGGTAAAGTAAGAGAGAGATAAAGAGAAATAGCCTCTTTCGCACAAGATATCCTATCGGCTCATGGAAGATATCCCTAGGCTGGGTCAGAGCAGACAGAAAAGCAGGAACTGAGCTGAATGCCTGAGCACATTATGGATGACACCCTGACATGGCATCAGCCCTTACTGGTCTAGGAAGAGGAAGTGCGTGTCTGAAATTCATATGCTGCATTTAGCATGTGAAATAAACTCCACATCTGCTCCCCCCACGCATACACACACACCTAGCCAAAACAAGAAGTATTCTGAGGTAAAATGTCCTGATTAGAAAGGTACTTGCCATCTCTCTGTAAGCTCTTTGAGGAGAAAGGCAGGACCTTCTCCCTTTCCTGACTTCTGCTCACTTCTCTCCTTCACCCCCAGGTTCTGCCTCAGCCACATAATCCCCCTCCCCCCCCACTCCACTCCTCTATGTTATTTCTCCACAGATGCTTGCGACCTTTACATGCTGAACTGCATTGTACCCACCAAGGGTCCATCTGAACACTGAGACCTCTTTCAAGGACTGGCATTTTTATGAAACCTTCCTGAAACACTTTTGGGGTCCTCTGAGTCTCCTCTTTTTTCTCCCATCTCTGTAGATTTCAGGGCTCTTTCTAACTCAGCACACACTACCCTAGGCTTTCACCTTGTACCCATTCACCTCCACCGTTTTTGCAATTTCCTCATGTATATCTCCAGCTCAAATCTGAAATTCTGAGTCTTAGTTCCCTCTTTCTTCTCAAAAGCATTGTCCAAACATTCTTCAAGCATTTCAAATACAATAGATCCAAACCACAAATTCTTTTCTTCTCTTGAAACACTATTCCCTTACCTTATTTTCAAATATTTGGTATAAATGTACTCATTGACAAAAGCACAACCCCTAAGATGTCTCTCTTTCTGTGGCATCTCTCTCTGCTCTCTCTGTCTGTCTCTTTTACACATTTATGCACATTCACACACACACACACACACACACACACACACACACACACACTGCTGTAATTTGAATAGAAATGGTTCCCATAGACTCATGTGTTTGAATGTTTGGCACACAGGGAATGGCACTATTAGGAGGTATATAGCCTTGCTGGAGTAGGTGTGGCTTTGTTGGAGGAAGTGTATCACAATAGGGGCAGGCTTTTGAGATCTCAAATGCTCCAAGTAGGTCTAGTGGGGCAGTCTCCTTCTGCCTACAGATCAAGATGTAGAACTCTCAGCTACCTCTCCAGCACCATGTCTCCCTGTTTGCCATCATGTTCCCAAAGGATGAAAAGGGACTAAACCTCTGAACTGGAAGCCAACCCCAATTAAATGTTTCTTTTATAAGAGCTGCCATGGGCATGGTGTCTCTTCACAGCAATAGAAACCCTAAGACATACCATGTGCCTTTGGAGAATAGTACTAGGCTTGGTTATCAGCATACCCCTTCCCCCCAGGCCAGGTAGACATTTACCCCTCACCATCCTCCACCATACCTGATGAGAGGTAACATTCTCTGGCAAAAAAACTGTTTTACTTGTATAAACTCCTGGGAACTACTTTTTTGCCTTGTGTGTAAACAGGATAAGACACTTCTGGAAACCATCCTGTGATCAATGGGCAGTAGATAAGACAATATAAAGTAGACATACTGAAAATATGAGGAGGAGGAGTTAAAAATTAGGGTCATCAGTAGCATCATTGAACTCTTAGATGAAGCCTTGCCTGACAGATATGATTACTTGGGTTGCTAATGAATTCTTTGGGGTGAGGGGTTGGGATATAATTTAGTGGTAGATCACATGCCTAGAATACATGAGGCCTTGGGTTAGATCCCTAACAACACTTAATGAATATATAAATAAGTAAATAAAAACATAAATAAACCTTTTTGGTTTTAATACTGCAGAATTTGGAGTTGTTACTTTGAACCAAAGTCATCCTCAGTAATAGACTCACTAGTAGGTCCTCATTAACTACTTGTTGAAGTAAATTCAACTCTAAAAGTTTGTTAGTTCTGCAATTGCTTCTGGGTACTAAATCTTCATAGTCTTCTTCCATTTAGGAAGCATCTCAATGTTGGTAGATGCTTATTTTATAACTCTGCAGGAATAGAAGAACCTGTAAAGCATCACAAATCACACCATGATTGTATCTAACTCTGCAGCCTACATGTGAGGTTGAGTCTTTATTTCAATTTTCCTGTCTCTAAATCCAGGTGAGAAAACATATTTCCTTCCACCATCCCTGACATCATGTAAAAGTGGAAAAGTCAAAAGTATTCAGCTTTGTGTGGTTTTGTTTGCCCCATCAAGAGCATGAGCTGCATCTTCTCAGCGCCTCCTCACCTTTGGAAGGGCAGTGTCTCAGGAGAAGCCTCCTTGTTGGCTCCTAACATGGAGAAAATCTCTAATGAGGTGTCAGAATCAGAGGTCAAACTTCTACTCTTTATTCCCAAAACAAACTTATTAAACAGTACCACCGTGAAAATGAGTATTGCATTAGATCAGTGACTTTTTAGCCACATAATTCTTACACTGGTAAATCATAGCCCACTGGGAGTGTGTATTGTAAGTGTGTGCTTAGCAGTTCCCCCAAGCACCTCATTTACTCTAATGACTGTTTGTTTCATCTACTAAGATTTCATTCTAGGGCTGAAAAAATAGCTCTGAGTGCTTACACAAATTTACTGTTTCTTGTACCTGAGCTTGGTTCCTCCAGGTGTCGGGAGGCTCACAGCTGCCTTTAAGTGTCTGTACCTCCAGCTCCAGGTGATCCACCACGAGCTTCTGGCCTCCACAGGCACGCACACACTCGCACCCACCTCCCTTGGCTTAGCCTAGCCACCCTTGCCTAGACCTCAACATATCTCTGGGATTTTGGGAAAACTCACTCTCCTATCTCCCAACCCACTGGACCCTCCACACAACATGGAACCCTTCCATCCAGCAAGAGCTAACCCCACACTCCAGGCTTGTACCAGGACTCGAATCCTGTACACCAGCCCAGTCTCCTCTGACTACCAGATTTTATTCCACCTAAGGCAATTCTAACCTCTAGGACAAACCCACCCACACATCCTCCCTTCTACCCCAACCTGCTCTGTGCATAGCAAACTCAGAACTAACAAAATAAGTCCACAAGCCCAGATATCATTGGAAAAAAATGCAAAAAAAAAAATATGAATGATAAAGCTAGTATCTCCCCTCCCAAACCTTCTAGTACTGTAGAAATGTTTGCTAAGGAGAATTATCTAGACTAACTCCAGGACACAGAATTTAAAAGAACACTCACAAACTTTATCAAAGAATTCAAGGAGTCTGGAGAAGACTTAGAAGACTAAGAAACAGCTCAATGAGATTAAAAAGAAAGGATAGAAGGAGAATAAATGCCTGAGTGAGGCTCAAGAAAATACAATCACAAGCTGATGGAAACGTCAAGGACAATCCAGGGCTTAAAGATGGAACTCAAGAAAGAGACAGAAACACTGAAGAGGACTCCGGCTGAGATGAAGATGAAAAACCCAATAACCCAACTAGAAATTTCAAAGTAGAATGAATTAAGCAAAAGATGGGAAATTAGAACTCATAAAGTAGAGGATCTAAGCCAAAGAAGCAAGGAATTTGAGAATGAAAAAAGAAAAATAGCTGGGCAGTGGTGGCGCATGTCTTTAATCCCAGCACTTGGGAGGCAGAGGTACCTAGACCTCTGTAAGTTTAAGGCCTGGTGGTCTACAGAGTGAGTTCCAGGATAGCCAGAGCTACACAATAAAACCCTGTCTCAAAAAAAACAAAATAAATCTTAGACTTCATTCTACTTCTTCTTTTTTCTTAGGGGGGTATTTTTATTTTTAATTATGTGTATATAAGAGTGTGAAACATGTGAGCTCAGGTGCCCCCCAAAGCCAGAGGCATCAGATCTCCTTGGAGGTGTATTTATAGATGGTTACAAGTCAACCAACATGAGTGCTGGGAGTTAGTTGAACTTGAATTCTCTGTGAACAGTACACTGGACCATCTCTCTAGCCTCTCTATTTGCTCTAACATTTTCTCCATTCTTTTTCAGGGAATAGCCACACCCAGCCTCTGTCTACACGGTTCCAGTGAGACTGAGCCCATTTCTAACCCTACACCTACCCTAAAAAAAAAGCAGTAGAGAAAAAACAAAACAAAACAAAAACAAAAACAACCAGCCAGACCCAATCTCATATTCATCGTCTGAAAAACAGTGTCTGTCCAGGCAGGGATTCCAAGTAAGTCCCAGGAGTCTCAGTTCAGGGACTTATGTCGAAGTCATCAAGAAAAAAAAAAAAAAAACTTTTCATGGAAGGTGCTAAGATTTGAAACCGCAAACCTAAGGCTGTTGGGAACCATTTATCACTTGGGAAGGGATTCAGCAATGCCAATAGAAAGAGCAGATCCCAGAAATAAATTGAAAGAAGTCCTGAGGAATCTATTTGAATCCCTAGATCACCTCATGACCGAAGCCTGGACTGCTCCATACCTGATTATTCCACAAATCAATACATTTCATCTTCCAGTCAGTTTCAGTCAGCATTTTGTTACATACACAAATCCAATTTTGTATTTGCACAAAATATGTTGGAAATAAAATTGCTCTCATCATAACATCTCCCTGGTGTGTGATATACTTTTGTGTGTGGGAATGGAGAATGACCCAATACCAGCAATGACATGACCTATATTTTAAGTATCTGTAGAATGTAGCCAGAAGTAAGAAACTTAAAAAAAAAAATCTGAGCCTACTAAAGTAATGTCTTGTCCATGCCCATGAGTCAGCTATCTTCACAAATTAAAGACTGGCAAAAAAAATTTCTTCTAAGACAGTAGCTCATGTAATCAAGGTTTGCCCCAAACTCTCTATGTAGCAGAAAATGGTCTTGAACTTCTAAATGCTCCTCTGGGCGCAGAGATTACAGGCATGGACCACCACACCCAGTTTGTATAAAAAATCTCTTTACTGTGCTATTACTCATGTTCCTTCCATCTCTGTAAATGATAGAGTGTGTAAACGACTGTTACAGTCTGTTTCTATTCACAAAATTTTGTGTTTCTCAAAGCACTTCCCTGATGTATTTGCAACTGTGAGCAGCCAACAGTCATTACAGAGACTGGATTTGAGCAGGGTGAAGTGTCCTGCCCTGAATCAGAGCAGAAAAACCAGCTCCCCATCCTCCTCTTGTGAGGGCAAAATGGGATCACACATAGGAAACACTTTGGAAGGAAAGGAAGTCTATTGATGCCAGATGTATTATTAAAAGCCAAACCTAAGTACACAGTGACCTTGTTATCACCCCCAGAGGTGGGAAGCTTACAGATCAGTCCTGTTCAATCTCTTCTGCCCTGAGGAAAGTATGTGGGACTTTCTCCAGCAAGATTAAACTTTGCATATGTCTGACATCACCTTTTCCAGAAAGGACCCATCAGGATAAAAAGAATGACATTTTCTTTATTCTTTAAGAACATCATCCTGCGATTACATTCAACCCTGGCCTATCCAAACGTCAGAGGATAATTGCAGAGCTGTCAGAATTCAAAATTTATAGACAGTGTGGACATACATGATGGTTTGTTGGGGGAAATGGATTCGTCATGTGCACAATCCATGGCAGCAGATAAAACACCCTGACAATATTACACACTTGGGGGTGCAGGGCCTGAGCATATTATTTTGAAAGCATGCTGTTATGACATTTTGGAAATTCCAGAGTCAGTGCTGAGCAGATCCAGAGGCTACAGCAGTGCTCCATTATGCAGCTGTGGAGGACCACAGAGCACCATTCATTTCACAGCACAAACTGTATTTTCTCATCTGCTCTCTGTCAAAAGATGGAGTTCATTAAAGGGATGTTGCATAAAAATTTGATTGAGATGTGTTTAAAATAAATTAGCATGATAACAATAATATTCTTTTTGAGGTTCTTAGAATAATACAAATATTTAGTTTTAAATTGCAAAATTTTTAAGCTGAAAACCTGACAAACCATAAAGTCTACTTATTTCTCTCCAGCTGGCCAATATGAATGCATGCCGTGTGTGTATGTGTGTGTGTATGTGTGTGTGTGTGTGTATTTTCACTAGAGATAGTGTATATATGCATGTGAGCATTTATGCATATGTGGGGATGCAGAAGCCAGAAATGTTCCCTCCACCTTATCTCTTGAAATACTTCCTCACTCTCTATAAGCCTGGAGCTCATCTCTTTTAGTTGTTGTTAGTTTGTTGTGTTATTCTGGTGACCAACAATCTCCAGCAATCTTCTTGTTTCAATTCACCTCAGCACTAGTGTTACAACTGAGTGTGGCCACACTGAACTTTTTTTAAGTGTGAGTGGCCCTGGGGATCTGAAATCAGTTCCTCATTATTATGCAACAAGTGTTCTTACCCACACAGCCATTTTCTCAGCCCTTAAATCTCTGCCTTTCTGTAAGAAAGAACCTTGTATCCTGAGAATTTGATTTCTACTTGGAAGAGGTTAAAACATGCAGCTTTCGCATAAAACCAAGTTTCTTCCTACTCAGTGCAATTCATATCGCTGAGGGCTTGTTAAGTATAGACTTTCACACGTCTGCTATTTAAAACCTCATAACAGCCCAAACAGAGAAGCAACCATCACACCCTCATTTACAGAGGAGCAAACGGAAACCTGGAAGACTGAATTGCTTGCCCACAGTTACTAAGCAGGTGGATTCAGAGGTTTTCACCCAATGCCACAGACATTCAATCTAACATAGACAGAGAGTATTTCTACATGCACCAGGCCCTATGTCAAGTACTAGTTTGGTGGACACAAAAATATGTCACAACCAAGATTTTTCAAAAGTAGGCAGTGGCACATGACACATGCCCAAAGCTCCAAATGGGAACCAGAAGGTGTTGACATTTGAAGATTTGCTTGCTGCTAATACAAAGGTGGAGTACATAAGAATTCTCTTCTCCTGGTGGAGCACAGCACAAGCAGCTTGAGAGGCCTTTCCTTCTCAGTGATGTTAACTTGATCCCCAAAGTGATGGCGTTTGACTGTAAGGACAGAAACAGAAATAAGAGAGGTCAGCCAGGGAGGCAGCTCTGTCTATGAACCAAATAAAAGCTAAACACCAGACTGGTCCAGCTGGGCTTTAAAATGCTTGGGTCCTGGTCTGGGAACAGGACTGCTATGGTTCATTCTCAGCAGCAGGCTAGCTCTGGACTCCCAGAAAGAGGACTCGCAGGTCTCCGGTGTCCTGGCATTGCCAAGACTCAGCAGTTTCACCTTCCTCACTCCCTTATAATGGCCTCTGATGTTACCAAACAGCCCTTCCCTCTCACCAGAGCTAATTTTTAGGTCCTCTGCTGAGCTGTAAACTCACCTTCCTGCTTCTTGTTCTCTCTGTGTCTTTTGGCTTCCATTACTCTGACTCACATAGCGGTTCACTCACATAGCAGCTTTAGACTCTTGAGACAAAGCATCTGGTTGGCGGATCCTGTCACTGTTTCCCTTTAGTACAAACGTTTGTACCAGGCTGCCTGACAGGCTGTGAGCTGACCTGTGGACTAAATGTCCTGTCTACAGTCAAGTGGTCATCAAAGATCAAATCAGCTATGGCTCTGGAGATGGAGGGTAGGATCCTGTGAGATAGAACATGACCACACATATCTGTGCATAAAGATAAGCTTTAGTGAGCTGGGGCTGGAGCTCTATGGAAGAATGTTTTCCAAGCTTACATGAGGTCCTGTATTCTATCTCCAGCAATACAAAACTAATTAATATTACAATAATAATAACAAGTAACTGATAAAGAAAGATTATTGTTTATTAAAGGGTTCAGAGGAGAGCACTCACTGATACAAGGGAGATTAAGCGGTCATGCAGTTCCTGGGAAGGCTGGACTGGTTCCGTGAGGTTTCACTCACCAGGTCGGGTCTACCATCCAAGGGCACAAGAGAGAAAGGGCTCTGCATATGCGTGCCCTGATCTTAGGCTGGTCCTCTTATCATGCCCTAGACACTGGTGCCCCAAGGCCACAGGTGATTCTCAGATCTACACTGGTCAAAAGGCCACACCTCTAGGTCAAGGTGATAGTACTGCTTTCTACTACATCTCTCCCTTTGCCTAAATAAGAAAGTTCTAAACCTAAATATAAAACTATATACAATAGGAACAATTATCAGGTAATGTCCACGAGAGGGAAAGGACAAATAACATAAACAAAGTGAAACCACAACCAACAAGAACACCGCACATGAAACATATATTAAATGTCCAGAATATTGGTAAGTCGCAAAATACAGAGATTACTCCAAAGCTTATCTTGAGTAATCTGGATCTAGTACCTAAATGCTCTTAGTTACCATATGAGATGGTTGTAACTGTAACTATCTAGTCTTTGACTCCATCAAAGACCTGAGAAAAAAACATATTACCTGAGTAAGCAGGAAGTATAGACAAGCAACTTTCAAAATTTAGCAAGACAGCAACAGCTGGCTGCCTTGGCAGTTACCCAAAGTTTTTCTGTAAAGTTGGGGCATCCAATTTTTTGGCTATAGGCCTAGAATATCTGACAGACATTTTCAGAAGCAGGGTCTTTGAGAGATTGTCTTACCCTGTCTTGGCAGGGTTTAGCAGTCTCTTATCTCTTGTCCTGCTTGTCCAGATTAGACAGTGTGCTTACTGTCAGCAGTCAAGGCAAGGGCATTTCTTTGCCCAACAGACCATTTTCCACCAAGAGAAAGACAAACTCCATGTAGAGTGTCTTTAATCCCTAACATCATATTGAGAAAGGAACAGTGCTGCCAGAAGCAATCATTTCTCACGTCATTCCAATTCTAAATAATAAAACATTTAAATGCCATATTCTCTAGGCCTATGAAGTGTTTGAAAATTACCTACCCATCTGACATATGTTATTGTATACATATGAATATTGTATGTATTCCTAGAAAACCTAATTAACATAACTATAATATGATAAACATGGATGACTATAACTTCTAATTCTTATCAACCTAGATAACTAAAAGACTAAGGCTAACATTATAAAAGTAGACAATGTGTAAACAGATGTACAGTATAGGGACAATAACTTTGAGTATGGCATACAAAATATCTTAAGTAGAGATAGAAATGTATAGTGAAAAATGACAACATCTTCAATACATATCAATATACAAAATATTTTAAACAGAAGTATGAGCATGTTTAAAATATGACAAATACAGATTTGAATTTGTATTAATATACAAATTATCTTAAACAGGCATAGAAAAATAATTTTGCATTTGTATCAATATATAATAATCCATACCAGTGCAAATTATCTATGGCTGATAGTTGGCTAAATTTATTTACAGGTAGATACAATAACCTACCTGTATCTATCCTATCTATTCCCTGTTTTCCTTTTCCAAAAAGAGATTACTTCAACCCTAATACAACTTATGACCACTCTAGCAGGAAAACAGTTATCCATAACCCTGTGAAACCAAAACCTGTTGGGAGAGAGGGCATAGTTTTTCTTAGAATTACTTCCTGCTACCTGGGGGTTAACTATATCCCTGTGGAGGCCTGTGGAAAACTAAAACAGTGGTGAGGTCTCATAGGACTGGCTGTAGCATTTGTAGTCAGTCTCAGAGCACTTGGTAGGGCCATCTGAAGTTCTGGCTAGAGGTGTGATATGATGGATAGTCTTAGTAAGCCATCGTGGAACTGTTCTGAACAGTTTGTAGTACAAAACTGATCATTGAGTCATGTTGAGAAAAAATACAGCTCAACAAATGCCAGTGGTTGGCAAAATGACTCAGCTGTAAAAAGCACTTGCCATACAAGCCTGATGATCTGAGTTTAATCCTAAAAACCCACATAAAAAAGCCAGATGCAGTGGTATACATCTGTAATCCCAGCATTCCTATGGCCATATGAGAGCAGAGACAGGAGCATCCAACTAACCAGAAGTACACAGAGAGACAGAAATGAGAGAAACTCTGCCTCAACACAGTGGAAGGAGAGAACACACACACACACACACACACACACACACACACACACACACACACACACACACATCACATAATAGGACTGATCTCTAAAATATGTAAAGAAATCAAGAAACTAGAGATCAAGAACCCAAATAATCCAATTAAAAATGGGGTACATATCTAAACAGAGAATTCTCAACAGAAAAGTATCAAATGACCACAAGACCCTTAAAGAATTGCTCAATATCCTTAGCCATCAGGGAAATGCAAATCAAAACAACTCTCAGATACCATCTTACACCTGTCAGAATGATTAAGATAAAAAATAATGGTGACAGACTATGCTGGATGTAGAGTAAGGGGAGCACCCCTCCATTACTAGTGGGAATGTAAACTTGTACAACCACTTTGGAACTCAGTATGATGATTTCTCAGAAAACTGGTAATCAATCTACCTTATGATCCAGCAATACCACTCGAGCATTGTGGTGGAATGTTTTCTGTATAATGTAAATAAAGGAGCTGTTTTGGCCTTGTAGAGTACCGTAGAAGTGGGTGGAGAATCAGAGGGCAGGCAGGTAGGAAAGGGTGGAGTTAGTTATTCTCTATCTGACCCCCAAGAGGAGCAGACATGTAGAGGTACCGACCAGCCACGGGCTGGAAGCCACATGGTGGGCAGATTAATAGAAATGGGTTGAACTGGGATGAAAGAGCTAGCTAGTAATGTGCTTAAGATATGGGCCAAACAGTTTAAAGTAATATAAACGTCTGATTTATTTTTGGGGGTCTGAAAGCCACCGCACGCATGCCAGGTTCCAAACCCCCACCACGGACCAGGTTCTGGGCCACTGCCTCGGGTCAGGTTACAAACTCTAGGTCGCAAACCTCCCGGACACAAAACGGTCCGGGGAAAACATTTTACAACAGATGGTGCCCAACGTGGGACCGAACACCCGCATAAAGCCTGAAAAAGTTTAAAATGGTTTTCTGAATTGTGTATTTGAATTGATTTATGGTACAGAACAGCGTGGTGTTCAGGCAGGAATTTAAAAATGGCGCGTCTGTGGCACACAGCGTAAACTCATACGTTTCACAACAGGATTGGCATAAGTGTGATTGATTTAAGGTTTTTGCTTATATTGAACAGAAACAAAACAATTTAAAAAGGTTTTTCTGGTAGCAGCATTTTCTGAGTCCACACTGGTGGCTGGCAGGCAGCGGGCTCCTCTGCCATATTGAAAAGGGGCAGAGTCAGCAGTTAAAGTGATACAGACATTTAAAAGCTCTCTGAGTTGAAAAATGATTAAGAATTCTCAATAAAACAGATTTAAACTCTCAAAACCTCTAAACAGGAAACAATGTATATAAAATATGCATAGGCTTCAGAGAGAGAGGGAGAGAAAAAAAAGAAAAAAAGGATAAAGAAAACCCTTTAAGAAAGAAAAATAAAAATAAAGATTTTTTTTAAAAGGCCACGTAAAGATGGCAAATAAACAGAAAGTCTGGATTATGTTTGTTTTGTTTTCTTTTAATTTTTTAACTTTTAATGAGCTAATTCCAGAGAGACAATTGATTGCTAAGGCTGCTAAGTTAAACCAATACTTATATTTTAAAGATGTCTTGACTTTAAAATCTGTTTATAAAAATATGTTACTAAAAAAAGAGTTTCTGCTTTTGTCTCCACAGAAGATCAAAACCTGTAGATTGGTTCTAGGCAACTGTGGTTTCATTTGCCAAGGCCACCTGAAACTCTCTGATGGAAGATCAGCTTCCAAGAAGCCAGTTGAGATGATCCAGCTTCAAAACCCCATGAAATTGTCATCGTCCTTTGACAGCAGGAAATAGTAAAAGAAAGAGAGCTTCATCCAATTTCCCAAAAATATTGCTTATTAATGTTTGTTTTCATTGTAAATGGTTAATGGTCATAGTCAATTTCTTTAAAAAAAATTGGGGGAGGAGGTTATGATATAAAAATGATTAGAAAAGATAAGTGGATTTTGGTTTATTGATACAAACTTAAAGTCAATTTTGTTATTCTGTATGTATTTTTCTACTCTTGATTAAGGTGTGATGCTGATGTAACTCATTTAAAATTGTAATGTGTAATTGAGAAATGCAGATTAATAGTCATCTATGATAAACAAACTTATAGTTATGTTAGGTTTTTGTAGGTATACAAAGATATATTTCAATTAGATAGGTAGTCTTCAAACACTTCAAAGACATACAGAATATGACATTTAAAATATTTTAAAAACTTAGACTTTTCTGGACAGTGAGACAGGTTGTTCCTACAACATCAATGTATTTCAAGAAAAAGATGGGCATTGAAAAAACTTCATGTAAAATTTACTTTGTGACAACAGTTAGCCACTAGACAAAAAACTGTTCTGATATTGACTGCTTAATAATATGCTATATAAATTAAACATACAGGTTCCATAAAAAAGTGACCTCTAAACGTTGACAAAACAAGCCGAGATGGTCCTTCAGGTTCCTGCTTTACAAAAAACATTAACAAACATCCCTCTAAACACAAAAAAAAGCGACTGATAGACTGTGTCAGATTTCCTACATCACTAAAAAGTTTGCCAAAGACTTTGGGCCATAAAAGCTAAAAATAGATGCCCCAACATTACAAAAAAACTTTGAGTGACTGTCCAGACAGACAAGTTTCATTTCTGTCATTTTATAGACTTTAAAAGTTGCTTGCACTTCCTGTTTATTTAGATAATATTATATCCTTCTGTAGTCTTTGATGTGGTTAAAGATTTAATAATTATAAATATAGTTCTTTTTAGTTTAAAAGATATATTAGATATAAAACTTTAAACTCACAATAATAAAATAAATAATCAAATATTTTCTTTAATTTTATAAATACAAATAGACTAAATATTATAACTATAATTCCTACTTAAAAGTTGTTCTGTTATAATTTTGCTATATAAAAATTAAACCTTCTTTTTTAATTAGACAAAAAAAAATGTGGTGGAATGTTCTCTGTATAATGTAAATAAAGGAGCTGTTTTGGCCTATGTAGAGTACCGTAGAAGTGGGTGGAGAATCAGAGGGCAGGCATGTAGGAAAGGGTGGAGTTAGTCACTCTCCATCCACCCCCCCAAGAGGAGCAGACATGTAGAGGTACCGACCAGCCATGGGCTGGAAGCCACGTGGTGGGCAGATTAATAGAAATGGGTTGAACTGGGATGAAAGAGCTAGCTAGCAATGTGCTTAAGATATGGGCCAAACAGTTTAAAGTAATATAAATGTCTGATTTATTTTTTGGGGGGTCTGAAAGCCGCTGCACTCATGCCAGGTTCCAAACCCCCGCCGCGGACCAGGTTCCAGGCCGCTGCCTTGGGTCAGGTTACAAACTCCAGGTCGCAAACCTCCCGAACACAAAACAGTCCAGGGAAAACATTTTACAACAGAGCATATGCCCAGAGGATTCATATTCATGCCACAGGACATTTGATCAACTATGTTCATAGCAGCATTATTCTAAATAGCCAGAATCTGGAAACAACCTAGGCATTTCAGGCAAATGGATGGAATTAGAAAAAAGAATATCCTGAGGTAACACAGACCAAGAAAGATAGTTCCTGTTTTGACACCAGTGTACTACCCACTTTGCCTGGTCAGTGGGTTCTTCACTGTGCACCTGGAACAGGGGTGAGACAAATGGAGGGATAAGAAACACAGAATGAGAGCAAGACAAAGGTTCTGATCAAGCTCAGAGACTTTATTGTTCAGCCAACAGTTAAATAGAAACCCAAAGGGGAAGTACATGTAGGCACATAGAGTGGGGGAATTCCACAGTTAAAGGGTGTTCTGCTAAACAGGGTGTGTTACTGTGGAAATCTATCTATTAACAATCTATTGCCTGAAGGGAGTCACCTATGGTCTGGGAGGAGACTTAAGTAAAAGGAAACTGCCCGAATTTATGGCATAGCTTAAGACAATGGGGACTTTAGCCCTGGCTCCCAGCACCACTTCAAAACTATGTACTAGCCTTTCAACTTGACAGCCTACAGTGGTTCATAACCTATTTCTGTTTTCTAAATTTCTGTTAGCTGATTACAACTATTGAAAGCAGGATGACATGTCTGGGTACTGTAAGTGTTAATTACTGAGAACAAAAGAATGAGAGGTAGATGACTTAGTCTGCTAAGTGCCTGCCACCCAAGCCTGAGAACCTGAGTTCAGGTCCCCAGCAGCTATATAACAAATCCAGATGCAGTGGTTTGTATCTGCAACTGTTCCATGTGGGGAGTGGAAAGCGAATGCAGGACATGACTGGGCAGCCAACCTAATAATAAGTGAACTAGAGCTCAGTGAAAAGTCCCGTATCAAAAAATAAGATGGAAAGCAATTGAAGAAGGTATCCAGCATCAACTGCTAACCATAACACACACACTCTTACACACTCTCATACACACACACTCTTACATACACATACACTCATACACACATTCATGCACACACTCATACACACACACACTTACACACACACACTCTTACACACACACTCATACACTCACACTCATACACACACACATATATAGATACCACAAAGGGTAAAAATGATAAAAGATTGAATAAAACATTTGTAATTTCATAGTAGCAGCTACCAAGTGAACCTATGATGAAGTAAAGCCAATTACAGTGGTGTGGCATGTGGCTGTATTGATATGTAATAAGGTCTGACTGTGAGACCAAAGCAAAAACAAGAACCATAGACCTTGCAAGTTAAGAGGAGGCCAAACAGTAACAATACACATTGCAGGTAAGGGTTCTGTTCATAGTTAAGACATTGAAGAATAACTTCCCTATAGTTCTCTGTTTGTTTGATCCATCTAAACCAGATATGCTTGATCACATGTGGGTGGGAAGTACATATGCTTGCTTATGATTGGACGTGGTTGGATATGTGGTGAATTATGTCTTTTTAAGCTCTTAGGACATGATTTATGGTCATTTCCTGGGAACCCGGGTATTGAGTTAACCAGAGTCTATCCACTTGGCCAGTATTTAATTAACACTGGCTTCAAGTCTGGCTTTAAATTGTGGCAATGGTTTCATTCTCAATCAGTGGGGTTAACACTGGCCTGTGGAAAGACTAGAACCTGTCAGTCTATAGCAATTGCACAGCTTTCCTATGACACTTACTGCCTTTACAACTCAGGATGTTATGTGTTCCCAAAAGATAAGATGAATCTTTAGCAAATGAAGTCTTAGTAAACAGCTGTAGGTCTGTTACAGTTCTTCTGGACACTATAGTTTATTACCACCCTTCTGCCCTCCAAAAACAATCCACAGCACTCTTGTTGAGTCAGTATGTCTAACATAAATGTTAAAACATGGATGAAAATGTATCCCAGCAGGTAGGAGCCAAGAAATACACAAAATTACACTGCACAACAAATCTCTCAGTGATTTATTGGGAGGAAAACACCCAGGAGTATGGCTATCTCTGTGAGAATAAGCAGAAAATTGAGCAGAAGGCAGGGTTTCTGTAGAGTTTCATAGGGAAGGGGTGGTTTGGTATTGCCAGGATTATGTGGCCTAATCTTGGGACAAACTCAGGGCCTAGTGATTTTTTTTTTTCTTGTAGGGCAGGGCCTGGCCACTCTCCCACCTGAGGACTTGGCTGCTAGGCACATTAGAGAAGTCTGGGGGTAGGGGTAGGCCATGGAGCTCTTCAGGCAGGGGCCTGATCACTTGGACACTTTAAGAGTTAACAAGTTTACAGAGTTTGTAAGGGAAGTTATCTGCCAGCTTGAGTTGGCATGAAGAGCTAATATCTAACTCAAAGTCTAGAATACTAGGCCAAGAAAATGCAAGGTCTTGGGCACTTTTAAATGCAGCTCTTCTTGCTTCAGCAATTTATTGGCTAAAAGGCCAAGTCATCTGCCCCTCTAACACAGCGTCCTTCCTGACGTTGAAACCCTTTAATACAGCTCCTCACGCTGGGCTGACCCCCACCAGTAAAACTATTTTTGTTTCTACTTCATAACTGTGACTTTGCTACTGTTTTGAGCTGTAACGTAAATACCCGTGTTTTATAATGGTTTTGGCAACCCCTAAAAAAGGGTCATTGACTCACAAAGGGGTTACGACCCACAGGTTGAGAACTGCTGCTTTATCAGCTCTTCTATCCATGGTTGGAACAGGAATTTGTTAACAACAATTAGGGCACCTGCCACACAAAAGAGAATGAAAGGGAATGGGTATAAAGATTCTCTCTCTGGCAGGCTAAGCCCCTTGGTATCGCCTGTCCTGTTCTCAGGGAGGTATTCTTTGTCTAGATTGTTTTAAGGCCCCTTACTCTCCCTCTAAGGGATCCCTCCTCACTCATTACCAGTGGGACTGCTTCTGGAACAACCCTCATGAAGACTGTCCAACCTCCATAGCCCACTTTCTGCTCAGACAAACTTAGGACAAAAGGATAAGGCTTGGCCAATCAGAGATTATTTGTCTGAGCTTGGGATCTTTGTAATACAATTCCCTCAGTAACAATAACCTTCCCATTACTTTGCTTCCAGTAAATTCCAAATACCAGTGACCACACCCAAAGTCTTTTCCTAGAACTAGTTCTGAAGGCTAAATTATTTGTTTTCTTGCCTCAATAGCTTTCTTTGGACCTAGCAGCAACTACCTTTAGACCATCTGGACAATTGGTTTAGTTAGAAAGGCTCCACCCTTAATTTGAGCTACGCTGCTGAATGGAGCTTCAATATCTAATTCTTAATGGTCTTTTCTGTGTGTGTGTGTGTGTGTGTGTGTGTGTGTGTGTGTGTGTGTGTGTACTTTGCAGTCTTAATTCCAATTTGAGATCCAAAATCAACAAACTTTTCTAAATCTTGGGACTCTTTTTAGTCTCTGCTTTTCTTCCTTTATAGTTTATACTAATAATTTATTGCCAAAGATGATCATTTTTTTCTAGTAACAATTTGTCATAAGCAGCAAGGGGATCAACTCAAACACACACGAATTCTGAAATTCCATCTCTCCATAAAAACTTCTAGAAAGGCAGGTGTCTGGCTAGATTTACCAGTGATGGCAAAGAGCCAATTTAAGGCAGACTTTGCCACAACATACGTCAGGACACCATTCTTTTCAGTCTTTCCTCTTTTTCTGTCTCCCACTTTAAAACTAGTGAGGATTACCTGTTTAGAGCTTTTCACATTTTTTTTTTATCTTCACACATTTTCATTCCTGTTAAGAGACCAGTTTCTGTGCTACTTAGGGAAAATAATCTGCTGTTAAAAAGAGATCCGAGCTATGTCATGACTCAGACACAATAGAAATCTGTTTCCTACTTACATGGCTGCTGGGCAACAAACAGCTCTGCTGCACATACAACTTCAAGAATAGGACTCGCGTTTCTGTCCATCTGAATCTGTGGCCCCCATACTTCCACCTGTTAAATCTGGCAATCCTGCTTGAAGAGAAGTGAGAGGGTTACTAGAAGGAGTTTTAGATACTCCCCTAAGGCCTGGGGAGTACAAAGGAGAGGGGAGGTATAAAAGGGACTCCTGTCTATTCAGAGAACACCCAAAATAGTCACGGAAACAAGAGACTAGAAAACTGGTACAAGATGCTGTGAGCATGAGACTGTAAGCCCAGAACTCCAGAGAAGGCATACACAGAAAGAAGAGGGAGGGTAGACCTATAGACATGGAAAACTGTTCCCTTAGCTAGCTCTCCAGTGATCTCCATAGAAACAGGGGAGCATGTGGGAACAGATGGTGGAAGTCAAGTATGTGTTTCTTCATGATCAGATACACATAAGAGACTTAACCAGTGCTGAGCAATAGGAAATGGGAAGGAAGAGGAATGCTACATTCCTAGAAGATGTAACAACTGGGCCTTTGATGACTTAGACAGATGCTAAACTTCTTTGGAGATCACGGCCCATGGAAACCTTGAGTAGAAGCCCAAGTGCTTCCATTCATTTTCTCTGAGAATTATTTCCTGCTTCTCTCTTCAAGATGGGCTCTCTAAGACAAGTGAGGCTCTGGATCCATTGTCTATAATAATATGTGTCTAGCTTGAGCATATCTGACTGGACAGGAATGGACAACCAACCCCAAACAGATGACTAAGTGTTTTCCCCAGGAATGCGAAATTGGGCAGTGGGAGATAATTAGTAAGTGGTAGGTGCTCCTTGAAAAAGGCCTAAAACATATGGTCATGTAGGTTGTGGATGACATAACTTTAGAGACTACCAGATACATACTCTATAATATAAATGTGACTTCTAGAGTCATATTACACACAGTTTGAACAACTGAATTTAATAATCCTACTGGAGCTGTAAAGCTAAAATAGCCACATTTGACTGTGTATTTGTAAAAATATGTATATATTATAATATATTCCTTATAAAGTTATGCCAGTAACAGCTGGAACCAGCATTCATGTGAGGGAAGGAATTTTCTTTGTATGGGAAAGTACCTTGCTGATCTACCCAGAGAGTTCTTCAGAGGCCAAAGTGTATTGGTACCATGACATCAAAAATGGGGAAGCCGCTCTGCTTGAAACAAAGAAAAAACTTTCAATTTCTGAGTTTTCTCCTGAATCAGGGAGAAAAGTATTTGAACAACACTTTAAGATGTGGGCTTGGTTGCCTACTATTAATATATCAGCCTTTAATCAGAAGTGAAAGCTCCTGGGGCTAATAAAACATGTCACAAAAAACGTAAAGGAAATAGAAGATATCAGGTTTCCAAAACTCCTGAGACAAGGAAAAAGATATTTGTAAGGAATACTTTGATAAGCTGTACTGCATACAGATAAACCCCATGGGATATGGTTGCATAAAATAGACAGCTGGTTTTGAATTAATAGCTTTAGCAGACCTTCCCAGACCAAGGGAACAGAGTATAGCCTAGAAGTAACCCTACACATCTAAAGCCAACTGATTTTCAACAAAGAACTAAACATATAAATTGGGAAAAGGTGCAGACTCTTCAGTAAGTGATAATGGGGAAACTGAATATCTATATACACACCCATGAAGGGAGACCACTGCACCTCTCTAGTTCCATAACTCAACCCAAAGTAGATTGAAGAGTGTTGGAATAATTTTTTGGACACTGGGTAAAAATGTGTCTCTATTTTACCTCACCTGCCTGAGGCACCTTCTGATTGGTTTAGTAAAGAGCTGAATGGCCAATAGCTAGGCAGGAGGAATTCCAGGAAGAGATAGGAACTCTGGGAAAGAATCTTTGTCACAGGAGATTTGTCAGCCAGATTTAGAGGAAGTTGGGCACACAGTACTGAGAAGAGGTAAGAATTCCTGGCAACTACGTAGTAAACATGCTAGTCCGATAACCCAACATGGCACCAGGTGAGATTCCTGGCATGTAGCAGCCAAGTGGTAATGTGCTAGTCCAATAACCCAATGGAGGGCATGCCCCTAGGTGTGGCTATGTAAATCTGTGCTCACCCATTCTCTTATAAGGAGAAGCCACTGGAAGGTCGGCCCTTTTTCTCTTCTGCTTCTCTTCCCTTGTAGTCACCCAGCAACTTCCCAAATGAACTAGTGTGGCAGCTGGTAGTGTGTGTCTGTTCTCTTGTGTGAAACCAACAGGTAACAAGCTACATGGCAGAATGTAGGTTACTATAAATAGGTTAATTTGAGTTTTAAGAGCTAACTAGGAACAAGCTTAAGCTATGGCCAAGCTTTCACAATTAATAATAATTTAAAAAGTCTCTGTGGCCATTATTTGAGAGCTAGTGGTCCAAAGAAAAACCTGTCACAGAAGTTTTTTTTTTTTTAATTGTGAGTATGTAAGTAGGTGTAGGTATGAGTATAGGCTTATGCACATGAGTGCAGTTCCATGGGGCCAGAAGAGAGGGCTAGATCCCCTGGAACTGGAGTTGTAAGCCATTGATGAGCTGCCCTATGTGGCTGCCTGGAACGGAACAGTATTTGCTGCTAATCACTGAGCCATCTCTCCAGACTGAAGATTTAAATGTAAAACCAAGCAAGGAAAAGTGACATTGAAATAGAGACGAGCTGTGTTGTCATATTAAGTAGACTCTACTGTGTCGACAAGTATACAAAATGTTACAATTGTTCAACAACAAGAGTTTATGAGGTGATGGATGACTACAAAATGGGGGAGAGGGGGCCTGGAGAGATGGTTCAGAGGTAATTCAATTCCCACAGGTAAGAGCACAGGCTGCTCTTCTAGAGGTCCTGAGTCCAACTCCCAGCAACCACATGGTGACCCACAATCATCTGTAAGGAGATCTGGTGCCCTCTTTTGTCATGTAGGCATACATGCAGGCAGAACATTGAATGGATGAATCAATGAATCGAATGAACAAATAATTCATAGCAGGGCAGTTACACATGAACTCACAGAAGTGGTGACAGCATGTATGAGGAGTTATTAAAAATTCATGGCTACTGGGAGATGAGAGTCAGTTTTCTTTAAGGATGTAACTCCTGGAAGATTGTCCAGGCTCGAGCGTAGCACAAATTGGACCCGATGGGCTTAAAGGGGGAGAAGAAGAGCACAAACTGATGGGGAGAAGGGTTAGGGAGGTGGCTCAGCACTCAAGAGCACGGACCATTCTTCCAGAGGATCCCAGTTCAACTCTCAGGACCTACATGGTAGCTCAGAAGCATCCATAACTCCAGTTTCAGGGAATCTATTGGGTACTTTCTCTGTTGTATGATGTTTCTGGCCTGGACTTTCACGTCAAGGTTTGGAGCCATTCGCATCCCTGCTGCCTCTTTGCCCCAAAGAAACACACAAAACCTTCTATTCATTTCATGCTGATCAGCCTAGGGCCCAGGCATATTGTCAGCTAGCTCTTGCTCTTAAACTAACCCATTATTCTTATCTCGTTCAGCCATGTGGCTCGGTACCTGTTCTCAGCAGCATTTCATTTTCTTTCCTCTGCATTTCCTGGCATCTCTGCAATGTATCTGCTCTGCTCTGAGGTGTTCCTAAAGTTTTCTTAGTCTGGTAGCCCTGTCCACACTTTTTGTCTGCCTTTGGCCAATCAGCATTTTTATTAAACCAGTAGGTGAGACAACTATTTACAATGTAGTAACATAATCCCACTACAGGCATGCAAGTGGTACACAGACGTAAATGCAGGCAAAACACACATACATGTGGAATAATTTCTAAAATTATTTTTAAAACAAAGAAGAGGACATGAAATTGGGTGAGTAGGGCAGTGGGGTGGATCTGTAAAGAGTCAAGGGAGAAAGGGAGAATATGATGGGAATATATTGTGTAAAATTCTTAAGGAATAATTTTAAAGAAACTAGAGTTTGTGTTTTACTTACACAATAGTGAAAAGACAATCTTCCTCTGAGTAATGACTCAGAGCCTAGGCTCCTTCCATGTTGAGGCTGCACTGTCCCCCAGAGCTTCATCGTTACTGATTCCCAACAACAGAAGACGTAAAGCAAAGGGGAAAAATCAGCTTCCTGGCCTGAAATGGCTTCCATTATAACCAATCAGGTTCTTGTAGCTAAAGCTCTCTCAGACAGTCACACCTAACTGTTTAAGGCAAACTGTGCTTGTCCAGAGTTACTCCATTTTATACAGGGAGCAACAGTATCACCCTATGCCATACTTTGTTACTCAGTGCTATAGAGCAGCACTCTGCTGAGATGCTCGGCTTTGAATACAAGTGTTAACACAGAATCACTTGGCCCCTTCTAAATAGACAACTAACAAGCTTTGGGTTACACACAACTTATGGAGAAGAATAGCAACTATCTGAATGGCACAATTATAGGGCACAGAATAATGAATAATGTCATGTTAATAAAAGATTATCTATGAGCTTACTGATTTAAATAAGATGCTCATAGGTATATGGATTTACTGGACTATATCAGAGAGAAAAGCACATGAGTTTAGGAGAGACAGCAGCACAGGGAGCCACAGAGACGGCTCCCCTGAAAGCACAGAACATGAGAACCACACAAAACACAATGAAAAAGCCAAGTCTTGGGGAGCACATTCATAATCCTAACCCCAGGGAGGCAGAGGCAGCCACAGCCCTATGGCTGGTTGCCAGCCTAGCCCACCTAACAAGTTTCAGATCAATGAGACACCATGTCTCAAAAGGACAGGGTGGACAGAGCCTGAGGAAATGACACCTGGAGGTTGTCCTCTGGCTTCCACATGCATAAGTGGCATATGTGTGCACCTGTACACACACACACACATGCACCTGTACACATACACACATGCACCTGCACACACACACACATGCACCTGCACACGCACACATGTACCTGTACACAGATCTAAAACAAGAACAGTGCAATACTGCAAGTCTTCCACTCGAAGCATATGAAAAAAGGGGAACATTATCATGTGAGTCACTTCTGGAGGGACCTTCATGAAGACTGTCCAGCCTCTGTAACCCACTTCTGCTCAGAAAAATTTAGGACAAAAGAATAAGGCTTGACCAAATCAGAGATTATTTGTCTGACCTTGGGATCTTTGGAATGACACTCCCCCAGTAACAATAACCTACTCATTTCTTTGCTTCCAGTAAATTCCAACACCAGTGACCACACCTAAAATCCTTTCCTAGAGGTAATTCTGGAGTCTCAAGTATCTACTTCCCATCTTGGTATTTTTTTGTTTTGTTTTGTCTCCCATTGTACAACTACCGAGTGCCCCTTTTTGGGGGTATTTTACACACTTTCTGTCCCTCTCTTATACAGATTTCTATATTAAGGCAGGTAAGCTGCCTTAATCACGCTGTGTATTGCTCACTACAATGGAAATCTATTTTCCAGTTGCCTAATAGTGTGAGGCAAACACTCTTGGTTATTTGGCTGCTCAACTCCACACAGGGAGACTCCTTTACTGTGGGATGTTGGTTGTTATATATACCCATTTTCAGAGGGCAAGGAGAATGTAAAGGAGTATGTTTGCTGACTTCAACTTCTGCCCCAGAAAATGTCCACATAACTTCCATTCCTGTCCCATGGGCATTAACTCAGTCATGTGATTTCTCCCAATTATAAGTGAAGCCAGAAAATTAGTCCCTGACTGAGTACACTTTTTCCAAAAACAATTCTGTAGTTCCAGAGGTCAGGCTGTATCTGGCCCACTGCCTGTTTTTGTAAATAAAAATGTCTTGGAACATAGCCATGCTCGTTCATTTATGTATGATCTATGGCTGCTTTTACGCCATTACGCTGGAATTGAGTAGTTGCAACAGAAGCCATATGATCCCCAAATCCTAAACTATTTCCTATTGGCACCTTTCAGCAAAACAAAAATTGTGAACTTCTTGGCTGTAGTTTGAATCTTGACTGTTTTCCAAAGGGCTGTGTGTTATAGGAACCAGCCTCCTGTGCTATTGGAGGTAGTGATGCTCTTAAGAGACGGGGCCTAATATAAGGAAGTTACACTGGGAGCCTTTAGTGAGATACTGAGGCTTTTCTGTCTGGCACTGGTGAAGTAGGCAGCTCTTCCACCATGTGTCCCCACCAGGAGGTACCTGGGCCACATCAATAGTCCATGACAGCCAAGAAACCTCAGATTGAAACCTCTACAACCCCAAGCTAAATACAACCTTTCCGCCTTATAAACTGACTCACCACAGATTTTTGTTGTTCTCACAGAAAGCTTCCAACTGTATATGTCCTGTCCTATGATGTCTGGAACTTCTACAACAGTCCTGCACCACAAGAGGGAGTCTAGAATTGCCTACCACCTGGAGGCTAAAAATAAAGCCAATTTAACAGAAGGTAAAGGGAAGAGATGCAGAGCCCCAGTCCCATGACCTCATGTAAACCCGAAGCCAAGATAGCCTTGGGCTTTTCAGTTAGTTGATTCAATACCTGTCCTTCTCCAATTAAACTAATGTGAACAGGGTTTCCTGGCTCATCACAAGGGCCCCTATATAATAATTAATCCCTCACTCTCTAGTGACGGCAGATGACTAAAGAAATGGTTTCCTTATAATTAAGACATAGAGATGAACGGAGTTTGATTTAATATCCTAATGATTCTGACAGGAACCATAGCCAAGTTGACTGAGGCATGCAACTAACATGTGACACTTGCCTGAACTAACCCTACAAGCTTTTTGAGACACGGATGGCTGAGAGCAGACTCTAAATATTTTATGTCTCTGTCTGATTAGATCTGATTTCTCAAAAGCAGGTGAAGTGTGAGTTAAGAGACCCAGATTCAGTGAGGCAGTTGCTTGTTGATGCCGAAGCCCTAGGAGACCTTGGATAAACGAAGCCCTAGGAGACCTTGGATAAAACTTGGCTGGGAAACAAAGACAGAGATTTTTAGTCCAGTCTGCCCTGGAAAGACATTGTCGTCTCACGCAGTGAAACATAAGAAGCAGTCTCTCTTCTAGGCCGAGCCTGGGAGCTATCTGCAGGTGTACTGGCAGAGCGTGGAGGGGCTGGCAGAGGCCAGGCGGCTTTGTTCCCCTTCTGCCTCCTCCTTAGAAGTTGCTCATTACAGCAGGGGTTGGTGGTGTTATATAAGAAGGCTTAGCCTGATTCCACAAGAATGCAAGAGAGAGAGAGGAAAATACCCAAATAGTTTAAACACACCACAGACTGGGAGCCCATATACAGAACCCTTTAGACTTCAACAGACAGGCAGTGCATTGAAGTCCTGGTGTGCTAGACTTCCTATGAGGTGCCCTTATAAAGACAAACACTCATTCCATGATAAGAGTCTTCCAGAGTAAGGCCAACATTAGTCAGTGCTCTTAACCTCTGAGCCATCTCTCCAGCCCCAAGGCCAACATTAGTAATGCCTGTGTTTCTAATAATTCTTGGCATGAGCCAAGCAACTTCCTTTCACGGATCTCTAAGAGCTTTGCAAACATTTGCTGTGAAATAACTTCACACCACCACTTCCCCCCAACACACACACACCAAACACACACACAGGTCTATGCTTACATTTAAAAATAGCCCTATGAATAAGCAAAAGGTGATTACACATACTCCTTGTAATTAACAAACTTACCCATCTGTAGCCAAGTGTTCCTTAAGACATGAATTAGAAATTCAACACCCAGGAGATAGAAATAAATCCAGCTCTTTTTTAACCCTTTGTAAAAGTATGAAAACATTGTATAAAAAATGTGACTTCTGAGCTAAGGTATGTAGGGCAAGAATACTCTAAGAGACTGAAATACAACAAGTCAGAGGCTCTGAGCATGTGGATATCTGTGCTTGTACAGAGCTCACTAGACCAATAAAACTCCCTCTGGGTCAACCCGTGGGGTCTCAGGTTGAAGACACATTAGAGGAAGTTCAATTCAGGAAAATAAACAGCATCCAGGAGTGAAAAGAAAGTTTAAATTATAGTTATTTACGAGAAAAACACAAGGCTAAAGGCAGACATGTAGAGCCGAGGGGGGCAAGTTTAGAAAAACAAGCCAGAATGTGAGGTCGGGTAGAATGGTCTAGTACAAGGTAAATCAGGCAAAAGGTTCTGGGAGAGAGCTGTTCGTTCTGTATGTGGCCGTAGGGCTGGCAGATCTGAAATCTGTAGGGCAGGCTGGCAGCCTGCAAATTCAAGTTAGAGCTGGCGTCTGCTGTCAGTCTAAAATTTATAGAGTTGGCCAACCGGATTTAAACTCCAGCAGAATTTCTCAAGTGTTAAGACAGAATTAAATGAAGCTCTCTAGGAAGCCTTTGTCTCTGCTCTAAAGAACTTCAGCTAAATGGGTGAGACTGTGCACAGCATAGATAAACAAAACAAAAACACCTGCTTTATTTAAAGTCAAGGAATTGTAAATGTGAACCATATCCACAAAGTGCCTTCCCCACAGCACTTAAACAAATGTGACCAAGAAACTCAACCTAGCCCAGATGACTGACAGAAAATAAAGTATCAGTTGTGTGGCATTTGAATGATTGCTAAGTTCTTGAGTTAGAGACTTGGAGCTCTCTAGAAAGCTCTCTATAGATGGGAAATCTAACAACCCAGCAATCACTAGGGCCAGCCAAAGGAAAGAGTAACACTTTAGTCTCTAAACTCCTGAGTTTTTTCAAATTCCGTAACTGGGCCTGGAAAGCTTCTGTGTGCTGACTCCCATGCAGTTTCTTTTTTGAACAGATTTGATTGGCTGTAAAACATCTGTGTGCCTTTAAATGAGTGCCAGCTCGATGGCATTCTCATCATCCAAGTATCTACGTCTTCAGTAGCCTCCAAGGCAGTCAGGGAGAGCAGAAGACGGAGTGCACACAATGAGAATCAAGGCTTTCCAAAGGACTGGGAAGCACATGTAGATCCAGATCCTTGTCCTATTTTGTTTTTCCTTAACTGGCTACATCTACCCAGCAATTGTTTTGGGAATTCTCATTTGCATCTATGTTCATCTACTCAAAAAACTGGGTTACAGCAAGATAGGGATGTTCATTTTTCCATTCCTCAGCTTGTTTCTGACTTTCTGTGAATGAAATAACAGTGATTGCTGTGTAGAACCACCTGACCATGCACAGCATACATTGTTTGCCTCGACCCCACCCCCTGCCTCCCAGCCTCCCTCTGAGGTCAGAATTCTCCTATGGCTCGGGTGGTTCCAGCATATGTGTAAACCAACAAAAATCTTGGCAAAAATAATCCATAAGAGCATATCGATGCAAAGTCTTTCCACAACAGAACAGTTGCCCAAACAGCCTGGTGCCTTTCCATGGAGATAGATCAGTGTGTACTTGAGGAAATCACCAGTGACTAAGGCACGAAAAGACAGTCTATGCTTTCTCCCCAATTTGACCTACTTTTACTTCTCTAAAATCATGCTTGGCCATGTGTAGGTGTTACTGCATTGTCCTTCTCACCATTGGAGAATGACAAGCAGGAAGACCTCCATCCCTCAATGGAGCCGGAGCCTGAGGACGTGAGTGGTCTGTAGAGAACAGCTAATGAAACACTGTGTGCTGAGTGAGGAATGTTTCAAGTATTTTGCACAAAATAAGCCACTGAGTCATCACAACAGCTTCATGAGGCAGGTTCCATAACTATTGTCAGTGTTTAAACAGGAGTATGAAACAGTGGGGGCTAAGTGAGAGATTCAGTTCTCTGCACAATATCATAGTCTATAAATGCTAAGACAAATGTTTTTGTCAGATTTTAACATCCTTTTGTTGCTGTTGGTATTCAATCTAACACAGCCCTGGCTGTCCTGGAACGCACTTTGTAGACCAGGATGACCTTGAATTCAGAGATCTGCCTGCCTCTCCTGGGACTAACAGTGTGTGCCATCATGCCAGGCAAATTTGTACATCCTTGAAATTGAGATGTGCCCCACAGTGGATGGCACACTACCATTGTCCTAATTGATCATGCAACTTTATGTCTTTCTTATTGATACTGAGATGCATCTAGCCTCAGTGGTCTCTGACACTCACCCCATGAGACAGGCTATGTGATAAGCAGGAAGGGCCAGGGGGTTTGGTCCTGAACTTTGTATTCTCAGGCTGCACGGGGCATTCCCATCTGCCCTGGTTTGAAGACCAAGGGAGAGGTTATGATTTTAGAGTCATAAGCACACCAAGTGGGGGTTCCTCACTTTACTGCCTTCTACAATAAGTCAAGCAGAAGTTGTAGGCGGAGTAGATGGTTCAAGCAATAAGAGCATCTAATAAACAAGCATAAGGGCTGAAGTTCAAATCCCCAGAACCCACATAAAAAAGGCAGGTGTAGCTATGTGTTCATTTGTATCCCCAGCACTGTGAGGCAGAAACAGGAAGATTACTGGCACTTTCTAGCTCCCAGCCTGGCTCCAGGTTCAACTAGGATTTGAGGGTGATAGAACAGTATGGTCCACCTTCCTTTGGCCTGCAGGCACATGGGGGCCCACTCCTACTGTAAATAAAACAAAAATAAACCAGTGAAGAATGGAGATGCATTTGGTTAGTTGGGAAGTGAAGGAAAGCCAGGACTGCTAAGGCAGTGTCTGAGTTCTTTGCTTTTGAACCCTAACTGCTTTTCATCAACCAAAATGTCATACTGGTTCTCAGTCCACTATTATAGGGATTCTACCCTATTTACTCCATGGTTAACTCACTCAGAATAAGATTGTTAGCCTAAAAGTGCTCCAAAATTCCTTACAAGTACAAGCAGTAGTGGTGGTATGTATTTATGTATGTATGTATATGTGTATATAATATATGTATGTATATGTATACATGTATATGTGTATATATATATGTATGTTTGCATGTATGTGTGTATGTATGTATGTATGTATGTATATATGTATGTGGTGGAAATATTCTGTGTATGCTAAAAATAAAGTAACTGATTTGGCCTAAGTGCAGCACCGTAGAAGTGGGTGGAGAATCAGAGGACAGACAGGTAGAAGGAGGGTGGAGTTAGTCTCCCCCCCAGGAAGAGACATGTAAGGAATCCAGGTGAGCCACAGGCTGGGCCACATGGCAGGTAGATTACTAGAAATGGGTTGAATTAAGATGAAAGAGCTAGCTAGTAATGTGCCTGAGACATGGGCCAAACAGTATGAAATTAATATAGCGTCTGATTCATTTCTTTGGGGGACAAAAGCCACCATGGGCAAGGTCCGAACCTCTGGCCCAAATGGGTTGGGAAACCTACTACAACATATGCATGTATGTATGTGTATATATATATATGTATGTATATATGTATGTGTGTATGTATGTATGTGTGTATGTATGTATTATTGACCAATTTCACTGTGTATGCCAGGCTGGCCTTGAACTCACCCAGGCAGTCCAGGGTGGTCTTAAACTCTCTCTTGTCCTTCTTCAGTCTCCTGAGTGCTAGCACAGGTGTGGGTCACACCCTACCACAGGGGAGAGTTGATCCACCTTTCTTTCTTCTTATCTTCTCTGGAGTAATAATATTTACACAGCAGTGAATATGAGGCCAAGATGAGTCAAAGGCAGAAAAGGACAGTCACTTTTAACATGTGTTGTTTCAATTGTTCTGTTTTATATTGGGGTTGGTAAGGAGCTCTATTTAAATGGGAAAAAAAAAACCAAAAAATGTGTAATTTTATCCAAATTCTTATTCCTGTTTTTTCTATCAACAGCACATTGATTTTGTTGCCCATGAAACCAGTGGGAGTTTCTGGAGAACTAATTACCTCATTCCAAACCAAGAGGTCACTCCACTCTGTCTTTCCAACTCAGTTTTTATAGGCAACAAAGGTCATTCCTTGTAGCTCACCTGAGTCTCCCCAGAGTCTGAAACCTGAGCTCCTACTCATTCCCAGGATTTCGCACTTCCTGCTGCAAACCATATGTCAGCTGTGAGGGGGAAACCCTGTAGTCACTGCTGGAGGGGGGTGGGAGAGGAAGAATGAGGTCACAAATCCCTGCAGGAGGCAATCACAGCTCTATCCTGAGGCTGCTGGAAAAACAGCCCAATAAATTACACAGGCTGTTTTTCAAGTCCTTTGACTTCTCTCTAGCTCGCCCTAGTTGCAAGCATCTTCTCCTCTTCCCACTTCTTGTAGCTTTGGCAAATGCCAGGGGCCCTGATTGCAATTCATCTGGATTTTGTTTCTTGCACCTGGAAATTTCTTTTAATTATATTCATTTTCCTCTCCTTCCTTTCTTTGATAGAGACACTGACTAGGGAGAGATGGAGCCTCAAAAACCACTAACTGGAGCTGAATGGAGTGTGTTAGAGACCTTTATGATGCTGGAGTGCTAAGGAAAGATACTTAGAGCACCAGACCTGAGAGTGAGGGTAGGAAAATATAAATGCTCAACAGCATCTCCTCACCCCCATATTGAAAGGAAGGCCATGTAGCCAGAGTCTAGCAGAGAGAGTACATGATCATCCTTATCCCTTGAACAGAGGATAACAGGAGCATTTCCTTTAAAAGTGTCTAGTAGAGCCATGTGTGCTGGCACATGCCTCCAATCCCAGCACTTCGGAAGCAGAGTAGGAGAATCATTGCCAGTTTGAGGCCAGCCTGGTCTACATAGGGAGTCCGGGGATAGTCAGAGCTCTATGGAAACTCTGTCTCAAATTCTATAAAAGAACTCAAATCAGGATGGTGGAAGATTTGATTTGAATCTTTCAAAGTGAGATTTGAAACCTCAGTGACCTGAGTTTGAACCCCAGTCTCCAGCTTGCCAGTAGAGTAACCTTCTGGAAATGGCCTGAGAAGATTCTGTGTTTCCTTTACATGATTAGAATCGTCATGCAAAATAGGAGCACTGTGAGAGCTAAGTTCTGGCTTGTGTGTGCTCAGTGCTTGAAACCTAGAGAACTACAGAATGAATGCCCGCAGTCAGGAGTGAGCCTCTCTCTTGAGATGTGGCTATATTCTTGTCTTCTTTCCTACAACAAAAGCCCAGATGTACCTATTTCTCTGCACATCTTATCAACACAGCTTATCTGCTTCTCTTGAAGTTGGATTTGCTTTTATTCCTCTACCTGGAGACAGAGAGTGCAGAATCTTGTTAACAACTGGACTCCCTAAGCCAATATAGGCTAATGCTATGAACAGTTCACACAGGTTTCCTACATGTCCACAACCAACCGTTTCCTCTTGTCAGCTTTGTCCTGCGATGTTGTTTTCATTATATGAACTTTTAAGAAGTCCCTGGCTGTGTCTCGGCTCCCAGTAGTCTTTCCAGTAGCCTAGACACCTTTGAATGGACCGCTGCTAATCCTTGTAACTCTGCCTAAGAGTTGTCTCTGTCTTCTTTAAAACACTCTAGTTGCCCAGGACTCTGGGCTCCTCTGCTCAGAACTGTTGCTATGCTGTAATCACCACCACATGGCTTCACGGGGGACTTAGCTGTGCTAGCTCTGCTGTGCTGTGCTTATCTGTCCATGTCCGCTGAGTCCTTCGACTATGGCTGTGGATAAAGTACAGGACACCCTGTCAAACTGGAATTTCAGATAAACAACAAATAACTGAATGCTGTGTCTCAAGAGATGCATCTCATGGTTGTTTGCTAAATCTGCAGCAGGAAGGCTAGTCTCTGAGGCTTCTGCCCCTGATCTACTCAGCCTGGAGGTGACTATCTGGCTATCGCAGTTCTGGCCATCTCATAAATGAAAACTGACCACAGGAGCAGCAAGAATGGCTAAGATCCATCAAGGACCAGCTACCATGAGAAGAATCCACAAGGAGGTGGTTCAAACAAAGCTGTCATGAACATGCGGTTGGCAATTCAAGACTGAATAAGATTGAGGGTTCTTTTTTTATAAGATGTATTTTATTTATATGCATGTGTGCTTGTCTGTGTGAGTCTAAATTACATGTATGCAGGTGCCTGTGAAGGCCAGAGGAGGGTTTTGGATCCCTGGAGCTAGAGTTACGGGTGGTTTTGAGCTATCTAGAGGGTGCTGAGAACAGAACTGGGGTCCTCTGAAGATTATCAAGTGTTCCTAAACACCAAGTTATTCCTCCAGCCTCCTCCAAAATATATTTGCTTTTTTCTTCTATTTTGCAGTAATATATTTTAAGGTGAAGGAGGCACTCTGAGATATATGGTCAGCAATGTCGCTATCTCTTTGACCCTGGGACTTTTGTATGTTTGGATTTGGGTTTTGAGGGGTTAATTGGCTGGTTGGGGTTTGGTGCATGCATGCATCTGTTTGTGGCTATGTATACATAAGTACAAGTGCCAGCATAAGCAGAGATATTAGATTCCCATGTACCTGGAGTTATAGGCAATTGTCAGTCATCTGATATAGGTACTCGGAATTGAACTCAGACCTCTGGAAGATAGTATATACTTTTACATTGAGCTATCTTTCCAGACCAGACCTTGAATATGGAATATGATTTTTCCATATTCTCTCATAATTTATAAAATAATGAGGCCAATAGCTCATTCCTCCTGAAATTATGGGTAAAAGTTAAATGTTAGAGTATATTCAGGGCTTTTCTTAGTGTTGGCACACACTAAGTCCTCAGACAGTGGTGGTCACTGTAGTGGATCAGTGGAGAGGATGTTGATTTTGTGAAAACCAAGATAGAGCCTTTTTGACTTAAGTAGTTAGTATAGCCTTCAAAGAGTCGGGGAATGTCTTAGTTACTCTTCTGGTTATTACAACCAAATACCTGATAAGAAGGTTAGGGTTAGGGTTAGGGTTAGGGTGTTAAGATAAGAGGTGTTATAAGGAGAGAAAAGTGTTAGGGCACAGCCCATCCCAGCAGGGGAAGCATCGCAGCAGAAGCATGGCAGCTAGAAGCATAGCCTGGCTAGCCAACCTTTATGCCTCTAGTAGTAATGCGCTCTCTCCAGAGGAATTCCACCTCCTTAAGGCCCAGTCTTCCAAAAGAGTGCCACCAGCTGAGGACCAGCTGTTCAAACATGAACTTATCAGGGACATTTCCCATTTAAAGCACAAAAAGGAAGCACAGTGCACTATTCAGATAAAAGAGTAGATTTTAATGTGTTGTTTTTGTCTTCACAGATTAACTCAAAATCTTCATCATCAAAATTTAAATAAAACCTTCGGTTCTCATAGGTTTTGTTTTGTTTTGTAATCTTGACTAAAGCAATTACAGATCTAAAGGCACAAGCTAAAATTTCAGTGATCAAATTGAAAGATAAAATAAAGAATAAAAAGGAGACATCAGGAATATTCTAGTATTTGTTACCTGCCATGGCATATTATTTTCAAACCTGCCATTAAATATGTTCACCAAGGCACTGAGGATCCGTCTATTCATTGAATAAAATTTTGGTATTAAAATCTTGAGGATCCTTTCCAAAAATTCCTCCCACTTCCTTCTCTTCCCCTGGAGGATGAGGGCACAGAATCCGGGGCACAGTCCTCAGGGGGTTTTGCTGCATCTGGGCTTCCGCTGAGGCTTCTACTCTGAGCTAGGACTGTGGGAATGAAATCAGAGAGGGTGCCAGATGGCAGGGTGTAGGAGTCCCAGGCTGGAAAAGGATGGCCAAGATAAACAAGCAACTGGAGGTCTGAAAAATGAATGGATAAACATCCAGACCAAAGTCAACAGTGACAGAGAAGCCAACCCAGGCTCCACAGCCAGGGAGGTTTTGACATATGAGTTCAGCCTCAAGTACTTGAAAGAACTTGTGTGAATCTGATTCTGAGGCATCCCTGCCTTTGAGGGGGGCTCAGGAGGGAAGAGGGGTGCACAGCTCTTGTAACATTACAGGAAACATTAGGTTTTGTCATTAGATCTTTCTGTAAGACTTCTGATTAAAACTCAACAAACAATTTCAAATGGGTTTACATTGAAGAGGTAATTTTAATTATCTGACAGTAGTTTGGTATTTACATTTTTTAAAAACCACTTATATTTTAGAGTTATGAATGGGGCACTCACAAAGTGAAATGGTAGTTACGGGATGGAGGCTAAGTGCATAGCCATCTAAGCTTAAAAAAATCGTCATTCTCTCTACTTTTTAAGACTTATTTTATTTTTAGTCAAATATACGCATGGTGGGAACCAAAGAGGGGATATGTTTCAGATCCCCTGGAACTGGAGTTATAGGTACTTCTGAGCCACCTGCTGTAGATGCTAGGAACCAGGCTCAGGTAGTCTGGAAGAACAGCAGATTTGCCTAATTGCTCTGACCCATCTCACAGTTCCCAGAATGGAACCTACACAGATAACACAGACAGTCATTATGGAGCCCATGTGTATGAATGATTAGTGATTATTCACAATACCCATTTCCAATGAGCTATGCTTTATCAATATGTTAGAAATGTGTGACTAAAATTCCAAAGTGTTGCAGGACATAGTGTACATGCCTTTAGTCCAGGCTGAGGAGGCAAAGCCAGGTGGATCTCTATGAGATTGAGGACAGTCAGATTTATATAGCAAGCTTCAGGCCAACAAAGACAATATGGTGAGAGCCTGTCTCAAAAAATTAAAGAAAAAAGTCTCTCTAAAATATCGAATGTCTCTCATCTGTGGGCAAGTTAAACACTTCCTTATTCCAAGAGAGAAAACAAGGGCACAGTTACAATCTGAACAAAATAACTTCAAAATCCAATAGTGTAAAAAGCTCAGAGCTTGATGTCTGGCACACACTCATGATCTTCAGTCTGAGCAGATAGCCCATTTCTTGTGCTCTGTCCTCCACAGCACACACACACCTTGTCTTGTAGGCTCAACTGGCTCCACTCCATGACGCCACCACCATTAGTGGTCATCCCACACTACTAGCATCCTCAAATTGCTTGGGTCTTCTGCCTCAATTGGACTGTACTTTCACCAATAGCCTCTGCTGATCTCTCTCTTCAGGGACTCTGAACCTACCACATGGGGCCAAACCTCAACTTTTCTCTGTGATCCTTTCAATCCTGGACCATCACCTTCTCAATGGCCTCTCCTGTTCTTCCTTCAGGGACTCCAGCCCTGCCTCACAGTGCCAAACCTCAGCTGCTCTCGATGACCCCTTCATGCCTTCAAAACCAAGCTCAGCAGCACACACAAAGTACAACCTTAGCTTCTTCTGGACCACAGCTTCTGTGTGATAAGCTGGGAGAAAAAAATTTCAGAGGATTCTGTAACAAGTCTTTCTCTCTCCTGCCAGCCAGCTACCAAATAATAACCTGAAAACCTCTTATTAATTATGAAAGTCCTGCCTATAGTTTAGGCTTATTCCTAACAAGCTCTTATGTCTTAAATTATCCCCTGCTTTTAAATCTACCTTCTATCACATGGCTTTTCCTTTTCTTTCCTTCTGTACCTCCAACTTGTTCAATGTTTCCTGGCCTGTCCTCTGTGCATCTAGATAGACTGATCTTCTCTTCCTCTCTCTGTCCAAAAGTGCTACCTATACCATCTGCCTAGCTATTGGCCATTCACTTTTTTATTACATCAGCCACAGCAAACACATCCTCACACAGTGTACAAATATTCCACAACAAGATTCTGTCTCAGTGATGCTGATCTCTTCTTAATCATAGATGGATTCTTTAGTCCCCATTCTACTCAGTATTTATTGTCCCAGTAAAGCGAAAATTTCACTTTACAGGATCTTATTTCAAAACATCAATAACCCCATAGAGTATTTAAGTAATTCTCAAAATTTCTCTCTGACGCTTCCCAAGCCAGGCCTCCTCCATCCACACTGTTCTCGGCAGTCTCCCCTTCAAAACTGCCACAACACTCCTTTAACGGAGTTCCAAAGCTCTTCCACAGTCCTCCCCAAAGCACGGTCTGCTCTGTCACAGCAATATCTTACCCCTGATATCAATTTCTCTCAGGTTTCTATTGCTATGACAGAGAGAGAGAGAAATAAGCAATTTAAGAAAAGAGAGGGCTTACTTCTCTTATACTTCCACATAGCAGTCCATTATCCAGGGATGCCAACGCAAGAAATCAAGCGTGGCAAGGACCTGGAGGCAGGAGCAGAAGTGGAGTCCATGAAGGAATGCTGCTTACTGGCTTACTGGCTTGCTTCTCATGGTTTGCTCAGCCTGGTTTCTTATACCATCCAGCACCACACATCTAGAGGTGACACCATCCACCATGGGGTGGGCTTTCTCACATTAATATCATTTTTAAAAAAAATGCACCATGAGCTGGGCATGGTGGCACATGCCTTTAATCTCAGCTCTTGGGAGAGAGACACAGGCAGGTAGAATTTGAGGCCAGTCAGGTCTACATAGTGAGTTCTAATCTAGTCAAGGCTACATTGTGAGTCTCTCTCTCACTGCAGGCTTTCTCACAAGCCAATCTGGTAAGGACATTTTCTCAGCAGGCTTGCTCACCAGTCAGTCTGGTGGGGCATTCTCCCAAAGCTCCCTCTTCCAAAATGGCTCTAGCTTGTGTCAAGTTGGCATAAAACTAGCACCACAGGAATTAACACCAGGCTTGAACAGCAAATGCTTTTTTTTTTTTTTTTTTAACCAATCTCACTAACCCCTTGGTTTTTTTGTTTTGTTTTGTTTTTTGTTTTTCTAGACAAGGTTTCTCTATGTAGTTTTCACTGTCCTAGAACTTGCTGTATAGACCAAGCTAGCCTTGAATTCAGAGATTGACCTGCTGCTGCTGCTGCTAATCAAGTGCTGGAACTAAAGATGTGTCACCACCATCCGACTTATTTTTTAAGACATAAAAGATACTAGTTCTGGCTATGCAAAGAACATCAAAGCAGAAAATAAGCAAAATGAAACCATTTGGAGCCAAGCACTAACCTTTTCCTCAGGTGAGTATTTCATGACAAGTTATCAATGTTTTCCAGTAAACTCACAAGCAATATTTGTGTAACGCAGTTGGTACAGTATTCTCACTTCTCTGATAACTGGATTGCCAGAACTGATCTCAGTAAACAATAGGTTTGGGAGTAGAATTGATGGTGTGGATCTAAACGCTGTTTCAGCAAAGCAGTTAGTACTCGGTTGGCTGGTGACCCCTTTGCAGGTCAGTGTGATATCAACTCACACAGCATAGCAATGAAGAGCCCACCCAGCACTGTCCCAGAAGCCCCTGCTGGCATTCTCCACGGACTTCATTCAATTCCTCCCAGCTTTCTGGGAAGATTAGGGTTTTCTTGTTTATTTGGTTTGTCTTTTCAATGCCTAATAAATTTGAATTAAAGTCACTCTATGATGTGCATAAAGTGTTTACAAATCCTTGTTTAAAGTAGAGTAAGTGATTTGGCTTGGAAAGTAATACATAGTCATCATTTCCTGACCCAAAAAAGACCCTAAATTCTGTGTGGAACAAAGTCAGTATTTATATAATAACAACAGAAAGCCTTTTTGTTTGTTTATTTGCTCTCATTGGGGCTAGATAGAAATGTCTGGCCATCCCTCTACAAAAGGGCTGGCATGATCATTACTACATCATTTCTTTAGGTTACACACACGTGTATGTCATGTCACATTGTTGTTAATGTCGTGAAGACCTGAATGATTTTGCATAGCTTGCTTAGAGCAGGAAGGCACAGTGCAGGCCTGGCTGCTCTGCTTTCTGGACCCAAATCAATTACACTCTAATCAGGACTGTTTCCGGAACTCGGCTGACTGAGGTTCAGAATGAAAGGGAAAAATTGCTATTTCTCCCCAGATCTTGTTTGCTTTAGCAGACTCCATCTGAGACACATCCTGTTTGACCCCTGGCGTGTCCGGGGAGGGGACTGTTCTTGTTTGACTCAACTGTCACTGATCTGAGGCCCTTTTCTTTTTGTTCATGAAAAGCTCACATGAGTCTCAAAACTGAGTCATCATTCTCAGCCTGGAAGGGTATATTGGGTAAATTATCCAGGTTTCTCAAAGAGTAACTCCTGGTGCAATAGTCTTCATAAGTTGCTAGTCTAATAAGCTACTCAGATGATTCTGAACTGCAGCCCAGGGGGCAAGTATCCATTATTAGGTCAGGGACTGCTTAAACTGGGGATCTTCTTCTGGGTACAGTCCCAGACAGGCCAGGCTCCCCAATTGTGACCTAGTGCTGGGAAAATGGGTTTCTTTTTCTTTCTTTTTTGTTATTGTTTTGTTTGGTTGGTTTTGGTTTTTCAAGATAGAATTTCTCTATGTAATCCCAGCTGTTCTGGGATTCGCTCTGTAGACCAAGCTGACCTTGAACTTAGAGATCTGACTGCTACTGCCTTGGGACTAAAGGTATATACCACAACACCCAGCATAGTCACGTCTTTTTTAAGGTATCATGCATGTTCTGTTAGAGATTCATTGCTTAATGCATTATATCTCTCCCACAAGAGTTCTTGTCCCTAATTTCTGTTAATGATTTCTGTCTGTGTGAGGATGTAGAATCTCGAAATTGTCTATAGACAGTTGTGAGCTGCCACATGACTGCTGGGAATTGAACCCAGGTCCTCTGGAAGAGCAGTCAGTGCTCTTCACCACTTAAGCATCTCTTCAGGCCTTCTGAATGAGGGTGACAGTTGTGTAGATGATCTCTTGGTAGGCCTCCTGGAAATGGGACCAGGAATTATCCCAAGTACAAGAACCAGCTTTTTAGAGCCTACTTCTTCTGGTGGGATGCCTTCTCAGCCTTGATATAGGGAGAAGGGGCTTCATCCTACTTCAGCTTTGTATGCTAGTCTATGTTGGTTACTCAAGGAAGGTTTTACCCACTTTGAGGAGTTGGGGGGGGCAAGGTGGGAGGGAACAGGATAAAGGAAGGGGGAAAAGGTTCTACAATATGAGCATAGTATAGCCCTGGCTGTCTTGGAACTTACTGGGTAGACCAAGCTAGCCTCCAACTCAGAGATTGGTCTGACTCTGACTCCTGAGTTCTAGGATTAAAGGCATGTGTTACCACTACTTGGTGACCATGACAGCTTTTATAAAGGAAAATGTTTAATTGAGTGGCTTACAGTTTCAGAGGTTCAGTCCATTATCATCACAGTGGGACATGGTGGCATGCAGGCAGACACGGTTCTAGAGGAGGAACTGAGACTGGAAAAGGAGCTACATCTTGATCATGTGGGCATATTTCTGGGCATATCTCAAGCATAGAAGACCTCAAAGCTTGCCCCCACAGTGCCATACTTCCTCTAACAATACCACACCTTCTCCAGCAAAGCCACACCTCCTAATCATGCCAATCCCAGTAAGCTTATGGTGTCCAATTACATTCAAACCACCACAGAGACTTTCTGTAGCAGGAAATCAAAAACTATACATATAAACGATCGCGTCAAAAGACTAGAGACAAACAAAACATAGTTAACTAAAAAAGATTCCAAAAGTAGACCTCCAAAAAAAAGACCAAAACAAAAAGTCGACATTCTCTCATGAGAGTTCCTGACCAGTTACACAAGTTCTCAAACTGATAACGCGGCTTCCAAGTGTGTGCGGGAGTTCGGACGTGCAGCATAAAAATAAAGAGTTTTCCTTAAAAACACTCCGGCACACTACAATCTTATCCCTTCATTTTCTCTTAAAACCTTCTCTATTTTATAAGTAATTTTCACAAAATAAACCTCATTTAAAACATATCTCACAACAAGTTTTTACCGCGATAATTGGCACCCGAACAGGGACGCCATCTGTTGTAGTAAGTTTTTTTTGACTCGTGTTGGGTCTGGGAGGTTTGTGACCTGGCGTGCGTGCAGCACCTGTGGTTTGGAACTTGGTCTGTGTATCTGTGGCTTTTGTCTCTAAAAGAAATGAAATCACACGCTTATATATTTTAACACTGTTTGGCCCGTATCTTATGTTCATTATTAGCTAGTTTTTTTATCTTAATTTAACCCATTTTTATTGATTTGACCACCACGTGGCTCCCAGCCTGTGGCTGGCTGATACCTCTACATGTCTATTCCTCTTAAAAGTCCAATAAAAAATAACTAACTCCACTCTCCTTCTACCTAGCTACCTCTAATTCTCCACCCACTTCTACAATGCCCTGCCGGGGCCCAAACAATTCTTTATTTACATCATATAAAAAGCATTCTACCACACTTTCTCATTACTATGGACTTGGATGGATTAGGCCTCGTTTTAGTTTTGGCAGATGGTCCTGTCTATGTGCTGAGTTTACAGCCAGTCTGGTACTTCTACAATGGAGTCAGTAGTGCTAAAGTCTTGGGGCCTACTAAGGTCTAGGGCCCTATTATACTTTTAAAAATACATACACTTATTTTCATTTTGTGAGTATTTTGCCTATATGTATGCATATGTGTATCATGTGTGCCTGGTTCCCATGTATGTCAGAAGAGGGTGTTTAATGACTGGGGTTTCAGGTGGTTGTAAGCTGCCATATGGGTGTTGGAAATTGAACATGGATCCTTATGAGAGCTACAAATGCTCTTAATTCCTGAGCCGTTGGTCCAGCTCCCAAAGAATCTCCTCCTCTTCTTTTACTTGCCAAACAACATTTTTGTCACTAGGAATCTCTGCTTTCTCTAATATTGCAGCATATAGCACCTAGCTTAAGAAAGGTTCAAAGGCTGAAGATATGTAGCTGGGTGGGTAGAGTGGGGTTTTTTTTTTTTAGCACTCATGAAGCCCTGGATTTTGTTGTGAAATCCTTCCAGGTGTTGCCGTGGACAGGGAATGACCCTCAAAGAGAATGAGAACTTGGTACAGTCAGACTTCATGAGTCAGACTGGATCAAAACTTCGAGAGTCTGATGTGTGGTTTATTCGTCTTACACATTTAAACACCTTAAAACATTAGGAAAAAACTTTTTCATGTGACATGCTCCCATCACAACAAAACTTTAGACCTAGATACAAAGAAACTCCCAAGAAAAGTGGCAAAGAACCTGTGACCTTTACAATAAAAATGAATTCAGTTGGCTGATGAACAGAGTCGGAGGTAGGGCTTAGAGGAAGAATTTTTGATAAGCAGAATCTAAGGATAGATCCTATTGGTTGGGGATGAAAAGTACATGGGGATTATTTCATAGAAAGGAGTTCTGTCCACTGAGAGACAAAGCTCTGAATCAGGGCCTAAATAATTCTCGAGATTTGGGGGAAATTCAGGTGGAAGCTTGCTCCTAATAGAGTACCAAAGGGTCACCAGGGTGTTCGACCACTTTCACATGGCATCACCAAGTGCATTTCCCTCCATTGAAGAAAATAGTGTTTAATGATCTTAGTTTCTCCAGTGCTTAATCTAAGCTGTACTTTCTGCAGGTTTGATTCCCCAGCACTACATGAACCAAGCATGGTGGCACAGGCCTGTCATCACAGTGTCTGGGAGGCAGGGCCAGGAGGATTAGAAATCCAATATCATATTTAGCAACATACAAAAATTTGAGGCCATCCTAGGCTATTCGAGACTGTGCTGGCTAGTCTCGTGTCAGCCTGACACAAGCATGAGTTGTCTGAAAGGAGGGAATCTCAATGTTGCCAGAACTTTCTGGCCCAGCCTAGCCCAGTGGTCTGGACCCTCAGTCCTGCAGCCACTTAGTCCCAAATAATCACACAAAAGCTTTTATTCATTATAAACTGTTTGGCCTGTGGCTCAGGTTTATTACTTGCTAACTCTTACCCTTAAACTAACCTATGATTCTATTTATGTTTAGTCACATGGCTTTGTACCTTTGCTCACTGAAATATTCTGGTCTTGCTTCTTCTGCGTCTCCAGGCATTTGCCACTCTGCTCTTGTGCTTCCCAGAATTCTCTTAGTCTGCTAGCCCTGCCTATACTTTTTACTGGCTTTATTAAACCAATATGAGCAACAAATTTTTACAGTGTACAATAACATTCTCCCATACCTCAACTGAGAAAATATGCTTCCATAAGATCTATATTAAAGAATGGTGATTGGTGAAGGAGGGGCCAGTCTATTGAGAATGGTGCCATCTCTAGGCTAATTGTTCTAGGTTCTATAAAAAAAGCAGACTGAACAAGCCACAGGGAGCAAGCCAGTAAGAAGCATCCCTCTATGGCTTCTGCATCAGCTCCTGCCTCCAGGTTTCTGTCCTGTTTGACTTCCTGATTTGACTTCCTCCAGTGATAAACAGCAACATGGAAGTATACACTAAATAAATCTTTCCCTCCCCAACTTGCTTTTTGGTCATGATGCTTCACCACAGCAATAGAAACCCTAACTAAGACAAGAGACCTATCTTAAAAAAAAAATTCAAAAAAAATAAAAAATAAAAGAAGAGGGTCTAGAGAAGTTACTTAGTACTTAGTGATTAAGAGTACTTTCTGGAGCTGGGCATGAGCTCCAGTTAGGAGTTAGAAGGAGTATCTCTTTGATCGATGTAAGCTCAATGGGAGCCTGGTCTATATAGTGATTGGTAGCCAGGGATATACAGTGAGACACTGTCTCAAAACAAAAACAAAACCATACTTGCTACTCTTCTAAGATGTGGGTTTGATTCCCAGCCCCCACATCAGAGGCTTCACAGTAACCTGTAATTCCAGTGCAGGAGACTCAATGCCTTCTTCTGGCCTCTATGGGCAGCCCCTTCCCACCACACTATACATACACCCAGGCACACACATACACATAAAGCAATAGGTACAGTTTTTTAAACCATCTAGTACTATTCTCTCTCTTTTCTCACTGGTGGCCATGCACCCTCTCCCTGGTCTAATTTTGCCAACAATATTTCCCTGGGCTCTGTGGCTGAATCCTTATTAACCTCTGTTAGTGTGTGAACACCCCCCCATCATGGCCATTTTGCCGCCCTGCCCCTCCTGCAGAACATGCATGCCTCAGGGCATGTCTACATGGTCACCCGTCCTTAAAAGAGACACAACATGTGGCAAGGATCCCTTTTCTGCTCCCTCTCTCCCCTTTCTTCTCTCTCTTTCCTTCCTCCCCTCCCCTATCCATTCCCTGTATATCCACATCCCAATAAACTCAACATGGCCTCCTGGCAGTGTGGCAGCATGTTCCATCCTTCCACACACAAAATGCTAACAACCTCCTATAGACAGACTTTTCTTTCCCACTTGCCAGTTCCCAAATAACTGACAAGGAGACTTAATATTAATTATAAATGTTCAGCCAATAGCTCAAGCTTATAACTAGCTAGTGCTTACAACTTAAATTAACCCATTCCTATTAATCTACATTCTGCCATGGGGCATTACCTCTCTTTCATATTGGCACCTCCTGCTGCCTCTCCATGTCTAGCTGGTGACTGCTCTGACTTTGACCTTTTTCTTCCCTGTGTCCTTAGTTTGATTCTCCCACTTAACCTTACCCTGTCCAGCTATTGCCCAATCAGCTTCTTTATTAAACCAATCACAGCAACATCTATTTACACAGCATAAAGGAATTTACTGCAACCTCCCCAGTCAAGAATCCTACTGTCCTTATCTTAGGTGGCTGAGCTCTCCAGTCTGTTGCTATAAAACATAAGGCCTAATGTTTCAGGCACCTTTTGCTTATTATCTAACCCTCACAACAGCAGCAGGCTGGTTTCCATCCCCTCTCCATCCTCACTTTTGCCAAGTGAAGCTGACTCAAAGAAAACAATAACTTATCTAATAATGGAACTAGGATTTAAGCCCAGAAATATTTGATTCTGAAACAGTTTAATTATTGATATTCAATGACACTCTTGTTTCTTAAATAATATATTGTATGATAATCACATTAGATAGTCATTATGTGGTATATTTGTTATATAATGTTTAATTATTAAATTGCTGCCTATTAGTATTAGAGAAATCTATTATTCAGATTTCATAGACTGGAATTTTCTGTTTTGTTTTGCTTTTCAAGACAGGATTTTTTTTGTGTAGCCCTGGCTATCCTGGAACTAGTTCTATAGACCAAGCTGGTCTTGAGTGCACAAAGATCTGACTGCCTTTGCCTCCCAAGTCCTGAAAGTAAAGGCATATGCTGCTGTGGGATGGTCTTTCTGTGTGCTGTGAATATGTGTTGTTACCACTGGTTAGTAAAGAAGCTGTTCTGGAGGGAGGGAGAGAGGGAAGGAAGGAAGGAGGGAGGGAGAAGAGATCTTTGTGTCACTAAAAAATAACTACAAAATATTATTATCATCATATAGTTTGTTTTTAAATTTTCTAAATGCACTGATATAGAACTTCCATAACACTCCATCTGCAGATAAAGGCCTTCTTGATTCAGAACCATGTGCCATACATGCAGTATGCTACTCATTTCCATTTGTGAGTAAGATATTCAGAGGAAAAGCCCACTTGAAGGTGATTGGTCGTCAGAACAAATACCCAAAGTGAGCATCGAGCACAGGATGAATGACAGTGAACAGAAACCCAGGGGAAAGGGTCTGTGGCTGAGAGCTAAAAGTATTCACGCTCCTTGGAAGGAAGAACTCTGTCCCCTGTCTCATGTTCCTCCTCTGCCTCTTATTCAAGATTCATCTTTATTTTTAATGATGTGTTTGTGTAGAGGAGTGAACACATGACTTCAGGTGTCTATGGAAACCAAAATGGGGTCAGATCCTCTGGAGTTGGAGTTACAGCATAAGTGCTGGGAATCAATTCAGGTTCTCTAGAAGAGCAACTAATGCTCTTAACCACTGAGCCATCTCTCCAAGTCATGCAAATAGTTCAGTTTACATGGTGCATCAATTCAGCTGAAAGATGGGTGCCAATCTGAGCAAATGAAGCTACTTTCACAAAAAGAAACACAGAAAAAACCAACAACAATAATAATAACAATGTTAGGCATAGTGGTACCTTTAGTCTCAGCACTCAAAGGCAGAGGCATGTGGATCTCCATGAGGTCAAAATCAGACTGGCCTACAAAGTAAGTTCCAGGACAGCCAGAGCTCTGTTACACAAAGAAACTCTGTCTTGAAAAATCAATATAAATAAATAGATACATACATATATACATACATACATACATACATACATACATACATACATACATACATACATTCAGGCTCAGACAGGCAAGGCAGACAGAGTGGCTGTGGAATCACTGAGAGCCTAGGCTTTGAGATTACACAGTCCCTGTGAAGTCCTGATTCTGTGAGTTATTATCTGCGCACCTGTGGGTGCGTTGCTTAATCACTCTGAGCCACAGTGGAAACTGTGAAGATAATAATTATGAAGATAATAACTTCTCTACTTTATAACCTGTTGTGAACACATGTCTAGGGCCTTGTGCCAGCAGAAGACTCGTTCATAAACAGCTTCTATTGTTGTCAATAGGAATTCTTTGAAAACTGGACCTAATGCATGTATAAGAATTGGTTGGGGTTTTTTTTCATTTTGGAATGATTTTAATCTATAGGAAAGTTACAAAGGTAATTTGGAATTCCCATATGCCCTTTTGAAAATGTTAACAACATTGTCATAATTCATCTGTCATAACAGAAAGCCAACCTTAGTATGTTATTGTTGACTAAACTCATTTTATTTAGAATACAATCTTAAGTATCACATTTCATTTAAAATGTTTTTTAATTAGCGCAACAATCAACATCATTCATCAATTCGTGCTCCTGTTGGCAAGAACCTAACATAACACACCTTTCAGAAACACTTGCAATTGTTCTCTTAAGGAGCGTTTACAAAGTGGCTCAGCAGTTAAGAGCACTTGTTGCTCTTATAGAGGACTCAGGTTCAGTTCCCAGCACCCACATGGTGGTTCACAACCATCCTTAACTCCAGTTCCAAGGAATCTTGTGCTCTCTTCTGATATCCATGCACCATTAAACAAACAAGAAAAATTAGCTGAAAAAAAAATGTGTTGGTCTCTTAATTGGCAGAACAAATCCTTTTTGAGTAGCTAATGTAATACATACTCACAGTAATAATTTATTCAGATTTGGCCCAGCAAATGGATCAGCAGGTTAAAGCTCTTGCTGCCTCTCCTGAGTACTATTCCAACTCCTGCACGACCTCTGACCCCGCACATGTGCCATAGCCAGTGCATGTCTGCACACATGTGCACACACAAAAACAAGAAATAAATGTAATTGTGGTGTCTGGATGATAAATTTTCTCATGGGCCTCTATATTTGATTACTTGGCCTCCAATTGACGGTGGTGTTTGGGAAGGTTATGGGGCCTTTAAGGTATAAGCCTTGCAGGAGAAAGCGTGTCACAAAGGTTAGGCTGTGAAATGTAGACTCTCACCCCACTCCTTGCTTCCTGTGTTTTCTCTTTCTCTTTCTCTCTCTCTCTCCCTTTCTTATTGTTCCAGCCGCCGTGGAAAGTCTAGTCCTCTGGAACCACAAGCTAACATTAAGCTTCCCTTCCTTAAGTTGCTTTTGATCATGCTGTTTTATCACAGCAACAGAAAAAAAAAAAATTAGCTAATACTGCAATAAGAAAATAAAAGTAATAAATTCAGCTTTGCATAATCTCCTGCAAAGTGACACAGTGTGTGACACATAGTAGGTATTCAGCAAGTATACATTGTTCAGACGAAAGTGAAGGTGCGTGTGTGTCTGCTGTTAGCTTGATCTACTTATGAGCAGTTGAGCTTCCCACAAAGTGGCCCTTGTGTAGAATGATCTCTTCTTGGAGCTTAGCTATGGCTCTGCACATAGAACCTGTTTGTACAAGCCTAGACAGACCTGAGCAAATAGGACTGACTGTTTGGCGAACCACACACTTCACTGTCTTTCATGCACCAAAGCTTATCCCTTGGAGGGAAATTGATTCTGATGTTGAAAATAAATGTTTTACTTTCATCTCCAAAGAGAAAGAAATACTCACGTGTACAAATTCAATTTCTTGGAAGCTGCAATAGTTGCTGTTTTTAATAAAAAGTATTACCCACAGCTGATGAGATTCCCACGGTCATAGTAGAAATGAGAAAAAAAGAGGAAAGGGTCCAGCTCACCACGAAATTTCTGATATGACCATGAGGGTCTGCAGCTATCCTGCTGGAACATATATGGCAGGAGAATGTGTTCTTTCACCCGTGTTGAATCAACGTTGTGGCTAAGTAATTTATGTAACCATTCATTTATTCTATTTAAAGCACATATCGGGTAATAGTCATAAACTATCTTCTAGGTCACTACTACTGAAAGTCCTACCCATGGATTACATATTTACCTGGAAGCTTATTAGAACTGAAGAATTTTGGGGTGGAGACTTTAACTCAGTTGGGAGAATGTTTGTCTAGAATGCATGAAGGCCTGGGTTCAGTCCCCAGCACCACATAAAACTAGATGTGATGATGTCCACCTACAATTCCAGCATTTAGTTTGTGGGAGCAGGGGGATCACAGTTCAAGGTCATCCTTGGCTATGTAGCAAAGTGGAGTCCAGCCTGGTGTCTGTGAGACTGTCTCAAAAACACACAAAAGTAAAAAAGCAAAAAAATTTTTACAGTCTCATATCAGTTAGCCCAAATATTGAGCTGACTCTTGAGTCCATGTACATGAGACCTAATACCCCTGCCTCTGTCTCTTTCTCTGTGAAATTGAGAAATAATGACATGGAAACTTACTATTAATTATGAAAGCGTCACTATTAGCTTAGGCTTATTCTCAACTACTTTTATAACATAAATTAACTCATTTATATTAATCTATGTTCTGTCTCATGATTCAGTTATTTCTACTCTGTACTGTATGTTCAACCTCTTTAGGGTTTCCTTGGTGTCTTCATGCTACCCATCCTGCTTCCTGTGCATCTGGCTGGCAACCCTGCCTCTCTTCTTCCCAGAGTTCTCTTTTCCCGGAAGTCCTGCCTATACCTCCTGTCTAGATATCGGCCATTTAGTTTTTTATCACACCAATCACAACAACGCATCTTCACACCATATACAAATACCCTACATCTCCAGTAATTGCTGAGGGACAGCAGTGCCTCTGATGATCACTGCCTAGTTGTAATCACAAGCTCTCATAAATTGCTTGCTAAAAATTAAAATTGTGCCTCAGTGGCAAAGGATCCAAAGGACAGAGAGCAGCAGGCATATGATATAAGCTGAATTAAGTCAATTAAAGGAAAAGAGAAAAACATAAGCAAACACTGGTGCAGTACAAGGACACTCACATAGCAAAACACACACATTTGAGAACTAGGTCCCCTGGCTTTTCTAGCTTCTAGCTTCTGGCTCCATGCAGTCCATGCAATCATGTTTGAAGGTTACTGGGGTCAAAAAGACTCTCTAAGACCATGACTTCCTACAGAAATTGCTGATTATGAAGAAAATAAAATGTAAATTTGAACATCAAAGAGCTTTGAAGAACTTGAAATTAGTTGTATACTCAAAACTACTAAGAGATTTCTAAATAAGCAGAGTAACCCAGCTACTCTAGGTGTCAAGTCTGCGATGCAGCTGTGCCAATGGAGATCAGGCACATATATTTGAGGCAGAGGTTGTCTCTTCAGCGTTTATTTAGTTACTGATTGGCCAAGATTTCCAAAATTTTAGACTCCTTTTGTTAAACTGAGAGTTACTTTATTATTATTATTGCTATTTTACTTTTGGATAAACTTTTGACCCCAATTGTTTTCCAGTGTTCAGTCATTTAGTAGAAGGCCATTAACAACTGACTGAAAAGGACATGTGTGCACATACACTCAGATATTACATTTCCAAGCCAATTGAATTACAGAAGGAACCAATTTGAAAAGTTATTGAATTAAAACCCTAGAAGAAAGAGATGGATATTATTGTTAATGGTTGGCATGACAACTTGCCGTGCTGGAGAGTAAGATGGGCTGAGTTCTTCTAGTTGGAGGCTCTGACAAGCTCAAGGCCAGGGCTTTGCCTCTGAATCTTGTTGCCAAGGTAATGGCAGCATAGGCCAGAATCCACTGAAAGGAATACCTCTGACATCTCATGCCAGCAGGAGCTATCTGATTAAAAGAGAGCTTTAAAAAGAAAAAGAAACAGTATTTTTGCAAAACCCAGAGGAGAATGCAAAGGCGGGATATTGAAAAAATGATCAGCAGGAAATCTGAAAGAGAAGCAGCCAGTGAGTGCCAAGAAGTAACTAAATAACGGGGTTGTTTTATGAGCTAGAGGTTGGTGGTGTGTGAAGGCCCTCAGGCAGGAATTCCAGCCTGCCAGGCCATTTTGCATGTGAAATGATACTGCCCTAATTTGCCTGCCTGGCTCAAGTTCAGCAGAATAATATCTTGTGAGTCCTAGACACTGTCCCACCCCCATCCATTCATGGCAGACTTCACTTTGACAAATTTTCTTTTCTGATAATATATTAAGAAAAATGGATCCTAAAGGACTTCATAGGTTATATATATTTTTAAGATGAAAAGGGAAGCCACAAGAATTTCAACCCAGAGGCTACCTAAATGTCACTGCCTGAATGCCAAGAGAACAGTCTTTTAGATGTTCATCTTACTTAGGTCTCAGTGATTTGTGAGCTGATTCACACAGGATAATATTCTTAGGTCCATGGTCTAATGGGATCCTTATTTTCTTAACTTCATGTGCCAATTTATCTTGGATTTGTTCATGATGAAACTATGCTCCCTGAAGGGTGTTTGTTTGTTTTGTTTTGTTTTTTGCTCTAAGAATGCATGACAAGTCCTCAAATACATGATTGTCTTTTCCTGAGGATCTGATCCAAGATCCGCAGGAGAAACTCCTCTTTACACTTCCATTATTATACTTAATGGCAATAATCAGTAATCAGATATATATGGACAGAAAGATAAAGGATGAAATCTGCAAAGAATTCAGAACCCCAAACCAACAATTCCAATCTAATGTTCCCCACTATTCAATCACACTATTATTTCATAAACAAATAAGGGGTAGAATCTACGATATTTATCTTGGCCTAGATATGTAATTTACAGTATATAAACTATACTAGAAATGATATTATCCTAGTAATTACAGTGGTTCCTTGCTATCAGCAAAGGATGCCCTCTGGGTACCAAAGTCTTCAGGTGTTCAATCCTTGTGTGTACAATTGTGTAATATTTGCATATAAGCTACACATATTTTAAATCATCTTTTGATTACTTATTATACCTAATGTAATATAAGGAGCTATAACACCATATAAGTAGATAAATATACTGTATGTTTGAAGAAATGATGACAAGAAAAGAAGTCTATGTGTATTCAGTACAGAAACTAATTTGGTTGCTTTTTAATATTTTTTTTGACTATACTAACAAAATTCCAACTTCTGTCTCTGAAAATGATTTGCTAAATGAAATTTGGCTAAGTTACTTAACATGTTTGGTCCCTGATTATTAGGCAGTTTCTTCTGTGGGTGGGTTTGGTTTTGTTTTGAAGACACAGGTGGCTAAACCAACTTTTCTGCCTCAGCCTCCCAAATAGCTGGGACTGAAGCGTTCATCGCACTGCCCAACTGGTTTTATACGCCTTTAAAACAAATAACTGATGCCAGCTTTCCTCCAATGGGGCTCTTCTCTTCCTAGAATGTACAACCAAAGCATGGAGGGAACTTCAAACAAACACAGATCCTCTGGCCTCACCCTAATCTTTCCAGAGCCAGTGTGTGCTTTTCAAAAGCTGTACATATGATTCTGGTTTGCAGCTTTGTTTAAGTATCACCAAAGATTAAGGTAGTTTATAAAGATGATCTGGCTTATATATGTGAGTTGTCATAGGCTCATTAATCAATCAAAATGGGGTACAGTTAAGCCCAGCTTTTTTTTTTCAGTTTTATCTTAACATGTAAACAGAACAAAGATATTTGGAATGCAGGGAAGCCGTCATGCATAAAGTGCTTATATTTCCCTCCACCACTTCAAGTCTTTATTGATATCTAAGCTTTGAATGAAAAGCTCTTTGAAGTGACTTTCTTTGTTCATGGTTTGCAATATTTCCTTCAGGCTTTATTGATCCAGACAGAATGATAATGATATTTATCTAATACCCACTGGTACTTACTGTAAGTGCTCTATAAGGGCAGCTCATTTGATCTTACTTCCTCGAATACAAGCACTGCTGAGAGATTACAGGAGCTGTCTAAGACCCCAGGATAAGATCAGAGGTAAACTTTGAACCTAAGAGCCCCACTCTTAATCACTGTCCTACACGACTGCTTGGTGGGTCAGATGTTTCCAATGAATAGACTGGCATTTTTTTGTCCTTGAATTGTTTCTTTAGTCTGCAATGTGCACACACACAGAGGCCAGAGTTTGATGCCAGGCATCTTCCTCAATCATTTTTCCATCTTATTTTCTGAGGCAGGATCTGTCACTAAATCTGAGCCTCACTGCTTCATCTAGAATGGCTGGCTAGCAAGTCCCCAGGATCCTATTTCCACCTCCCCACACTGGGATTCCAGACATCTGATGCTGCATCTAGTTTTTGTTTGCCTTCCTTCTCTCCTCCCTCCCCTCCTTCTTTTTTTTTTTCTTGCTTGCGATGTGAACCTAGTTGGTCTGGAACTCAGAGAGAGCCTCCTGCTTCTGCCTTCAGAGTGGTGGTGCTACCATATACCATTGCACTTGGTTTTTCGGTATTTTGTTTTTTTCAATGATTTCTTCTATTTTTGAGATTATAATTACATAATTTCCCCTTTTGTTTTCCTCCCTTCAACCGAAACCCTTGCATATATTCCTCCTTGACCTTTTTCAAATCTGTATCTTCTTTTTTCATTAATTGTTGTTATGTGTGTGTGTATTTGTTCCTAAGTGTTCCTAACTATATACATGCAACCTGCTCTGAGTGCCTAAATATGAACTGAACAAGAACAATACTAATAGGAATTGGGTGGGGACAGTTCATGAGACCTCAGCTACACAAAGAACTAAGGAACACGGAGAGTGGAAGAGACAGAGTGTGTTACCCAATGCCAAATGATCGCCCCAGAAAACACATGCATATACCTGGCTTCTTACATGGGTACTAGGGGTCTAAACTCAAGTCTTTGTTTGTATGGCAAACACTTCACCAAATCATCGTCCTAGCCCAAAGTGTGTCCTCCAGGTGCAGGTCAAAGATGACCCCTGGGCACTCCTGCTAGAATCTGCTGGTGCAAGGGGCACTGGGGACAGACACAGAAATAGAAACACACCCCTTCGGTGACTCTTGAGCCGCAGAGGTTTAAGGACCACTGGACTGAATCATTGTTGGAGGTCACTAACGTTAGGGACAAAGAAGAATATATTAAAGGTTGTAGAAACCAAAGTTATTTGCCAAGATCCATCCTCAGATTCTGCCTGGGGCTGAGAATCAGTCCAGAAGTTCCTAGATGGGCTGTACAAAGTACAGACTCTCCCCGGAAGGGATCTGTCCTGCACAAAGAAATCATGATTTTTCAGGGTCTAGACCCCATAGCCAGACTCAAGGGTGATACTCATGGTTACAAGAGGAAGGGCAAGTACTGCCTTGGAACTTTGATGTTGTCCTTTTCACTATCCAAATACCACAGAGGCTCTGTGTCTCTGTCCCAGAAGGGCAGAGGCGGAGCAGGCTGTTTGGAATGCAATTTGCTGCCATCACCCCCCCTTCCCCTGAGGCCTTGTATTGAGCTGATCTTGCAAACTCTCTGAGAGTTCACTGGGTATCTGTTTCAGATGGGAAATGAAAAGAAGGTCCAAGAAGGTAACCTGGAGGGGTAATGTTTTCATGAGTTTGAAAATTTTTAACCAAGCTTATTGAGATGTAATTTTATATAGTAAACTTCACCTTGTTAAAATATAAAATTTCATAATTTAAAATTTATTTACTTGCTTTTATTATATGTATATGAATGTTTTGCTTGTATGCATGCATATCTGTGCATCACATGCATTCCTGGTGTTCACAGAGGTCATAAGAAGATATTGAATCCCATGGAACTAGACTTGTGGATGATTATGAGCTGCCACATGGGTGCTGGGAATCAAACCCATGTTCTCTGCAAAAACGACAATGCTTTTAACCATTGAGCCCCTCCATGAGTTTTCAAAGGCAAATTTACTTAGTATCATACTAGTTTTATGAGTTTTGAGTACTATACATAGTCAGGTACTGGACATCAGGTAAGCAGAACATCTGTAAGTCCTTAAAACGCTTCCTATACAGCCAGTCCTAGACCCTTTGCTCCTGAGTTTCTGGCTGGCATCTGCATTGCAGAATTTCACAGGTATAAATCTCAGCATTTGTAGCTTGTTGTTGTCTGTAAGCAGAGTTCATTTCTTTTTATTACTAACTAGAATCTACCATACTATGGTATATAGATATAACTACCATAATTTTTTAATAAATTCATTAATAGGCATTTGTGCTATTCCTAATTTGGGAAGACACCGGAATTTCAATAAGCAAGCATTTATTGAGCCTGCCTACCAGGAGACTCTAGAAAAATTATACTCTTTATGTTTACAGCTTCTTTAAAAATCACTCCTGAAGTTCAAACTAACACCCACTGAAAGAAAGAACCTGGGCCAGTGTGATGATGCTTCAGTGGGAAAAGGCATCTGTGGCCTGAAGACCGAAGTTTAACCCCGACCCACGTGGTGGAAGGAGAGGAACAGACGCCTGCAAGCTTGTCCTCTGCCTCTACGAGTACCCACACAGATACACAAGAATAAATGCATATGATAAAATTATTTTAAAAAATAAAGAAAAGGAGCTTCATGTGTGGCTCTAAAAATAAATGTGAGAGCTAGTGGATGACATTGGAACAGGGGTTAGAGAAAGAAAAGTACTCTTTGCCTCTGAGAGTCATAAAGTGATGCTGAGGTGTTTAGACACATGGGGGCGCTCTAACCAACCAAGCACTACTCCACCCCCACCCGAGGTTTTTTTCCCTATTCTTACACAGGTTTGTTTATTTTTTAGTTTGTTGAAATGCTTTGAAATCTCTAATAAATTCTCACTCTTACCCTTGGTCTCCTTGGCCACTCCTGAATGTCAGAAAACAGTTTGGCATCAAGTGAATCTGTTTTTCACCAGGGGTGGGGGGTGGGGAGGTGGAGGGGAGTAAGTGTTGGGGGCGGGGGGGGGGAGGGGGGAGCGGTTGGACCCACGGCAGTTTAATGGAGGCTCCAGTCAGTTTCCTTGCTTAAGCTCACATGGAAAGGTTTCCAAGGCATCTCACAAATCACAAAGAGAACTAGGATTGTCCCTAAAGTTCCTTTTTCTTTACTCTTGTTTCCAGGCCTTCCCAGAACGTCTTCAGAAATAATCGCTGGGCAGTGTTTTGGAATGACTGGTAAATAAGCGGGTGGGCCAGCACCTTGGCTGACTGTGGAGCTTCTCAAAGGAGCCACAGGGATCCTAACAGAGAAAGGCTAAGCAGCCTGGAGAGTTTAGGGTTACTGGATTTTGGCTTCTGAGTAGCTGTTCAAAGCAAATAACAAAAAGAAAAGAAAATGTTCTGGATATGTTTAAAATTTTTTTGAAAATCAATGACTCATTTGTTACAAAGTAACAAAGTACAAAATAAAAGACAGTTCATAAAAACTGCATTCAAACACTGCGGTAGAACTCTGAGTGAACTTTGAGCTGAGGGTACATAATCTTGGAGAAAGACCTGGTACGGTTAGGGGTCCCTGTCTTTGGAAAAGCATTTGATCCATAGCATACAATGATATCTCTGCAAGCCCTGCCACTAACAGAACAAATTGCTCATTTGATAGAGGGCTTTTTCTCTATCAAATGGATCCAATCTAAAATATGACTAATTGCTTTAAGCAGAAAATTATCTCTGGCTGTTATATACAAATTATGCAATACTGCAGCCTGCAAATTAGGAGAAAGAAAATGCAGAGATGCCAAGGACAGGGTGTGACCATCATACAATTTCGAGGCCATCTGCCCCTATCTCCTGTGCTGGGATCTACCCACAGGGACCACCCTACTATATTCTTTTAGTCTGTTGTTTGGCTTAAGATCTGAACTATTACTCAAGAGCTGGGAGGGACCATCACACAGTCCCTTTCTCCACCACTCCCTTCAAATGCAGTTTTCCAATTGAGCCTTATTCCTGGGACTCAAAACAGATTGACCGATGCATGTCGTGTTAAAACCATAAACCAGAGATAGGAATGTAGCTCAGCTGTAGGACATTTGTCTAGCATACGTAAGGCCCTGAATTTGATTTCCAGAATGATAAAGAAAATTAATTAGTTAAATATAACAAATCATTGCTGATTATGTATTCACAAGTAAGTTACTTAATCTCTCTATGTCTCAATTCCCCCTAACTATCATCTGTAGATGGAAATATCTTGATTAAGCTATTATCTATAGTTCAGATTGTCATAATTGACTGGTGGATATTATCTGTCTAAATGTTGATATTAACATTAAAAATAGTACTATAATAGTACTTATCTAAAGTTGAGATTAAATAAGATAATACATATAAAATAATAAAATCCAGAATCTACCTAACTTTATAAACCCTCAATACAGATCAACATTTTTTTATGTATGTGTGTACACTTGTATATGGTGTAGTGTATGGCATATATATATGTAGGTAGGTAGATAGGTGTGTAAGCCTGTGTATGGAGGTCACAGGAGAACATTAGCTATCCCCTTCTATAACTCTCTACCGTATTCCTTTGCTATAGTGTCTCACTATACTGAGACAGAGACTAGCAACCAGCAAACCCCGGAGATCCCATATCCACCTCACCAAAGCACTGGGGTTATAAGTATTCAACCACACTGGGCTTTTTATTTGGGTTCTGGGAATTTGAACTCACAGCCTCATGCTTGCACTGTAGGTGCTTTTGTCAGCTGAGCCATTTTCCCACCCAACTACAGTCTTAGTATTATTAGCATTAGTGTAATCGTCAGCATTACTATTATTAATTTACATGTTAATCTCTCTCATTATGATCTGACCTTTCTATGATCATCCTCAGAACCTATGGAAAGAACACTCCTAGCTTACCAAGCCTTTAGCCTCTTCTATATGCATCTCTCTTAAGGATTTCTCTACCTTCCCACCAGGCTTCACAAAAAATATGCAATCAATGCTCACACTGTTCTATGACCATTAGAGCTGTGCTGAGACACCAGGAACAGCAGCCACTTTAGCCAGCTGTCAGTTTGCACAGATTTCCCTTAACGTAGGCACACATTCCATTGCATTATAAATACCTGCATTAATCATTCATCCAGGGCTGAACTGAGAAGTCAGGAGCATACTCTGTCCATCTACAGTCATCTGCTTGTAAATGAGAGGCAGCAAGAGCAAATGTGAACAGAAAGGTATTCTGTCTGCAGAGAGGAAATGATGCTTAATATCATTCCAATTATGTCACCGGCAAGCAGTAAAGTCAAGGCGCAAGCTGACAATTACAGCTCTGTTTGGCAAGAGAAATGTAGCAGAAAGAAAGGAAACCCAAAGAGGCAAAGATTCCAGTTTTTCAAAACCCCACAGAGGACCAATGACAGAAGAGAAGGGCTTCAAAAGTAGATGTGTGAATATTTCTCTGAATAATAAAGGGAGGTATCTTACAGACAGTTCAGAAGAACTTACAGACCAATTGTACATATATATGTGTATGTGCATATATATGTAATATATTTTGTACATATATTGTATATAATAACACAATATAGTGTTTTGTGTCTGTGTGTGTATATATGTAATATATTTTGTACATATTACATATAATATAGTGTGTGTGCATGTGTCTGTGCAGTAGTATCAGGGATTGAATCCAAGGCCTTGTGCATGTTAAGCAGGTTCTCTACTGTTGAGATCTAGCCTTAGTCATCTTTCTTCTTTTTATTTCGAGACACTGCCTCATTAATTTACCAGGCTGGCCTGGATTTTGCAATCCTCCTGCCTAAACCCCATGAAATTGAGTATTGAGGGCCAGTGCCACTAGGCCTCCCAAACAAGTTTTCTTAATAAGCAAGCGGGCATACTATATAAGAGTGTAGATTCTGTATCTAAATCAGTGGGTTTGTATTCTATATCAACCCATTGCTCTTTCTAAACTCCAGTTTCTCATGTGTCAAAAGGAGATTCACTATTATCCCACTCATTGGGTTGTCGTTAGTATAAAATAAAATTATTTATACCATCAAGTGGAACAACTGGAAATGGGTGAGGGGATGAGAGGTGAAGGAGAAAATGTGACAAAGTAAGAATAAATGGAGAGAGAGAACCAGGGCCAATGACGGAAGGGTGTTTGAATAGACAGTGGGGTCAGCTCACCTCCGAGAATGTTAAGTCCAAGATAGCAGTGGAAGGACATCCGGCACTGAGCCTTGCTAATGTGCTCACCCATTGGCACCCTTTATCCAATTTTCTCATTCTGTTAGGTGAGCTTGCTTGATACCCAAGGTTCAGAGAAAATGAACGCCAAACAAAAAGGGGCCAAGATAATTATAGAAGAGTAATCCACATATGAAAAACGCTTTGTGGACCTGAAGTCAGCCCAGGAGACTGAAGAGGTTCACACAGCTAGCTAGGGAGGCACCATGCCAAGACTGGACACTAAGGAGGACTTAGGGTGGGTCCTCCCTGGTCCATCAGGAGGAGTGCAGACATAGTAACAATGCTATTTATTTCCTATCTGATGTCCAACACAAAAATGAAAGAAGAGCTCTACCAGAAGAATCCTTTCAAGCTCTACTTACAATAGGCCTTACACTTTAAAAATGGGTCATTCTCTGTCACCATGGTGATTCCTCCAAGTTCTTCTGGAATCATCAGCTGTTTCCTAATGAGGACACTCCCCACAACTTGCAGCTCCACCAAACAGATAAATATTTTCCAGTAGAAAATACTTAGTTCCTCATGTAGCTTAGTCAGTAATTGCTTTTCCTCTTCCATTTCTCAGGAAAACCACCCAAAGTCTGCTCCTGCATTTGCTTTGGATGCCACATAGTTTAAGGCCCTTGGTTATACCAATGGCAATGGCACTTCCCTGGGGTTTGTGTAGTTTATGTATTGAGGATCAGTTACCCTCCTGCCTTCTATCTTTCTAACTGAACATGATAGAACATTTAAGAAGCCCTGGAAGAGTATGATGACATCTTAAAAGGTTAAAAACAAAACAAAAGATCCCACCCTATGACTCAGCAGTTCTACTTCTGGACATTACCCAAATGGGTTGAAGTCAGAATTTTGAAGAACTGTTTGCATATGCATGCTCATAACAGCATTATTTGCTACAACCAAGAGGTGGAAGAAATCTAATACTATCCAATTGGATAAATGTGTAAATAAAATGTAGAAGCTAAGAACACTTGCAGAGAACCTGACTTGGGGTTCCAGTACCACAGAGCAGCTCACAGTTGCCAGTAACTCTGGTTCCAGGAGATGTGACACCATCTTCTGGCCTCTGCATGCAATAGTCATGATGGCAAGAACAAATGGTTATGAAGGCAAACATACATATACAACAAAAATCAAAAATGTTTAATGTAACAAATAGAGATAAAGATATATAGAATGTGTGGCCCTATAGCAGCCAGGGTCTGTGTTAACCTTCACGGCCCATGTTGCCACCAAAGGCCACAAAGAAGCCCAGGGTCTTGGCTGAAATCTATGGCCTTGTTGGTGTCCATATGTGCTGCAGTAGGAGTCATGCTGGTCTGGATGGCCTGTGCTGCCATCTGGGCCCATGTTTAGGCCCCGGGCTGCTGCTGAGGGTCATGTCTGGGTCTGTGGCCCTACAGCAGCCAGGGACCATTGAGGGTCATGCAGATTCCTCAACTCTGGGCTGCCACATGAGTCCATGTTGGTGTCCAAGGGCCATACAGATCTGAGTGGCCTGTACTGTTACCCAATGCCATAGTGTCATCTGGTCCAGAGCTGCAACTGAGGGCCATGTCTGGGTCTGTGGCTGTATTGCAGCCGAGGTCTGTGTTGATGTAACCATTGAAGGCCATGTGGATGTCTGGAGCCATGTTAGTTGTCTGAAGGCCACACTGCCACTCGGGGTATGCTGATCTGAGTGTCCTGCACTGCCACCTGGAGCAATGGTGACATCTAGATCCAGCCGCTGCGAGGACCATGTCTGGGTCTGTGCTCCTACAGCAGCCAAGGTTTGTGTTGAAGTCCAAAGCTGGTGTTCACATCAAAGGTCACAAGAAGCCTAGGTTAGGGGACACAGTCTGTGGTCTTGTTGATGTCCAGGGGCCCTGATGTTGCCAGAGCCATCCTTATCTAAGTGAACTGTGCTTCCATCCAGAGCCAGAATGTCATCCTGGCCAGAGAAGCTGCTGTTGAGGGCCCTGACTGGGTCATGATCCTGATCCATTTAGGGTCTGTATTGATGTCTGTGGCCTGTGTCATCTCAGGGATCCATAGAAACCATGCTGAGCTGGCCCTGGTCTTCGCTGGCCTGACCTTCACTAGATACTGCAGCAAGAAGGCTAATGCTGGCCTTCATGGGAGAGTCATCCCCACACCCTCAGCACCCTTTATCAGGAGAGATGGCCCCATCCTTTATCCTGATGGTATGGACTCAGAGTAGGTTCTGGCTCTGCCCCCTTGCCTGAGGTGGGCAGTTCCAAAACCCTCGACTGTTCAGCTAACACCCATGCCCACAGCCAGGCCTTATATTGGTCCACCAGAACATCTACCTCATCTAGGACCTGCTGGAGCTCATGAAGGGAGTGGTCCTGTGGAGACACCTGCAGGATCTCCAGGATGCAGAATGGCAGCAGGATGTCTGAGAGGAGTTTCAGTAAGGATTCAATGATGACAATGTTCTAGAAACCAGAGGCCTTGAACCAGACAATGAATATTTGGTTGGTTCATTACAATGAACATTTGCTATTAAAGATGATTGAACAAAGGGGTATACTATGTGACATACCAAGGTTCCCAATGCCACCAGGACAAATGCAGAGGTGTTGGAGAGGTAGGACATATGGATAACGTTTTTTGTTTTGTTTGCTTGCTTGTTTGGCTTGATTTGATTTGATATGATTTTTTTAAATTTTGTTTTGGGGTGCTGCAAGGGTGAGGGGAGAATATGGGAGAACGGCAGGTGAGTTGAATTAGAATGAGTGATGTAAAATTCCCAAAGAATCAATAAAAAAAAGATGGCAAATTAACATATGTGTATATCTATATATGATGAAATATACAGCCTTCAATAGAATGAACTTAGAAGATATTAAGCTAAGTAAACTAAGTCTCAAACAAAAAGACAAATGCTATCTATTTCCACTTGCATGGGCTAACTAGAGCAGTCAAATTCATAGGATGCACCATGACTGTCAGCAAAGGTTAGGAGAAGTAAAATAGAGAATTATTTAAAATGTGTAAAATTTCAGTTTTGTGAGATAAAAAGAATGAATATATTTGGCAATTCTGAATTATACATTTAGAGATGTCTGTGATGGTGGATTTTATAGTATATTATAAAGTAATGTATTTTTATTTTTTGTGTGTGTATCTGTCTCTGTAAGTGTGTGTATGTGTGCATATGTGTGTCTGTATATCTGTGTGTGCGTGCTCTCACATGGAAGCCAGAGAATGGTATCAGATCCCTTACAGCTGGAATAACAGGCATTTATAGGCTGTCTGGATCTGAACCTCTGTCCTCATGATTTCACAGCATATGCTCTCACCCTCTGCTTTATCTCTCTAGCCAGCCCAACAGGTAATTTTTTTTTATATAAGACAAGGTCTCACCATGTAGTTCTGGCTGTTTTATAACTCATTATGTAGACCAGACTAGCCTCTAACTCAAATTCACAAAGAACTGTCTGTCTCTGCCTCCCAAGTGCTGACATTAAAGGCATGAGCCACTATGACTGGTGGTGATTATTTTTATATTTTTAAGAAAAAAGAACAAGATGTCTGGGCAGTGGTAGTGTACACCTTTAATCACAGAATTTGGGAAGCAGAGGCAGGAAAATCTCTGAGCTCAAGGCCAGCCTGGTCTACACAGCAAGTTCCAGAACATCAAGGACAACACAGAGAAACCCTGTCTAAAAAAACAAAACAGAACAAAAGAACAAGAGACAGAGACAAAGAGCGATGAAAGATAGATACTAAGTACTATATAGTTTTTACAAGCATATATGCAATTACTTTATTATCTTTGCAGTATTTCAGATTTAACTCAAGGCCTCATACATGCTAGGTAAACACTCTACAATGAATGTAAGTGGACTTTTCTTTCTCACCTGCCAATTCCCAAATAATGAACATGAAAACTCAATATTAATTATAAATGCCTGGTCAATAGCTCAGGCTTGTTATGAGCTAGCTCTTACATTTTAAATTAAGCAGTATTTTTATCTATACTTTGCCATGTGAACTGATACTTTTTCTTCAGTGTGACATGTCCATCTTTCTTCTCTCTGCATCTGCTTACTATTCCTCTGACTCTTCTCTTTTCCTTCCCAGCATTCTCTCTTTAGCTCTTCTACTCACCTTATCCTGTCCAGCTATTGACCAGTCAGTTTCTTTATTAAACAAATCACAGTTACATATATTCATACAGTGTAAAGGAATATACCACATTTCCCCCATTTTATTTAATTAAAAAGGAACATTTTAAGTTTAGCATAATAAAATTATACACAACAAAACAGTTATTAAGTAAGAATTGCAGTTGCAATATCCAATCCATTTGTATTTGGCAAAATTAGAAAAAATATTCTATCATTTATATTATCTTTGTGACTCTAAAGTTTTATACCTAATTTACCTTCTGCTATAACTAAGAAAAACTTTAACTATGGCTATCTAGTCTTCAACTACATTAAAGACCCATAAGAGTGAAATGTTACCTAATGACAGGGACATCTGGCTGCCTGGACAATCACCCTAGGAGACTTCTATAACATTGGGGCATCGAACTTTGGCCTACATGCCTAGCATATGTGACAGACATTTTCTTCTCAGACATTTTTGAGAAGCAGAGAATGTTGAAGGACTGTCCTACCTTGTCTTGGCAAAAATTGGTACTCACTTTTTTTTTTTTCAATTTTGCTGTTCCAGTTTGGACAGTAGACTGTCAGCAGTCAAGGCAAGGGCAGTTTCTTTGCCTGAATGACTAGTTATTGCCATAAAGAAAGCAAACTCCATACAGAGGTTCTTCAATGCTCATCATCTTCTTTGAAGTAAATTGGTGCTGTCAGGAGCAGATCTGTCTCACTGTCAAGAAAAGCCTTATTTTATGAAAACATTTAAAATGTCAGAGTCTGTAAGTCTTTGAAGCGTTTGAAAGCAATCTATCTATTTATCTATCTATCTGTCCATCTATCTAAATATATCTGTGTATGACCTTGAAAATATGCCTAATATGACTATAAGTTTGACTATTATAGATGATTAACTAGTCGTCTGTATTTTTAACTATACATTATATTTTTAAATGAGTTGCAGAAGCACAATACCCCAAACAAGAGTAGAAACATACACCTAGTAAAACAAAAATAACTTTAAATTTGTATCAATAAACCAAAATCCATACCAATGTAAAATATTTTAAGATTAATAGTTGTAGTTTTTTAATTAAAGTAGATTCAATAATCTGCCCTTTTAATTCATCAATTCTATTATACCTCCTTTAGAAAGAGATCTTTAATTTGACTCTTTTATTTAGTTTTTTTTTAAATAAGACCACTAACAATTTGCAAACAACTCCTCTTAAATGATAATAAAGACTCATAATCCGTCTTTTGGGAATGTGAGCATCATTCTCTAAACTACTTCCTATCACCTATGGGTGCTGCTATCTTTGAAAGCTGAGAAAATTTAGAATAATGGTTGAGTATTGACTATAGTAGTCTGTGAGGCTGAATCATCTCAGCCAGGAGCTTTTTTTGTATGCAGACTATTCTTTCCTGCCTGTCAGTTCCCAAATAATCAACAAGAGACTCAATATTAATTGTAAATGCTCAGCCAATAGCTTGGGCTGGTTACTAGCTAACTCTTACAGTTTAAATTAATTCACATTTCTCATTGCCCTCTTCCACATGTTGACACCTTTATGGCATGGCATGTTCATCTCCTGCTCCCTCTGCATCTAGCTGGTGACTCCTGACCCTGCCCTTCTCCTTCCCAACATTCTCAGATTGGCTCTTCTGCCTAACCTTATCCTGTCCTGCTAGTCAACTTCTTTATTAAACCAATCACAGTGACATGTATTCACAGTGCACAGAAATATTATGCCCCAGCCTATACAGCTATTTTAATGATTAAATTGTAATTTAAGCAGACATGCTGTTCTACACTTTGTTCTACATTCTTATTAATAAGTCCCTTTAGTTTCATTATTTATCGATAGTTACAAAAATTCACTGTAAACATCTGTAGGAAATAAAGTCTGTCATAATCATGACCTTAAAGTAACATAAATAGACAGTGAATAAAAGAATAGCCAAAACCCCCAATTGCTCTGCTGATACCATACTGACCTCCCATCAGGTAAAGATAACTGTTGTAGATAGGGGTTAAAGAGATGGCTCAAGGTTTAGCAGAACTAGTTGTTCTTTCCAGATTCAATTCTTTATTATTATTATTATTATTATATTTTTTATTTAAAAGTTTTTTTTAACATACTCAACACTGTTCCCCCTTCCTCCCCTCTACCCAGTCATTTCCCAGATTCCCCCAACCCCATCCCCCCATCCATTCTTCAAAGGGCCAAGGACTCCCAGGGTGAGTCAATGCAGTCTGGCATATCCAATTGAGATAGGATCAGCCCCTCCCTCTCAGTATCAAAGATGATCAAGGTGTTCCTCTGTAGGGAATGGGCCCCAAGAAGCCAGTTTATGCACTAGAAATAAATTCAAGTCCCACTGCCAGAGGCCCCATAAACTACCCATGCCATTCAACTGTCATCCACATTCAGGGGGCCTAGTTCAGTCCCATGCAGGTTCCCCAGCTGTCAGTTCACAGTCAGGTTCAATTCTTACAACCATCTATAACCCCAGTCTCAGGAGATCTAACATGTGGTACACAGACATTACATGCAGAAAAAAACACCCATACACAACATTAAGGGAAAAAATTAAAAGATAGCTATTTGAGTCCGTTAAATATTACAAGAGTTCATATGTATAAATTATGAGTTTAACCAAGGCCCCAAAATTAGTATATTGAATTAAAATTTTTTTTATTGTTTCCAAAATGGAGAAACCAAAATTTTTGATGTTAAAGATCTTGCTTAGGACATAGTTCACAAAAAAAAAAATTTATGCCTCATTTTATGAGATTCCTACTTAGAAATTCTGATCCTGGTTTTAGAATGTGACCTTTTAGATACAGAGATGTTGTAAATACAGTTAATTAAAAGGAGGTCATATTGTAACAATTGTGACTTATGTCCCTATAAAAAGAGATATTTGGATATAACTACATAGGAAGAATATCATGTGACATGAAGTTAGAGATCTACCAAGCAGGGAACACCAAAGATTTACCTACAGACTCTCAGGAGCCAGGGGGGAAGAACAGAACATACTCTTCTTAAAGACTTGATGAAAAACCAGGTCTGCTAAATCTTGATCTTGGAGCAGAAGTCTTCAGAATCATGAGACCAGTATATTTGTATTGTTCAAGTCACAAACAAACAAAACCAAAGTTTTCATTCACACCACCGTTCGAGCTCTTCCTGTTTCTCCTGCTTCTTACCCTTCGCTGTGTAAGTGTGCTGGAGACAAAAATCTCAAGTAACCAAGAGAAATGGACCTTGAGCTTCTGATCCTCCTATTTCTAAGTGCTGAATTACAGGGGTGCTGCCACAGTGTCTGGCCCCTGCTCTTGCCCACTCCACCCCATTTCTTTGCTTCAAACCTTCCATGTTCCTTAAGGCTCTCATCTAACGCATCATAATGTATGATGATATGTCCAAACTATATTTCATGTAATTAAGTCAATATGTTTGCTTTGTTATGAAGCAACAAGTATCTATTGTTTAAAAGTGCTTAGAAAACTGGGAATCAATCTCCCCAGTGATCCAGCAGTACCACTATTGGGCATATATCCAAAGAATGTACATTCTTACCCCAAGGGCATTAGCTCAGCTATGTTCATAGCAGCATTCTTTGTAATAGCCAGAATCTGGAAACAACCTAGATGCCCCTCAAATGAAGAATGGATTTAAGAATTGTGGTACATTTACACAACAGAGTATTACTCAGCAGGAAAAAAAAAAATGACATCCTGGGGCTGGCAAGATGGCTTAGAGGTTAAGAGCACTGACTGTTCTTCCAGAGGTCCTGAGTTCAATTCCTAGTAACCACATGGTGGCTCACAACCATCTTTAATAACATCTGGTGCCCTCTTCTGTATACTGTATACATAATAAATAAATAAATCTTTTTTAAAAACGACATCCTGAAATTTGCAAACAAATGGAGGAATCTGGCCAGTATCATCCTGAGTGAGGTAACACAGACCCAGAAAGATAGACATGGTATGTACTCACTCATAAATGGATTTTAGACATAAAGCAAAAGATAACCAGGCTACAATCCACAAACCCCAAGCAGCTAGGTAACAGGAGGAACTTAAGAGAGACATCCATGGATCTTCCTGGGAAGGGGAAATTGGAAAGATCTTCTGAGTAAATTGGGGTCATATGAGGGAGCAAGCAAGGGGATGTGGAAACAGATCATTGAGAGAAGGAGATGGTTGAGTGGGAGAAGCAACAAAGAGGGAGAGCAAAAAAATAGATATCTTAATAGAGGGAGTCACTGTGGGGTTACAGAGAAAGTTGGTGCTAGGAAAGCACCCAAGAACCCACAAGATGTCCCTGGCTAGGACTCCAAGCAATAGTGGAGGGGGTGCCTAAACAGGACTTCCCCTATAACCAACAGAATGACCACCCTAATTGTCATTATAGAACCTACATCCAGCAATGAATAGAGGCAGAAGCAGAGATCCAGCTGGAGAGAGAGAGGAGAGGAGATGAGCAAAGGGATTGGGATCATGAGGAGGAGACCCATAGAGATGGCTGACCTAAGCTATTGGGACCTCACTGACTCTGAAATAACAGCTTAGGAACCTTCATGGAAAGGAGCTAAACCCTCCAAATGTAGATGACAGTCAAATGGAGTGGACAGTTTGTGGAGCCTCTTGCAGTAGGACCAGAGTTTATTCCTGATGCATGAACTGACATCTGGGAGTCCATTCCCTACAGAGGAACACCTTACTCAGCCTTGATACTGGGGGGAGGGACTTGGACCTACCTCAACTGGATATGACTCACTTTGGAATTCCTTGCCCTCCCTGGGGAATGGATGGGGGTGAGGAAGGGAGGAGGCTGAGGGAAGACTGGGAGAGGGGAGGGAGACGGAGCAGTGGTGGGTATGAGAAAAAAAAAAAAAACTTTTAAAAACTAAAGATAAAAAAGTGCTTCTTGGTGAGGGCTGTAGAGAAGGCTCAGTGGGAAATACTTCTGTGCAAACATGAGGACCTGTGTTCCAATCCCCAGCATCTATGCAGGTGAAGTCCACCAGCAGGCCCAGCCTTCAGGGTCAGAGGCAAGACATCTCAGGGGCTTTCTAGCCAGTTGGTCTAACCAATCAGTGAGAGACCCTGTCTGGAAAAGCAAGATGGAAAGAAAAAGAGACACACACCTAAGGCCTCCGCACTTCCGTGCGCAGGCGTATACACCTGTATACACATGCACAGACTCCAGCACCAACAACATTGAAAGTCTCCTTTCATATAGTTCACAAAGTAAATAAATTCAAATTCAAAAGATGCCTCTCCTCTAAATCAGAGGCATCTTCCCAGGACTGAGCTGTTAGGGGGAATCTAGATTTCTAGATTTTTATTGTTGTTATTTCAGATATGATAGCCTTTGTACCTAAGGGTGATCTTAATCTTCTCATTCTATCTCCCAAATTCTGAGATTACAGGTGCGTGCTGCCATGCCTGGTTTACTCAAACCTAGCTATCAAATGCAGGACTTTAAACATGCCAGGTAATTTAACACACCTTCAATCTCTATTTTGTATTTGCTTTCTTAGTTTGCCTTTTGTTCTGTTTTGGAGATGGTAGCCCACTGTGTAGCCCATGCTGTCCTAGAATTCACTATGTAGTCCAGACTAGCTTTGAAATTGTGGTAATCCTCTGCCTCAGCCTCCCTATATTAGTTACTTTTCTGTTACTAAGAAAAGACACCATGACCAATGCAACTTAGAAAAGAAAGGAGGCTTGCTTATAGTTTCAGACAGTTGTAGAGACCATGACCACCATGGTAGGGAGCAGGGCAGCAGATGGACAGGCATGGCGCTGGAGCAGTGGCTAAAATTTACATTTGATCCACAAGTATGAGAGAAAGGAGGAGGAGGAAGAAGAGGAGGAGGAAGAAGAGGAGGAGAGAGACAGAGAGAGAGAGAGAGAGAGAGAGAGAGAGAGAGAGAGAGAGAGAGAGAGAGAGAGAGAGAGAGAGAAAGCTGTCCTGTGCTGGTTTGAAGAATGGCCCCCTAGGCTCATGTATAAGAGAGCAGAACTATTTAAAAGAATTAGAAGGATTTAGAAGTGGCCTTATTGGAAGAAATTTGTCACTAGGAAGGGGTTTTGAGGTTTTGAAACCCCATGCCAAGCCCAGAAACAATCTCAGACTGTAAATCAGAATGTGGCTCTCAACCACCATGATGATAATGGACTAAACCTCTGAAACTGTAAACCAGTCCTCAATTAAATGCTTTCTCTTATAATAGTTACATTGATCTTGGTGTCTCTTCACAGCAGAAGAACAGTGACTAAGACAGAGCCCAAACTGGAAAAGGCCCTGGTGTTTGACATTTCAAAGCCCACTACCAGTGACATACCTCCTCCAGCAAATCTATATCTCCTAATTCTTCCCAAACAATTCCAACAAACTTAAGAGTCGGGGGGCATTCTCATTCAAACCACCATACATACTCCACATCCTATCATGCAGGCATGAACTAGCATGCCCAATTTCCCAGAAGTTTTAGTGTTGATATAAGCCTGCATATAATTTATATGTAGCTTGAAAAGATAAATGTAATTTAAGAAAACATATTGTGGGGAGTTGCGGAGAAGAAAAAATGACCTGATGTGGTGAGAGGGGGAAGGGACCTTGAATAAGGATATACAGGGATGGAAAAAAAAATTCAGAGGGAAAGCTGAACACAAAGTAAATATATGTGTAGCAATCTTATTTGCATTATCACCCTTGATAAGTCATGCTTATGATTTTTATCTTCTTTATAGTTATTGTTAACTTCTCATCATTTTAAATTCATTTTACTGTTTTTCTTGATAAATACAAAATAAATAAAGAAAAAAAGAAAACATATTGTTCTGTACTTTGCTTTCCTCCAATTCACAAAACATTCTGAACAGCTTACTGTATTAGGAAGCATGGATATTATTTCTTTCTTTGCCAAGGTTTCTTATTTTATTTAACCAGTTTATAAGAAATGTTTACACAGATTTAAGCTTACTGCTATGTCAATCAGCACCAAATTTAGTATTCTTACATTTGTATTTCCTAGCATTTATTTGAATGTATCTATAGGATAAATCCCCTAGAACTATCAGGTCATGTATTTTAAAATAATTTTTACTTATTTTTCTTATTTTATGTAATTGGTGTTTTTGTTTGCCTGTATGTTTCTGTCAGATCTCCTGGAACTGGGGTTATACAACAGAATTTTCATGTGGGTGCTGGGAATTGAACCCAGGTCTTCTTGAAGAGCAGACAGTGCTCTTAACCACTGAGCCACCTCGTTAGCCCTAAAAATGTATTTTAAATTTGCTCATATAGTCTCCATGGACTAATAAGAATGTTGGTATGTAGCCAACAAGGATGTAGCTACAACCATATCCAGACAATTACTAGTCTTGTTACTTTAAAGAAAAAAAAAAAAAAAGATTACTTTGAGCCCAGATATGTTGGCACAGGCCTTTAATCTCAGCACTTAGGAGGCAGAGGCAGGTGGATCTCTGAGTTCGAAGCCAGCCTTGTTTACATAATGAGTTCCAGGCCAACAAGGGCTACATAGCAAAACCCTTTGGTGAGACCCTAACACAAGTGACAACCTCAGTTTCTTCAGCTTTAAAGTAGGTATAATTTAGTCTGTCTCAATGTTGTCTGTGGGTTAAATAACACATATAGTCTGTCATAACTAGCAGTTCACACACACTCACCCCTTTCTTTATCACTCATTTCTGGCCCCCTAACAGCTATTTTAGCTTTGCAAATATTTGACAAAAATACCATTTCATGTCAACAAATATTTATGAAACTCTAATTTGCAAGGTTTAATAATAACTGGAGCGATTCTGTTTTGCTTTGCTTTTTGAAGGTGTACAGTGTCTGTTTCAGAGTTTTCTGTATGGAATAGGAGAGAATTCTCCAGGAAGACACCCCAGGAAGTGATGTTGAAAGAGTAACCACATATGGTCTGAGAAGGAGCTACATGACTGTCCAGCAGCTTTGAAGTGATGGAGAGGGAATTCATTACAGGACCCCTCCACCCTGCACCTTGTGGACGGGAAAGGTGCAAGCGGAAACAGAAAGCCAAAGCATTTGGCTGGAAATAAAGTCTTGTGCATGTTCTTGGATTTCCACACACAGTTGGCATTCTATCCAGAACACATCAATTGCTTCCAGATAAATGGAATCTTCTCCCTACTCCCAGGGGAACATGGAAATGCCAACACGATGCACCACTTCTATCATGTGGCTCTCCTTTCCTTTGAAACAGTTTCAGAGATGTTGACATCTGGGAAATGAGATTAAACTTGAGTCTGGTGGACTCTCACTTCTACTTTTGAATGGGTGTGCTACATACTCGTCTTACTTCCTCCTTTTCCCCAACTGTCTGCTAGAATTCGTTCTAACCCTGTTATCTCCTTCATCCTAGTTTTGTCTTACCTTTAGCTACTCTAAGTTTTATATTGAAGCTCTACTACTTAAATGCTTTGTAGTTGGAAGTTTCTATCCCACCAGGTCCTGCAGTCATTCAGTCCCAAAGAGGCTTATATTAATTATAAATGCTTGGCCAGTAGCCCAGGCTTATGACTAACTAACTTAAATTGACCCATAATTCTTATCTATGCTTAACCTCATGGTTTGGTACCTTTTCTCAGCTCAATATTCTCATCTTGCTTCCTCTGCATCTCACTGGCGACTCCTGACTCTGCCTTTCCTCCTCCCAGACTTCTCCTAGTCTGCTCACCCCACCTCTCCTTCCTGCCTAGCTACTGTCAATCAGTGTTTTATAAAACCAATTCAAGTAACAAATATTTACAGTGTACAAGAGCATTATCCCACAGCAATGCTTAGGAAAAATAACTACAAAACCTTTCTAATGGCATTCAAGGCCATCATTTGTTCATATGGTACTGGCTTCTTGCCTATTTCATCCTCACGGCCTATCACAATAGACTCTTGGAGGTTTGTAACTTATTTCACTTAAATCTTAAAAAGTTGTCAAACTAATGCTGTGGTCAACTATTGCAGTTTAGAGTCTGTGCATTCACAGAGCTTTTTGTGTTTGACCAAAGCTGAAGGTGGAACATATGTTTTAAATTATTTCTCCGGAGCTCTGATTGGTCTGCCTCCAATCTATCTATCCAGCCCTCTGAGTAGACTTCTGGGCTGGGCCCTCATGTTTTTCACATAGGTGATTTCTCTAGATCCTTTCTTGAGGCTCTTTCCTCTCCACACTCCTTAAAGCTGTGATGTTGATATTTCTAACACATAAATTACACATGCCTCTTGCCCCTTTCAGTCTTAGATGGCAACAATCCCCAAATACATACAACAAAGTCATGCTGTTTGCTTAGACAACTGAGAAAATATAGCTAACAAAATAAGTAAGATAAATAAAAAAGGAGAACACCACATTGAGCAAACACAAAGCCCAGCAGAGCCAATCTACACTGTGGCACACTGGCTGTTCTTGCCGAGAACCTGGATTTGGTTCCCAGCACGAGCATATCAGCTCACACTCATCCGAAATTTTAGTTCTAGGGGATCTGAAGCCCTCCTCTGACCTCTACAGGCACTAGGCACACACGTGGCACACTTTTGTATACACAGGCAACGATTCATCCAATAAATAAATAAATAAATAAATATATTTTTTAAAGTAAATCTTCTTGGTTTCTAATTCCAGCAATCATTTTTAAAGGGCTCTTTTTAAACATGTTATTTGTTGGAGTATGTAGTGTGTCCCACTTTGTGTTGAGATTCTTTGTTCAACCTTAAGGTTGAGATTTACCCATGTTTCTGAATGTGGCAATTGTCTATTCATTCCCATCTCTGGATGCCATTTCTTTGTATCAACCCAGCACTGCTGGGCTCTTCATTCTTTCACAGTGAAGATTTAGCTTGTTTTCACTTTCTCATTTAGTGAATAGAGCTGTTGTGAGCATCCACATGTGTGGAACGCATATATGAACTTATTCCAGAAGACTTCAGGAATATCTAAAATAATATACACTGTGGCATGAAAGTCTTAATTTACAATTTTCAAAATAAAAAGCAAGACTTACGATATAACTGTATCTTAGCTTTTCTGTTAATCCAACCCCTAGGTCTAAACAGTGGGTCTAATAATAATATGTATTTCAAAATAATAATATGCATAGATGAAATTTCAACCAAGTTACAACTTGCAGTGGAAATGTTTTTGATTTCTATTAGTTATGAAGTCATATACACTGGAACACTCTTATGATGCATTGGATACAATCATAATTGATGGAAATGTTTCATTTTAATTATTGGGTTTTATTTTGTTGCTTTGTTTGTTTGCTTCCTTGTGTTTCTGGTGTGGTAGAGTAATCTCTATACCATGTAAATAAATAACTGTTTAGACCCACGCAGGGCACCGTAGATGTGGGTGGAGAATCAGAGGCAGCCAAATAAAAAAAAAGATAAAATTAGTTACTCTGCATCGGACCTTCAAGAGGAGCAGACATGTAAGAGGTACCGGCCAGCCACGGGCTGAGCCACGTGGCAAAAAAATTAATAAAAATAAATTAATTTAAAAAAAGTTAACTAATAATAGACATAAAACATAAGCCAAACAATATTAAAATATATAAACATATAATTCATTTCTTTTAAAAGACAAAAGCCACAAACACACAAACCAAGTTCCAAACCGCCGGCGCCACACGTGCGCCAAGTCACAAATCTCCAAACCCAAACAAGCCAAAAAAAACTACTACAACATTCTGGTTTTGCTTGTTTTACTTTTTGAGACAAGTTATCACTAGTCAAGGCTAGTCTCACATGCATGGCAATCCTCCTTTAGTCTCCCAAGTGCTGGGATTACAGACAGACTACTACAAGTCTTCTATGTAGTAAGAGTTTCTGGCCTGGCCTCGCCCCCGAGATCAGGACAAGCAGTCCTAAATAATCACACAAAGTCTTTTATTAATTATATGCTGTTAGACCTATGGCTTAGGCTTATTACTTGCTAACTCTTACTCTTAAACTAACCCATGATTAGCCAAGTGGCTTAGTACCTTTTCTCAGAGCATCATTTTCATCTTCTTTCCTCTGAATCTCCCTGGCATCTCTGCTCTGCTCCTTTTCTTCCCAGAGTTTTTTTAGTCTGGTAGCCCCACCCACACTTCCTGCTTGACTTCTGGCCAATCAGTGTTTTATTAAATGAGTAAGAAGGACAAATATTTACAATGTGCAAAAGCAGAAACCCACAGCACTTTTGTTTCGTTCTTTCTTTAGACAGGACCTGCAAAACAGCACAGGCTGGCCTCAACTCATCACTCTGCTGCCTTTACCCGCAAAGCGTTGGGAACATAGACATAGAGATTGCTGAAAAATAATGATTTTTTCCTTTTTTCATCCAAGTTCAAGAAGCCCCTTGATTCTAGTGCACTGAGAAGCCTTGATTTATGTCTAACCTCTTAAAACCAGGAAATACAGTCTAAACAATTTGTCTTAATTATTTTTCTGTTGCTGTGATAAGACATCATGACCAGGGCAACTCATAAAAGAAAAACTTTGTTATTCAGCTTATAGTTTCAGAGGGTTGGAGTCCATGACACTGGAGTGAAGGAACAGCTGATGGTTCACACCTTGATTCACAAGCATGAAGGGGGCGGGGATTACAGAAATCATCTGAGACCTCAAAGCCCTCCCTCGATGACACGCCTCCTGCTACAAGGCCACACCTTCTAATGGTTCCTCCAAGTAAGAAACATGTTCAAATCAGTGAGCCTCTGGGGGCCACACCTATTCAAACCACCATAATAATCAAATTCAGAATCTGGCATAACACTTGGTATACAATCCCCACCTCTGCAATAATTCATATGCATCTGCTCAAAAACTCTGTGTGTGAGCGCCTGTTCCTATACATGCAGGTGCACATGTGTATGTTTATGCCCACACATGGAGAAGCCAGAGCACAGCCTCCTTCAGTATTGTTTTTCAGGTGCCATTCTGCTTTTCCTCACTGACCTCAAGCTTGTCACACAGGTGGGACCTGCTGGCCTGAGCTCCAGGGATCCTCCTGTCTAGACCTCTCTACCACTGATATTACAAACGTACTCTGCTCAATGACTGGTCTTTGCTTAGGTGCTGGGGATTGAACTCAGGTACTTATGCTTATAAAGTGTGTACTTTAGTGACTGAGCCTCAGTCACTAAATAAATATTCTTGAATGATAAACTCATAAATGACAATAGTTAACTTTTTTAAGCTTGTCATATGTGCCAAGTACTATGCTAAGACACTTTAAATATATTCCCTTTTTATTTATTCCACTCTGTTACCTGTTTGTTTGTTTATTTATCTGCTTATTTTTGCAACAGGATCTCTCTTTGTAGTTCTGGCTGTCCTGGAACTTTATGTAGGTCAAGCTGACCTCAAACACAGATTTTTTTTTTCTTATCTATGTCTCTCAAATGCTAGGATTAAAGGCAAGCTACTTTTTTATTTGTTTGTTCCTTCCTTTCAAGGACAGAATCTTTCCATACAATTCTGGGTGGCCTTGAACTCACAGGTATCTGTCTGCTTCTATCTCACACAAGTGCTAGGACTAAAGGTGTTTGCTGCCACACCTAACTATTCTAAATAAATAATAATAATGGCTTAAATCTTCTTTACAAAATATTGATTTCTGTCAGCAGCTTATGAGGAGTTAGAGACTTGGGTAGGTTATAGTTATGAAATTTGTCAAGATCTTGTAGGCAGTAAATGTTTGCCTAAAAATTCAAACACATACATTTTATCCCTGTACCTTTACTGACTGCTAATTTCTATGCCTTATTACTGATAATCAAATGAAGAGATTAATGCTCACATAAAGGAACAAATAAATGAATGAATTTAACAGACTGTATTTACCAAGTAACAAAACAAGTTTCAAGAAGCAAACGGCTGGAGTTAGTGACATGGTATGGTCATTAAAAGATATTTCTTTGTGTAAGATAGTTTCCCCTTTGAAAAAACTTACTCCCAGGTATCATTATCACTACTTTTTCATCCAAATCAACTGAATAAGCTCATGTCACATGGCATGTGTCCACAGGCTGGAATGGGTAACTCCTGGGCCACAAAGTGACCAGTACTTAGCCTGGTTACTACATATAGTCGTATGTTAGTACATACAGGCTGTTTTGGGAAATGAGCTGAGCACCGGATCTTCCCTTCTTCAAGGATATCGCTCATCAGAGTCATGCTCCAGTCATGACATTTTGTTTTATTCAAGATCCAGAGGAAGAGGTGAAAAGGTAAGAAGGAGCCTCTGGGGAATCAGAAATTCCAGATAAATCTCTTGTCCTGAGGGCTTGGACAGTGGGTTGTTTTCATAGAGGGCTAAACCACACTGTTTTTCAAATCTGAGACTCTTCTTATTCAAAGGAAATAGAGTAAATCTGTTCTATTTTGAAAGTTTTCTCAGGCCAGTAAGATGGCTCAGTGGGTGGGGTGCTCAGTGAGTGGGGTGCTCAGTGGGTGGGGTGTTCAGTGGGTAGAGGTCCTCAGCAGGTAGGGGCACTTGCCTTTGCCAACCCTGGTGAACCCAGTAAAATCTCTGATTAATTGTGGGAAAATTAAAGACATTGCTCAAGAAAAGTCTCCTAATATTTAGGAAAAAATAGCCAAACATTTAAGCATATTTCTGCATTTAGCTATTCTCATCATTTAAAAAAAATTACACAAAGAATTGGCACATGTGTCGAAGTATTCAAATATATAAAAAAACTAAATTAGAAGTGAAGCCAGGCAGCATGGTGGTGTTCACCTTTAATCCCACCACTCTGGAGGCAGAGGAAGGTAGATTTCTGTGAGTTCCAGGACAGCCAGAATTAGGTAAAAAGAAACTCTGTTTCAAAAAATCCTCAAAAGAGAGGGAAGGGAAGAAAATCACCATCACTCTCTAGATTCTGTCCTTGGAATTAACTAATGTTAATGTTAACAGTTTCCAAAGATTTTTCTAAATATATACACCCTACACTTGTGTCTATTTGTGCACATATAAGCAAATACAATTAGATATGCAAATGCAGCATCTTCCTGTACCATCTTCTTTTTTTCTTGGCAGCATGTCATGGACATTGCACACCATGCTTCATTACTAGTATATAGAACTAAACTTTGGGGTCCAGTATAGTTGTTTTTCTGCTATCCTGATTGAAAGCATCATATTATGTCTTTAGTTTGCCCTTGGAATCCACAAAGCAACAATCCACCTTGTGACTGTCTTTACAAATGCCCATGTTTGGATTTCTGTAGCAGAGCTCTTTTTCCACGAATTTACTAGGTCAGAAAGCCCCATGCTTTGACCGTCAATAGTTATGGACAAATCCCAGAGCAACCATTTTGAAGCTTCTATCCTGAGGACATTTTCCATGAAGTTTCAACTGACTGAGACCCCTACTTCTGGGTTATCTCACTTCCAACCTCGCAAAATTCTTCCCCCCAAAGTCTGACATCTTTTTCCTTCAAGGGATATTTTAGTTTCTATCTAAACTTCTTTCATTTCAAAGGGATATTATTTGTCTGCAGCAAATTTTTTAAAACTCTTATGCTCCAAGTGAAAGATGAGATGTTGCCTCCACTGAACAGGTTTTGTTCTTGGTCAGTATATACACAAATGTAACTTCACAAGTTCAAATCTGAGATTCCATGTGTAAGCAAAAAGCATTGGATTGAAAAGAGTGAGGACCACTAGGAAGTATATAGAAAGTGATTATTCTTGTAAGACTGGTGCAAGGGAAAAGTGGAAAATATTGCAGAACAAACCACTGGAACAAGAACCTGAAGCCACTTCATGTGGTGGTGCACACCTTTAATCCCAGCAGCTTGGAGGCAGAGGCAAAAGGACCCCTATGAGTTTGAGGCTAGCCTGGTTTAGAAATTGAGTTTCAAAGTAAAAATAAAACAAAAGAATTTGAAACTATTCCATAAACTTTAAGCTTTATAAACGTTGATTTTTTACAAAAAAGAATCTTCATAATTTTATCAAATATCTTTTATGTCAAGACATTTTTACAGAAATTATTTCTAACTTTCCCAGTAAACTTTCTACATTGCTTACAATATCTCCATAGTTTACAATATCTCCATCAGTCAGAGAAGGAAACTGAGGCTCAGAAATCTCATACAATTTATGTCCAAGTTGACTCAAGTGCATCAGATTTTTTTTTCTTACAACTGCATTCATTGTCTGTTTTGCTACCCAGGTTAGCAAATAGATATGCTGAGATGCAGAGCTTTGCTCAGTCAGAGGCACAGGCTGAGATATGTGGTTTCCCTCCCACACCCTTGTGGGAAAGAGGTTAAGAGGTTGCCCGTCAAAGAACATTATGGATGAGGTGCTAAGGATGTGGCTCAGTTGGTAGAGCACTTGCCTAACATACAGAAGAGCCTGGGTTCTATTCCCAGCACGTCATAAAACTAGATTAGATATGGTGGTGCAAGTAATCCTGAGCTTAGAAGGTGGCAGGAGGAACAGAAGTTCAAGGTCATTCTCAGATAATTTGGAGTTTAAAACCAAAAATCTCCTGTTTTTAGGAGATTTTATCAAAAAAAAAAAAAAAAAAAAACCCTGTCAAATGGAGGAAGAAAATAATATTACAGATGAAATTCTGATCAGATACTGATTAATAAACTTCCAAACCCTCTTTTTCCAACATCCATTTCTACAAAAAGGGATTTTCTTGAGCCCCCGGCTGACTGACAGAGAACTTTGCTGACTCTCCTACTCAGCAGCCACTAGCAGACCCAAGCTTCCAAATTTACACACACACCTTTAACTTGGACCCCACGCTTTCTTCCCTTCCTGTCTCTTCTTGCACAAGGAAGGATCTAAGGCAAGACCATCTGGTGTCATCTTACTTTTTCAGAGCTCTAAACCCCTAATCCATTACAATAAATATGAAAGTCCTGATATACGTAAAGCTGTGGCATAGGAAAAACAGGAGAGCTGGTATATATATTTCCAGCAAATATAAAAGCCAAACCTAGCCACAGGTGAATCCTGGTGGAATTCTGGTGGTCTTCAGAAAAGCACGCACTGTGTCAGTCCTACTACCCCCAGGAAAAGAAAGAAAGCCGTGAAGGGTTTTGCACGCCCTTAATCCCAACACTCAGAAGGCAGAGGTAGGCAGATCACTGAGTTCTAGGCCGGCCTGTTCTACATAGTGAGTTCAGTTTCAGGGCAACCAGGGCTCCATAAAAAGATCCTGTCTTAAAAAACAAACAAAAACAAAAGAAAAGAAACCAGCACTGGGTTGCAGCATGTTGTGCCATGGGTAGACTTCAAGAATTCCCATCCCATGGATGAAGTGGCCCTGTGTGTTGAAGAGTAGGCTGCTTGCTTCAAGCACCACACTTATTCCATCCCAGGTACACACCACACAAGAGGCCCAGCTAGTCTCTGAGTTACCTCCCTGACAGAAAAATGAAACCACCTCTCAGAAAAAAAAGAATCACTTTTTAAAGAAACAAAATGCACCTATCCCCCATCCCAAAATCTTTGTAACAAAAGATAAGCCAAATCTGAAAACTGAGGGCCTTGTTCTTGTGTCTGGATCTTGCCTTAGATTAGATACATAAATTCTTACTGTCCAATTTAATGTAAAACCTGGGTGAGCCCGCTGCTGTAAAGGCTGCCATTAAAGCTTTATGATTCAGTTAACCATTAACATCCAAGCAACCTGAATCTCAGAAAGTCTATTTATTTTGACTACCTAGTTCAGGGAGATTTTTTTAAAATGAAGCTTTAAATAGTCAGAGAGAACCTCCAGTACAGATAGATGGAAGGGCCTGGTTCTGACTCACTCAATGGCCAAGCCTTGTTGGAAAGTTGACTAGAAGGGGTTGCAATGCAGGATTTTGGAGCCACTGTGTTTCAGGAATTCAAAACCCAACATCTGCTATTCCCTGACTCTTTGATCTCAGGCAAACTACTCAGTGCCTCCATTGCATTGTTTCTAAATGGGTATAATAGAGTAATACCCAATGGAGAGCTAAGGGTTAAATGAGTAATAAAGAGCTTGCAATCACTCCCAAAGGTTAGTAACAGTGCTCCGGGTTTCAGTGGTAAGAATGACCACCTCCTATTGCATGCATGTTAAATGAGGCAACTGGCCATACAGAATCCATCTAGTTATGTTGTTATGTTTTGTTTTCACAAATAGCAACCGCTCCTAAAAATATAAAATAAAAAGTTCATTAGACTGACTTTAAGAGGTGATCTCTGCCAATGCTGCCTGCAATCTGCAAGTGATTAGCTTTCATTTTTATTACCCCTGTTAAACTATAACAGGTTTGTTATCTCTCCCTGGGTGTGGTGTACACCCAGAATGCTGTTGGCTTTGTTCAGCATCCTATTTCAGTTATCATGATGAGTGAGATGGTGAGAAACTTGCCTTATTTTGTTGTTTGTAAGACATGAGTTATTAATTTCTTGGAGTCTTAGAGTTACGGGTCTTTAAAAATATGGGGAGGAGAAGGTCAGCAGAGGACTAGGCTTTAACCCAAATGATTAAAAGAACAGGATGTTCTTTTTTTCCCTTGGGGGCCACAGAAGGAAATGAGAACTAAATTTGATGTTATACATTCTCATGTTCACAAATTGGTGTCTTAGGTTTATGTGTCCTAGTAATTATGCCCTGCTTCGGATAAGGTTCACCCTAAATGTTTAATCCAAAGGTAGAGATTCAGTAGTTGACACAGCTGCATAGAAACTATAAGAGTTGGGAGTTTTCAAGGAGGTATCTATCACCTACATAAACATAGGGCGATTGTGAAATATGATCCAGGGGTTACACCCCAGTCCTTCTTCTCCTCTCCACTTTAGTGCTGTGACTGATATCAGTCCCTTGGGCTGTCACTCTCTGCCTGATCTCAGACATTTACACTTCAGTGAAACTTAAGTCAATACGTTGCTGCTCCCAGGAAGGACTTGTTTTGAAATCTCTAACTGTAGACTGCAAGATTTGTATCACCAGGTCATAGCTTATAAATACAAGTAAGTGAGAACTCTTTAACTTAAACAAGACAGGGATTCCCTGCAGGAGTAAGATTCAGTTTATCCTGAAGGAAAAACCGAATAATCTGTCCTGGGAAAGGACAGGGTGCCAAGCCTGTTCCGGGAGATCTTTGAAGTCTTATCTATTCTAACTCTCTGCAGGGACCTCCTCTGAGTAGGACTCTGATCTTAAATCCTTATGTAACTCCTCTACTCCAGATTCACATACCAGGGAGGGAACTTCTGGTTGGTCCAGGTTAAGACCCCTCTTACAGGAAGAGGCAGGACACCAGCACCATAGCAATGGAGTGGAAAGGGGCTTCTTGAAGGATCTTGGGACAACCCCTTTCCAATAAAGGAATGGATGTTGTACAAACAAGATTGCATTTGCTGTCACCATCAAGAGAATTTCACTGACCTATATAATTAGTACATCTTGAATATTCTAGAAGTTAGGCACCCAATTTTCTTTATATGCCAGCCCCATCTAAATCACCCTATTCTGGTCTCCAAGAACTGTCTGTAAGTCAAATAAAATAGGAAAGACTTCAGGATTTTTTTCATCGGTTTTATCTCAAAAGCTTTTAATCAATATGTTGAAACTTCACTGTATTTAAGAATATCATCATATGTGTGTATGTATGTACATATGTAACCCAGGGTGGTCTTAAACTCATGATCTTTCCATCTCAGGGGCCTTCAAAGCTAGGATTATAGGTATCAAATATTTTAAGATACCACTGAAATGTGATTTCTAAGGTGAACATCTTTGTGGACTCTGAGAGAGCTAAACTACTGCATTATCCTGGAGCCCACATCCATCTACAGTGCTGGTCCTACAATTTCCTCAGTGTAACCCAGCCCACAGTAGCAGAGCTTGCTAAGAATGGGCTAAGGGGAGGGCTGTTTTAAATATTAAATAAGCTGGCCAGATTTTGATGTCACTTAGCTTTGAGAACTCCTGAACCAGATGAAAAGGAAATTGCAAGTGTTTACTGAGCTTCTTTCCCTGGTCTAGACTCAAAGCACACATCAGTGAAACAGGTAAACTAGGCCTCTTCTAAGACTTAAGGGGAGGAAACAACTTATGAAAACGTGTTACAAAACAACTGCAATGATTATAGGATGGAGTAATTCTCAGGAAGAGAGAAGATAGAAATCTCAAACCTAACAAATGTTCACTTTGCTTGGCAAACTGTTACATCTCAAGTGTTGGTCCACCAAATACCCAGGGGCCAAAGGAGCTTTAATCTCTCCTTTTTCCTTCCTTCACTCGCCCTGTACACAGCATCAGCAAGTCATGTGGGCTTGGCCTCCAACAGCAATGCCAAAGCATCTACCTCTGCTCTTAACCAAAGCTACCCCTGCAAGACACCAGTTAGTCTTCTAAGTGTGACATCAGTGGCTTCCTAGCTGTCTTTCCAGCTTCCAACCACATCTATATAGCCTGTATTCTCTGTACAACAGCAAGGCAGAGAGAGGTATCAAATAGAAGTGAGATTGCTTCCTTGGCCAGAAGGCTTCTAAAGTCAAACAAACCTCTCCTGGACTCTATCAAGTTTATATGATCCAGCCCCTGCCCAGCTTTCCAACCTCATCACATACACACACACACACACACACACACACACACACACACACACACACCAGCATCACAGCACTCAACTTCCCTTCTCAAGCACACCAAGCTGATCCAGCTTCATGAACTTTGAACTCACTTGTCCATCCAGCTGCCTGACTACAGACCATTTGGGTCTCATCTCACCCTAGCAAAAGCAGCACTCACCCCACCACATTCACTGTCCAGAAGTGTGTTTCATTTCCACCACATCGCTATCTCTAACTTTTCTTCCCCTTAACTTTCATTCTAATGTCTGTGCTTTCTCGGGGAAGGAAAAATGAGTGAAGAGATCTTTATTTTGTTCATTGCTCTGTCCCTAGCACCAGAAAACTAGCTGGCACATGGTAACCAGTACTGTTATCTTGGAAGTGAAAATAAGCTAGCAGATTAATAAAAGGTATCGGAGGAGGACAATGTAGGCTGTCAGGAAAGGAAAACAACTCCTTCAGAGTCACATGTTTAATGCTTCTGGGCCTTTGGGCTAGATTAAGGGTGGGGTTAAGAGTTTGTCACACACATAAATTCTAACTTTATCTTTACTAATTCTGCACTGCAGACAAACAGGTTTATTGTTGTTCTATTGACATACCCCCTTTCCCCTATTCTCTGTCCCTCATGAACAGAGAGACCTGAGTCACGCATTCGCCATGCATACATTCCTGAGTATAGTTGGGGGTGGCCTGACCTGCAGAGGGTACAGGCACCCCTGGCCCTACTTCCTCCACCATCAAAAGACCATCTTGAGTCAGACATTTACATTTTAGTGAAAATTTAGGCCAAGGATTACTGCTCCCAGGAATAACTTGTTTCAAAAACTTTATCTCTAATTACAGATTGCAGGGTTTGTATCACCCCATGTACTCACTTCCCACTCATAGACCCCCCCTGTCTTCTTCAGCAGAATTGATCCCCCACCTTCCACACACTAGAGGTTGACCTTGGGACCTTGCACATGCAGGCAAAATATTTTACCACGGAACTATTTAACCCTTTTAAGAAAATTTATTTTGAGACAGAACCTCACTAAGGTGCCCAGGATGGCCTTGAAGTCACTCTGTACTTCAGGTATATTCTATGTATATTTTACATGTATATTCTATGACTGGTGAGTGTGTGTTGTTGTTGTGGGGGGGGATCTTTATCTTCTCTGGGCCTCATTTCTTCACAACAAGGAATCATGAAGCTGATTTAAGCTGCATTGCCATCCTGACTGAAGATACACAGACACCCAGGACAGCACTTAGCGCAGCATCATTCATTACATGATGGTTACAGCAGTTACTTCTTATCATTAATAAAACTACAGCTGGATCATAATAATAATTAACATAGAAAATATTATCTATAACATGACAGCACTTTATTACATGTTTATCATTTGCTAGACACTTCACATTTGTTAGCTCATATGAGGTGATTTTGCAATCCTGTTACTTCATACATTTGTGTTCCCCAACCAGACAGGCTGTATATTTTTAAAAAATAATCCTCTGAGTGCCAGATAAGTATATTGTTCATAATAAGGATTCAGAACTATTTGTAATTATGTGTAGTTCTGAGATTTAGAGACTTGAATTATGTCAAGAGCATAAGCTGATTTGGAAAACAAAATCGGTTTGTCTGCAAGTTTTGTTTAAAAGCATGGGTTTGGCTATGCCAGAAGCTGAGGAAATGTGCTTGTACAAGACCCGCCTTCCACTCACTCTAAACATGCATGTGAGTACCTACTATGCATTAAGCTATGTTATGGGTAATTAGTATAATCCTCCAAAGCTAGGAAATTAAAGGATTTGGAAGCATAGCCTGGTGCTAAAACATGTGCTTAGCATGTGTGAGACCCTGGATACAATCTTCTCCACTCCCCTTGCAAACACATAAACAAATGAAGAAGGAAATTATGGCATTAACCTGTCAGTGTTTCTGCATGTTTATAAATGATACTTTTGCAGTTTCATTCTGCCAAGAGATAGGCTTATTTGTTAGAATCTAGTGCTTAGAGAATACACAGAACGAACATGTAGCGTAATGAACGGTGAGGTTCTGGGGTCAGAAAACCTAGGTCTGAATCCCAACTCTGCTTTGACGCCTGGGCAAGTTGCAGAAGTAACAATGAGGCTCTTGCCTCAGTTTCTTCATCTATAAATAAGACACTGGTGTTTACCTTTAACACTTATTCAGAGCATGAAATTAAGATCCAAAGCATTCAGTACTGGCATGCTTGAGCCTCAGGGCCTGGTGCATGCTAAGTACTTGCTCTATGAACATATCCAGCCAAGGATTGGCATGTTTTAGAAACTCAAAATATGGACTAGAGAGATGTCTCAGCCACTAAGAGCACTGGTCCTGTTCTCAGCTTCCACATGGTTGTTAACAACTGTCTTTAACTCCAGTTCCAAGAGGATTTGATATGTTCTTCTGGCTTCTGCAAGCACCAGGCATGTGTGTGGTTCAGAGAAATACATACAGCCCAAACAGCCACACATATAAAATAAACCTTAAAAAGAAACTTAAAATATCAGTTATCCTTCTATTACTAGCCTATATTTACTCTACAGATCACAATAAAAGAGAATGCAACCCAAAACTTATTTTTAGACATGGAAGAAAGGAATGGACAACACCCAAGTCATTCAAACATCAAAATAGAAGCTCTTCATAAGTGGAGTTGATTAACCTCACCTGCCAAGCAGGTATTATCTTAAGGGTACCAGCAAGTATTTTGGACAAGTTTTTGTAGTGGGATTCACAGGCTATCCAAGGAAGAGCTTGTGACGTCAGAGAATCCAGACTCCGATGGGACATGGCCAAAATCATTAAAGACATGAAACCTAACTCTGCTCTCTTCCTATTTGTCTTTCTTCTGATTCCTCCACCTACTTCTATGGTGCTCCACACAGGCCAAATCAGTTCCTCTATTTATGATATTCACTGCATACAGATGAACATTCCCATCACAAGTTTTCTGAGTAGAAAAGGTGTGGCCAGATTAGTTCTTATCTGAATCCCTTTCACCTAATGGAGAAAGCCAAGCTGTTTCTCCAGTGTTTTACTTAATCATGGCTCTGAGACACCATACACAATGCATAGATTCTATAAGACCACCCACAGTGCTCAACTGGGGTCCTATATATTCAAGACTCATCTACAGTGATTTAGTCTATGGCCCCAGAATTAAAAATTCTAATTCAGTATATTTGAGGTAGACCATAGGAATCAGTATTTTAGGAAACACCAAACAATTCTGTTGTAGGTGGTGCTGATTACATCCTGTGAATACAGCCATGGCTGGTGCCATAGCTCAGCAGGTGGAAGCACCATTTGATAAGCCCAAAGACTCAGGTTCAGTCCCTGGGACGTATATAGTAGAAGGAGAGAATCAATTCCTGAATGTTTTCTTCTGACCTCCATGTGCAAACCATGATATGTGTGAACTCATACACAAAGACCAAACAAATAAAAATGTAATAGAAGGGACTGGGAAGCTGGCTCATTTTCATAGATGTATTGAAGATTAACAGGTGACAAGCTATGAACTGATATATTTTAGGTTTTATGCAACAATTACATCATTTGCATCCACTTGCCAGTGCTTCTATACATAAATTTATGACTTTTTCCACTTTCTTTTTCCTTTTTCTTAAAGGGAAGTGAGATTTTTACATGTATCCCAAATAAAGCTGGCAGAGTGGGTCATTTTGAAGACTCGGGGAGACATCAAATCCAGATTCTACCTATATCATCATTTGATTCCTCTGCTTCTTCCTTGGCGTCACCCTTAGCTGGGTCCTCAGTAGCAGCAGCAAAGGCAGCAGAGATGGCAGTTGCTATAGAGGTAGCAGCCACAAGTGCTGATGGACATCTTTGAGCTTTTCAGCAAGTGGGAAGGTGTATTCAGTCTCCATAGAAAAAGTCAGGACCCACCTGTACTCGATGATAGTCTATAGATGGTGCCATCTAGACAAAGGTCTGCAGACAAAACATGGGCAACGTTGTGAATGGGCATCTATTTTACTTAGGGTTTCTATTGTTGTGAAGAGACACCATGACTATGGCAACTCTTATAAAGGAAAACATTTAACTGGGGCTGGCTTACAGTTCAGAAGTTTAGTCCATGGACGATGAAGAAAACAACATATGTGATCAAACGAGGACAGGAAGCAACATCTCTCTTAATGCTCTGTGTAAGAATACATGTGTACGGGCGATGAAGATAAAAACACCTGTGTTTAAACAAGGAGAGGGCTCAACATTTCTAATTTCTAATATCATCATGGCAGTTCTCAAGTAGACATGGTGCTGGAGAAGAAGCTGAAAGTTCTACATCTTGATCTGCAGAAGTAAAAACTGTCACACTGGCCAGACTTTAGCTTATAAGACCTCAAAGCTTGCCTCCACAGTGACACACTTCCTCCAACAAGGCTACATCTCCTAATAGTGCAACTCCCAATGGACCAAGCACTCCAACACATGAGTCTAGGGGCCATAGCTATTCAAACCACCACAGCACCTGCCATGAAGAAAATGTGAATGCACTTCCCTCTTATGATGTAAAGCACTCTGTTGTGAAACACCTGCTGAATCATAGTCTCAAGTTTCTCTGTTTCCCCCCCACACCCCGAGCTGGTCCCACAGCCATTTAGTCCCAAATAATCACACAGAGGCTAATATTAATTATTAACTGTTTAGCCTGTGGTTCTGGATTACTACTTGCTAACTTTTATTCTTAAACTAACTCATGACTCTTATCTGTGTTTAGAAAAATGCTTGGTACCTTTTTCTCAGTGTAGCATTCTTGTCTCGCTTCTTCTATGTCTCACTGGCATCTGCTCTCTGCTCTTCTGCTTCCCAGAATTCTCCTTGACTGGTTTCCCCACCTATATACTTCCTGTCTGCCTAGTGTCTGGCAAATCAGGGTTTTATTAAGCCACTACTTACAGTGACAAATATTTACAGTGTACAAAAGCATAGTCCCACAGCACTATGGAATGATCAACCTGAAGAAGGCGGAGGCACTCGGCCCCTGCAATGATGTGGCTATGCTAACTCCCACTCTATCTGCAATCATCAGCAACCATCAGAGTTTTAAATGTGCTTCTGGAGAGCTTAGTCAGGGAGACCTCAAGTCTGGAAGAGGGAGGTTTTTCGGACTCCAGACCAGTGCTCTGAGATGGCATAATGACTTCACATGAGGCAATTGCCTTAGCCCCAGAAGCAACCAGTACCTCATTAGCCTGCAGCATGGCCTTGGTCTCAGTGAGGTCCTCCTTGGTCAATACAAAGTCCACATGCCCTGCATATGAGGCAACAGTTTCTTCATAGTCAGGTTGCATTCCAGATGCTTTTGTATAGACATTTTCCTGCTAGGAAATTTTCACCAAAAACAGGGACTGTGGCCAGGCACAAGGGCTAGACCTGATGACTCTTAAATTGAGATTATGGGAGTTTGTATTGCTGTCTGTGGGTGGGCCTCTCATTCGCTCACTCTTATTTGTACCAGTTGTTTGCTTACTTACTGATTTTTAAGCCACCAGAAATGAAATAAATATTTTTCTTTCTTTCTTTCTTTTTTCCTTTCTTCCTTCCTTCCTTCCTTCCTTCCTTCATGTTTCTTCCTTCCTTCCTGTCCCTTCCTTCCTTCCTTCCTTCCTTCCTTCCTTCCTTCCTTCCTTCCTTCCTTTCTTGAAAGGGAGAATCCTGAGGGTGATGACTCACTAAATCTACAGGGAATTATCAAGCCTGATTTGAACAGTTGTCTATCAGATGTTAGCTAAGGTAACTCCTTTAAAACAAACCATATAGGTCACATAGTGCTAATAAAATGTACTGATGAATCCTTGAGTATTTTGCCCTGATTATGTCTCCTTGGGGAATAGAAAACTCATTAGCATGATCCCCTTGTCAGCCCTTCCTGCCTCGTTCCTCAATTGCTTCCAGACAGGTTTGGCACAAAGGGGTGATCAAAATGTGTACAGTGTGGTCAAGTTACAGGTGAGTGGCTCATCTACCCCCACTGATCGCCCACATGACATCACATAGCATTCGAAGGTTGCTATGCTTTGTTAAGTCTACCTTTCTGTCTGAGCACCTTTTGAAAAGTAAATTTGGAAGACTGGGCTGTGGAGATAGTTCTATATGCATGCTTCACATTCAGCAGCATATTGTGGTTCCCAACACTGGGGAAAATCCTCAAATCCAAGAAGTGATTATAAATTAGAAACAGCAAGTGTGTGTGTGTGTGTGTGTGTGTGTGTGTGTGTGTGTGTATGTGTGGTGTATAGGGGAGAGAGAGAGAGAGAGAGAGAGAGAGAGAGAGAGAGAGAGAGAGAGCTGTTTTCTTTTTGAAGCCATAAGTAGCAGAACTGGTTGTTGAGGGACAGTCTCTTGAACTAGATAATTGGTTTAAAATGCATCTTCCTATATATAATAATACCTTATTTTTTATAGAGCTTTGAAAAGTTCAAAGCATTTTTACCTTATACATTTCATTTGCACTTCACAAAAAAACCTATAAAAGCAGTTAGTACGAGGACTTCAAGCTCCTTCTACCACTTGGCTCAGCTGAAGCCCAGGAGATCAAGAAACTTGTTTGAGGTCATACAACCAGTTGGTGTCACAAAACCAGAACACCAAGATTTGGAAACTTAGGCCTATGTTTTCTTGGCAGAAAGTGTCTCTGTCACAGCTTGATCTAACCAGAGCTCATGTGGAGGTTTGTGAGTACAATTTAATTGGAGAATACAAATCAGGCATGCTTAGAGCACTGTGTAAAGAAAGCTGTGTGTCCCTTAGATCATGACTGTGTCAGCAAAGGAAGACAGAGAATAGACTCAGTTCTTTCAGACAATGCAAATTAAAACACAAACAAAAACACTCTGTGATCAGTTCCAGGGCATTTGAGAGGCAATTCATTCACTAAACTGTGCATTCATTTTTTTTGAAAAGTATCTATTAAGTACCTTTCTATAAGATACTGTGCTCAGCATTTTGGAAAGATACAAAGAAAAGTATTTAATTTGGGGGTTGTGTGTGCCTTGAATCATACAGATAATCACTGTTTTATTCATCGTTCACTACCACCTCATAGATGAAAAGACTTCCAGGCAGAGAAGAAGTATAAACAAAAATAGATGATGAAAGAGACTGAGAAACTAATTTCCTTCAGTTCTGTCCCGGTAAGAGCCCCCCCCACACACATACACTTTGGTATCGATGTGATGAAAACTCTTTTGCTAGGTCCACAGAGTACCAAAGTTGCTGTGCCATCTAACATAAAGGACAGTACAACACTAATGCTTCCTTCAAACACAGGGGACTGGTCTTAAATGGTGCCAGGTTCTTCACCAGGAATATTAGGTCAGGACTGAAATATACCAGTCTTCTGCCCAAGGCCTGCAGTATCCCAAAAGCTTTGCCAAAGACCAGAAATATATGTATAAAATGCTTTCCTTTCCATGGCTTAAAAAAACAGACATAGCTACTTTCCTTTGTGGCAGGCATGCTTGAGAATGCAGACAAAAGCAAAGGCACTAACATGTGCAAAGAAACAACAGAGGACTAGTGGAAGGTCCTATAAGAAAACAAGAGCTAGGGGCTGGAGAGATGACTCAGTGGTTAACTGAGTCTTCCAGAGGACCTAGGCTCAATTCCTAGCACATATAGCACAAAGTCTATTATAATTATAATAAAACCTGGAACCAGATATGGGGGTGGGGACTGAAATATCAGAGAGACAGGTACCAAATCATAGCTAATTCTCACCCATCCAACTCCTCAGGCCAAACAGGGTAGGTCCTATCTCCATGAATCGTCAGACTGACTGGGCATACAGGCAAATGGGGTGAACTTCTACCTTTGCCTGCCTTATTACCCCACCCATACACACACACACCAGTTCTCTGAGTTCCTGGTTCAACTTTCCTAGTGCTAGGATTAAAGATGTGCCCCACCCACCATCTGGCTCTGTTAAACCTAGAATTTACAGAGATCCAGATAATCTCTGCCTCACAAGTGCTGGGATTAAAGGCAGGGGTGACCACTCCCTGACCTTCATGTCTTGGCTGTGAGTGACTCTGTCCTCTGATATTCCAGACTATTTCATTAAATATATAATGTGCCATCACAAGCACCTACATGACAGCTCACAACTAATTGTCTCAAAACACCAATGTATATAAAATAAAATAAATAAATTTATTTTTAAAAGATAAACAAGTGTTTGCTAATGGGAGGTTGTGAATTTCTCCTTTGCTGGCCTTTTTTTTTCTTCTTAACATTCTTCTTAACAAATTTCCCCATTTTCTTGCACAAAACTGTTCAAACTTGAAGGCAAAATTTGTATTGATACTATATTATAAGTACTAGTGAATATATTTCTTTAGGATGTCCTTTGTATTCACAGATAGTGTCCTTGAGTATAACTACTTTGGTTTTGTTGACAAGTCTTGTAGGAAACTGTATTTTCATGCCTATTATTTATTCACCTTGCTTATGTGTGAAGAATGGACACTCAGCAGTAACCCCATCTCTGTCTGTCTCCTAACACTGTCCCAATTTTGCTTTTCTGGATTTCCAAGTTTTCCAGGTCTGAAAAGGACAGATGAACTCTAAAATGGGTTTCAACTCACCAAATGGTGCTCCAGCTTGTAAATAAATGTCAGGTACATATAGCAGGGTCAGCAGGGTGAGGTACTGTTAAGCCCAGCTCCTTCAAGCACTAGGCAAGAGGACACTTTAATGAGTACTGAGGGACAAGTTCTGCTTTCATTTGGAGCATGCTCCCCTAACACCTGCAAAGTCCCAGATTCGGTGCCCAGCACAGGAAAAACCTTATTAATGATGATCTAGATCACATAGAAACAGAAAGAACAAACAGATATTAACACATGGGATAGTGTTCTGACAACTGAGATCTATAAAATAAGGGCTCTCCTTCAGGAAAACTGGCCATAGGAAGGCATACAATCCTAACTCATTTGAACTACAAAATGGCTATTTGATTTGAAAATAATTTTGGGATAGCAAATAAACCCCCGTTACGTTGAAAATGAAAATGTACTACTCACTCCTCCAGCCCTGGGGATCAAACCCAGGATTTGTGCATACCATGCACACACTCATCACACCCCCAGCTGGCAAGTTTTATTTCAATACACATTTTAAGGAAAGGTAATTTAAGTGGGACTTCCTGGCATTAAACAGCAGCATATCAGAATGCCATAAAGCCATGTTATTTGGAGTTGGAAATGGCTCTTTTAGCATTTTTTTTTTTCTTTCTGGTTTTTTCAAGACAAGATTTCTCTGTGTAACCACCCTGGCTGTCCTGGAACTCTCTCTATAGACCAGACTAGCTTTGAATTCACAGAGATCAGCCTGTCTCTGCCTCTTGAGAGCTGGAATTAAAGGTGTGTGCCACCACCATCATGCTTAACATTCTTTTAGTAGAAATATCAATCCAGTTTTCCCATTTAACAAAATGGAGACCTGACAACCAAATGATAGTTAGCTACTTGACCAAAAGTTGTGGAAAGAAAAATCAATGGCAGAATATTTTTTGTATTTTTATCTATTATTATTTGGAGACCAGGCCTCCATACTCAGTATGATGAATAAGGTAATAAATGTTCAGTGCTTAAATGAAAGAATATTAAAAACAAAATCTGAGGCTATAATACAGGGTCCTGACAGGCCGTGCACATTTTGATAATCTAAATAGTTTTACAAGCACTTAAACAAAACCACTTGAGTTTCTTATTTCTGCTAATTTGTGGATTTTCACTCAATAACATAGTATACCCTACTATCATTTTCTAAAAATACTTTAGATATATTTTATTCTGTATAAAATACTGTGGTTTTATAACATGAAAGTTACATTGAAATCTGTCATTAATATATTTTCTGGTACTGAATACCAGTATCAAAAGCTGGGTGTAGTGGCCGGTGAACACCTGTGATCACAGCAGTTGGGAGGAGGAGACAGGTAGATTTCTGTGAGTTTGAGGCCAGCTTGGTCTACATAGCAAGTTCCAGGCCGGCAGGGCTACATGATAAGGCCCTGTCTCAGAGGAAAAAGTGTGTGTGTGTGTGTGTGTGTGTGTGTATTAGAAGTTTCAGGTATACTAATAGTGTAAGCACTCCTATGAAGTTTATATTATTCCTTCCATAATTGTAGTAAATACTAAATAGTCTTTCTATGGTTATTTAGTACAGTGGTTGAAAATTAAATATTAGCACAAGTTGCTGATCCCTTTCAAAGCACACAGCTTTATTTTGGCAATTAACCCCAATATAGGAAGTAGAGAGGGCTCTTTGAAATTAGGGCTTCTAGCGTTTCTCATTGACTCGGTCCTGTCGCTCCCTCCCTTCTCTCGAGTTAATTTTAACCTTGACCTCCCACAGCTGTACTGCTTTGCTCAGTCAAAAAAAAAAAAAAAAAAAAAAAAAAAAAAGAAAAAAGAAAAAAACTCCCTGCTCCCCCCCGCCCCCAGCTGATGAAGCAACAGTGGAGAGGAAAAGCCAAACCCATTCCTTTAAGAAAGATTCCGCCTCCTCTCCTCTAAGCAAGCGCCTCACGGCAGGCAACCGTGGAAAGTCACACACTTTACTACTCAGCACTGGGAGAAGCAGCCGCCGCCGCTGCTCCGCGGCTGCAGTGGGTTCCCGTGCAGCACTGCAGAATCCACACCTAGCCAGACAGACTCACGTCGGCTCCCCTGCACCCAAAGAAGCTTTGGTTCGTCGGCAGGTAAGCACATCTCTTACCCGGTTTGTTTAGGAACCGTGGGAAAGAGAATGGTCGTGGAATGCGCTCTTCATCAGCCATGCTTAAAACGTTATGTGAATCTGTCGTCCTTTGGAGGTGGGTTGGGGGCTACAGTTCTGTGTGGCACACGTCCTGTGTAGTGGAAACTATTATATATAATATGTGCTCCTACAGTACATATAGGGGGCTATGCATAAAAAGACTAACATTGATGCATGCAAAGCATTTTTTTTCTTTTTAAACGAAGAAAACACAGCCACTCCCAATCTCTCTCAAACACTGCAGATATTTTTAAATGGCAAATAAAATGACGGGCTGAGCTTTCCTAAATATCGTCTTCCCCGTAAGCCTTAGCAAGACTTCCCCAGGATTGCTGAGTAGCATTTAAAAATAATAAGGCACGGTCAGGGATTTCTTTTAAATTTATTTATTTATTTATTTAGAAAATGAGAGACAGTGGCAGACTAAAATTTCTATAGCTTTAGTCCAGTGGAGAGAGAAAAAGGATAAATGAATCGCAGTGTGTGCCAAAAATGCGATTCGTTTGCCACTCTTCAGATGTGGGTAGAGGAAACTACATTTTAATTAGCACATTTTTAGAGAAAGAGGGGATGAAGATGAGGGGGCTGGTGTGAAGTATTTGAGGGGGAAGAGAGCCCGCAGATGAGGAAGGAAATGAAGTGGCCTGACGCCAGTGCCTTGAAAAGGACGGGCGATAAGGCTGGAGAATGAAGTTTGCTGTGTTGTGTCAGGGTGGGGTTAACCTTAGGGACCAGGAATCACCAGAATGGCGCTGGGAGGAGTGTGCTTGAGGGTAAATTCGTGCAGTGGAGGGCATGTGTGCTGGAGGGGTGTGCAAGTCGTGGGTGGCAGAGGAGAGCGTGCGCCTGGAGATCTATTTCGAGAATAGGCTGGAGTGAGAAACATGTCTAGGAGGCGGGGGTGGCAGCCCAGTGTCACCTGTGGAGGGATCCCCAGCTCTGCAAATGAGTGCAGCAAAGTTTGCGTGGCCTCAGACTAATCCTGAAGGCTGCTGCTAGATTTTGCATCTCCCAAGAGGTCAGCTCTCAGTAGGTTTAAGAGGCAAGGGGCCAAAGTAGGAGTGCAGACTTTGGGCTAGTCCAAATGTTATTCATGGAGGACTAGTGGAGGGAAGCAGGAGGCTCCCCCAAAAGCAAATGTGCTGAGAAGAAAATCGAGGCCCTGCTTGTGGGGGACGTGCGGAGGTCCAACCATAGTGCCGCCCCGGTAAAGCCCTGCAGCTTCTGTGGGCCGCAAAGGCTCAATCTGAAAGCTGCTGCTCGGCTTCATTGGGTGGGGAAAGCATGTTCCGACTGGGGGCGGCAGATGTTTCCGAGGCGTAACCCTCCCGCTTTCAATCGGGTTTCTGTCAGGGGTCCTTTCCCTCTCCGGCAGCGGATCGGAGCTGCACCGAGGGAGAAAAAATTTTGCAGGGGCGTCCGGCAGCCTCCCCGCAACAGGCCCTCAGCCCGCAGAGCACGTACAGCCCCCACCGCACAGACACCGAGCTTGTAACCCTATGGGGGACTCGAGGGGCGGGGCCAGAGAGCGTAAGGGGCACTAGGGGCGTGGTCTGGGAGCGCGAGAGCTTGTTGTGGGTGTGGCCTATTGGAAGTGGCGCCCGGTGCTGGGGGCAGAGGTGGGGGAGCAAAAGGGCGGAGCCAAACACTCGGAGAGCCACGAGGGCCCGGCCCGTAAGGGGCGGAGTCAAGGGCGCTGGGGCGTGGCCTCAAGAGGCGGGGTCTTGAAGTGGCGTGCTAGGGAGGGTCAAAACTGTAGGGGGCGGGATCAAGGACGCTAGGGCGTGGCCCATGGTAGGCGGGGTAAAGGCGGGGCCTTCAGCGCTTTAAGGGACTAAGGCCAAGCCTGTAGGGGGCGGAGTCATAGGCCCTGTGGAGGCGGGGCCGGGGGCGGGGCCGAGGACGTTCGGGGATAGTTCGGCTGGTCCCGCCAGAGCGTGAGGCGCCCGCCGGTAACGGTCGCCCTGGTGAGGGGCGGGAGGGAGAGGAAAGGGTTTAAATGGTCTGTTCTGAAACAGCTAGAACTAGACGCCTCGGCGACCAGGTGTCGTCGCTTCCTGCTGCCGGGGGCTCGGCGTCAACCAGGTCCCTCTCCACGCCCCCTCCCTTCCCGGCCCTTTCCTCGGGAGCTGAGCGAAGCTTAGGAGGAGGCTACGGCTGACCCGGCGGCCACTGCAGCCGAGAGGTGGCGGAGGAGGGGGCACAAAGCCGGCTACGTTGCGAGGTAATCCTGCTGAAGCTGGGGACCGGAGGTCCCGGCGTGCTTGCCATGCGTGGGGACTTTTTACTGGCTGGCCGCGGGGCCTCAGGTGAACCGTGTCTGGGACGGGAAGGCGAGCCCCGTGCAGGCCGAGGGGTCGGGGTGCAACGGTGCAAGGTCGGGTCTCAAGGTCTGCAGAGTGGGCCGCGGTTCTCCCGGGTGTCCCCCGGCAGGCTACCCCCGCGAGGACATTGGGTTGTAAAATCCAGTTCTGCTCGGAGCCTTGCTGACCCCGAAGGCACGCGCGGGGACGGTGGGAGGATCCCGTGCTTGGAGAAGGTGAAAGGAGACGGTGTTGATTTGTTTTCCTCCTGGTTTAAGTAACTTCAGTCACAACTTGAAATTGTTAAACCACTTTAATCAGTGTGACCCTCCCCAGCACACATAGTAAAGGCGCGCGCGCGCACACACACACACACACGCGCGCGCGCTATATTCAAGCATACTCGTTACCTATTCTTCATTGTGGGGTGACAGCCCAGTTGGCAGCAGGTTTGGTTTCCTGCTGTTTGGGGCACTTCCAACCTCTTTGGAGGTATGTAATAGTTGAGGCAAGACCACGGCAGGTAGTATAAACCAGGCCTTTATTAAAATAGTAAGAATGGCCTCAGGTGAACTTTTTTGTTGCAGAGATTTAATTGCAAGTAGGTGCCTGTTTAAACTGGGAGTGTAAGGAAAACCACTAAATATCCTTGGCACATGTGCTCTTGGAATTGACTTTGCTAGAGTGGTGTGGGATTTAACTCAGCCAAGAGGCTTTGGGTGAGGATTAGGAGCAAGGCTCGGAAAGGATTCGATAAGACTCAGGCTTGGGATGAACTACAAAAACATGTGTGAGTTCTTTATGATGAATTATGAAAATTTTAGAGTGAGTAATGTGAAATAGCTGCTTTTTCTTGGAATGGACTCCCATCTACAGCATGCTGCAAACGTACTGATTTGGGTTTTAGGAGAATTCTAGTGAGAGTACAGTGTAATGTGCCTTTTTAAAGTGAAGTAACCTGAACTGTGTATTTAAGGTATAGGGTTGACTCATTGATAGGATTGTTTCTTTTCGAGCACTTCTGGAAAGATTTTATAGCTAAATCTTTTTTGCCTTGTACTTACTTGCACAGTAACCCATTTTTCCTTGAATTGCTAAGATTAACTTTACTGAGGAGTAATGTGAGTGTGGGAGGTTATTTGCAGTTTTGCTTTACAGAATTTCAGTGATTATTGGTCAAATATAGCTTAAAAATATTAAATGGAAAATTTCAGAAATGAACAATTATAAGTTTTTAATAAAATTATTTTGTTTTGTTAGTTATTGTTATTTCTGTTATCTCTAATTTAAAAATTCTACCTTTTTAAGGATAGAATTCCGTGTTTGATAACTTAAAATTGGCCAGAAGTGTTGGCGTGTTGGTAGTAGTAGCTTTAAAAACCTCAGCAATATATTATTTATTTAGAATGTTAAGCATACTTTAAGGAGTTCTTTAGATACTTGGTTGTGAGACTTTAAAATAGTGCAGTTTTTTGAATGTGTGATATCAGGAAATGTTTGGTAAAGTTTTGGCATATGATATAGATGATCACATGACCCCTGAAAATACTTGCTTTGCATGATAGGAGGGTATTTTTAGAATGTAAAATTTAGTCAGTGATTAAAAATGAATGAGAAATTGTTGTATACTTTACTCTTTCTTACCATTTTATCAATAATATTTTTTTCTGGAATGAATGTGAGTTTTGCTCAGTGATGTGCAGTAGTTTTTAATAACTTGCTTTACCATTGTGGTTGATATATCAAACAGATTAATTATAAATTAGGAGCTACTCAATCTATGTTTAGAATTAGTAAAGAGAGCTGATATGCCCCTTGCTGATAACTTGATGCAATGTAAAGTTAGGGGAAAATACTAAAATAAATACATTAAGTAAAGGAAGTGTAGACTGTCCAAAAGACATGCATAGATTGCTAATATCTTTCTCACCGTAAACATTGTTAGCCATAATCAACAGTGATGTTTTACATTCCTTTGGAACAGTTAGCCATGTAGAATTTGAGTAGGAAAACTGAACCTGTCTAATCAACAGTGTAGTCTTTCCTGTTAACAGTAAGTTTAAGTGAAGTTATTCAAGTCCAAGTTGACTAAACAATCACAGACTTAAGTCACATAGCTGAGATTCAAAATGAATGCTTTAGTAGTACTTTATTTCTTGTCTCTTAATGTTGATGTGCTGTGGTCTGAACTTGGGGTCCATGCCAAGTATTTGTAGTTGCAATTGTTAGGAGGTCTTTGGGTTTTGTCATTTGTTTAATTCCTTTGGCTGAAAGCCAGGACAGTTTCAGATTTACTGTAGTGGTTGCCTGTGCTAAGTCTTCCCTAAAATACACATGTTAGAATACTCACACTGATGATGATTTGGAAGAAAAAGATTTGTTATCTGCTAGATGCATATAGAATAGTTCTTGGTTATTTGCAACTTTGCTTTACAAAATTTCAGTGGTTATTGACCAAATATAGTTTAAAGCTATTAAATGGAAAATTTCAGAAATGAACAATTTTAAATTTTAAATAACTTTTATGACAGTATATTTTGTTTTATTAGTTATTGTTATTCCTGTTATGTCTAATTTATAAATAAAACATTACCTAAAATAACCGTAAAATACATGTACCAGTAGTTTTAGACTTTTATTGGAGTCTTAGAATGTATCCCTCTAAAATAAGATGGTAAATTAAATGGGGCCTCTGTGTGTGTGTGTGTGTGTGTGTGTGTGTGTGTGTGTGTGTGTGTGTAAATGTACATGGGATTCCATTACATTCAGGTAAAATTAATGTATCTGCCTGGTTTTGATTTAGTAATGTTTACTGAGTGCCAGTACTCAAAAAGTATTAAGCAAGAAAAAGGGATGTCCAGTCTATTTTGTTTGTTTACTCTGTGTTTAGTAATAATATTGGTCTTCATAGATAGACAAGTCTCAAAGTTCAAGATTTAATTAATTGCACAGCTGAAAGTATATTTGAATGTTATAAAAATACTGTTTAACTTACCCCAAAGCCTGGTTGTATGAATAGGTAAGGAGACTCCAGAGTCTCTTGTTTCCTTCAGTTTTTTTGGTTGAATGTCTCTTTCATCCTTCATCCTTTCATCCTTCTAGCACCTTTCTTTTTTTAAAAAAATATTTATTTATTTATTATGTATACAGTATACAGAAGAGAGTACCAGATGTCATTATAGATGGTTGTAAGCCACCATGTGGTTGCTGGGAATTGAACTCAGGACCTCCGGAAGAACAGTCAGTGCTCTTAACATCTGAGCCATCTCTCCAGCCCCCGCACCTTTCTTACTACACCTGGAAGAATGAATTTGACTTTCAGAATTGTCTGATAGTCCCAAATGATCATGAGCAAAAAAAGTATAAAATGGACAAAACTTAAACTTTTTGAGATACAGTCTCTTGTAGCCCTGGCTGGCCTCAAATCCACTAAGTAGGTGAGGATGACTTTGTTGAATGCCTCTACCTCTAGAATGCTGGGATTAAAGGTGCATACCGCCACATGAACTTTTTTATGGTGCTGGGGCTCATACCCCAAGAGCTTGTGCTTACTAGACAAGCATTTCCCCACCTGAGTTATGTCTCTAGCCCCAATATTTGATATTAGAAAGATAGTGTTTGAAAGTCTGCATCTTGAAAGGGTAGCGTAGCTTAATCTTAACTGGGCTAAACTAAAGGTCACTAGGCTCGGCATATAGCTTTGTACAGAGGCTGGGTCTAAATTGAGCCTTTCAAAAAGCACCCACATCATTACCTTATACTTTACACCTTTTAAAAAGTTGGCTTTAGTTAAAGCTTAGCTGGAAGTGTGAAGACTTACTGATAGAAGATGAACTTTGACATCTAGGTTTCAGATTCCTCGAACCCGGAAGTGAAGATACTAGAAGGAAGCACATTGGCTAACACTTAGGAATGTTACTTCTTCAAGCAAACCACAGCTTGGATATCAGATTATAAAGTTTATTTTTTTGAGAGACAATGGACATACCTGATATTTCCCCAAACCAGCTGAAGGTAAAATATATTTGAGAAATGTAAGGTATTAACATAATGTCCTTGAAACCAGTATCTCAAGTGTGTACATATATATATATATATATATATATATATATATATATATATGTTGACAAAATTTATTCTAATTTTTTTGTATGTGTGTGAGCATGTGTGCACACATGCTCCAAGGGCTTGGGTGTACGTGCACATGTATGCATGTGGAAATTAGAAATTAACTTGGATATTATTTCTCAGAAGCCACCCACCTTGTTTGTTTTTTCTCTATTTTGTTTATTTGTTTGTTTTGAGACAAATCTTCACTATGTAGCCCTGGCTACAACAACTACTTCTATAGACCAGACTAGCCTCAAAATCAGAGATTGCCTGCCTTAGTCTATTAAGTAATGGCTTTAAAGGTACACACTACCATACCTGGCCTCATCTTGTTTTGTAATGGTCTCACACTGGAACTTGAGTCTGGAACATTAGATTAGGCTGGCTGGCCAGCAAGTCCCAGGGTATCTATCAGTCTTTCACCACCTTGTCAGTGCAAGAATTATAGTCACATGCCACCATTCTTGGCTTTTTCTTTTTTAATTTATTTCCTAGTGTCTTTAAACTGTATGTATTTATCTGTTTATGTGTACTTATGTGGTCATGTTTGTGCCATGGAGTGCAGTGTGGAGGTCAGAGGTCAACTTTTCTCCTTCTACCATGTAAATTTCAGGGCTCAATCCTAGTTTTTTAGGCTTGAAGGCACCTTTACCCACTGAATCACCTTGCTGAGTCTAACATATGGCTTTTTACATGTGTGCTAAGGATCAAACTCAGGTTCTTATACTTGATGGCAAACAGTTTACTGAGTGATCTCCTTAGTCCCTGTGAAATAATTTTAATGTTTATATTATGCATTAAAGGCAGATAGATATCAAGGCAAACATTGAATTACAAACAGAACTTACCTCTGAGTAATATGCATGAGCCCATTATTTTATTGTTTTAGCCATCCCCTTAAAATTTATTTTGTGATATTTTATTCCCCATCTCCAACCAAGAACTACCATCCTAATATGAAAATGGAGAGAGCTGCACAGATAGATGTAGCAGGCTTATTCAACTGAACCCTCAGGGCTGTTGGCTGATTACCTGCTATTAAGCTGGAATTCCAACAATATAGAAATGAGTCAGGTTGGAGAAGTTCCCTCAATCATGGGGATTTGGTTTATGTCTCTGTCACCATTGTCATCCTCGTCAGTATTAATGTGAGTTCTTCCACGATGGCTCCAGTCATTCTGTGCAAGGATAGCACTTCCTTTTTTCCCCATATAGTATTCTCAACTTTTGTTCTAATAAGATGACTATATGTGAAGATGAAAGATGGATTTACTCCATCTCTTGATAGAAGAGACAGATAAACTTACTTGTTATGTCTAAAGAAATATAGTTGGGGTTCCCCACCCTATGGAACTTTGAAAATCCCTTAGAAATGAGATCAACAACTGTTAGCTGCATGAGTCTTCTATTTTCACTTTCTAATTATTCATGAAATAAAGGTTCTATAGGGCCAGTGTAATAGACAAGAAGTGGTGGGAAAAGGTAATAGTAGGACCTTAAGTGGAGTTTTGATTGAGCGTTGGAGCTTGATGAGTGGGACTTCATTGCTCCTCATGGGGTCTAGGACAGACTGATGGTGGGAAGAGATTGGCCATGACTCAGTACTTTACTCTTCTACCATAGGCTGTCTTCTAAAGCATTAGAATAGTGTGCTGCCCCTAACTCGCCTTTTATCACCAGGGCAGTGTCCTCTTTCCTAGGGAAAGATAACCCCCCCCCAAGATTGATTCCTATGTAATTGCTGAAAATTAGCTTCCAGCTGGAGATTGTACTAGAAAGAGTTTCTTCCATTTCCACAATAGACTTGCTTTTTAAATCTCATAGAAAGATCTCTGAAAACAGAAGTCTAAAAACCTTACTCATCTTTCAATAGTCGGGAACAATTTATGTGTGTGTGCGTGTGTGTGTGTGTGTGTGTGTGTGTGTGTGTGTGTGTGTACGTACGTGTACGTGTGTGTGTGTACACAGCTACACGTTCATATGTACATATGTATGTGCATATAGATACCAGAGGTCAACTTTGGATATCATTCCTTAGGAATGGTCTATTCTGTTTTTGTCTGTTTGGAGGCAAAGTCTCACACTAGGAATTAATGGGCTTTGCCAAATAGGCTAGGCTATTACACACACACACACACACACACACACACACACACAGCTTTTCCTGTGGGTACTGAGATTGAACTCAGGCTCTCAGACTTGTGTAGTAGCTTTGCCTACTGAGCCATCTTCCTGGCCCAGGAGCCATTCTTTAGTCAAGTAAAATATCACCAGTGAATGAGAAATTCACATTGCTTTAAACATATTTTATTGTTAGAAAACTAGATTTGCAGTGGTTTTGTATCAAAATGTTTGATCTATTTAAATGAATAGCAAGGGTTATTTTGTTTATTAAAATGTTTTATTTTGTATGCATTGGTATATATTATATATCTGTATATTTATATGCATATATCTTTGTGTGAAGGTATTGGAATCCTTGGAATTAGAAACAGTTAGGAGTTGCCATGTGGCACTAGGAATTGAACCTAGGGCCCTTTGGAGGGTTAGCCAGTGTTCTTAACTACTGTGGCATCTCTCAAGCCCTCAAACTTACTTTCAATCAGTATTGAAACTAGTGCATCCTTTTCTTAATACATGTTAATAATGATACAATCACAGTTCCCTAAGTACTCCTCAGTCATTAGTCACCCTAATGAATAATGCGTCATAGACAAGGACCATCAGCCATGTAAATACTATCACCACTACCACGAAATGGAATAGGAATGGGACATTGTATGCCTAAATAAGAAAATAGTATTTGCTTGCTATAGTAAAGGCTTTGAGAAATTGATTACTAATTACAAGTGACTACTGTTACTTGAGTTAGTGATTGTTGCATTTGATGTATATAATAATTTGCCTGGGCTTTTATAGAACAGGTATTCAAACTCCAGGCATTGCATATGCTAGGAAAGCATCTTTGGGCTATTTTAAAGTTTTGACTTGAGCCATCTGCTTTGATGAACACATTACAGGAGGATTTGACTATGATCTTTGAAGAAGGAATCCCTGCTTTGTATCTATCACACCTGAATGTCACAGCACATGGGAGCTTTTTAAATTTGACCCCAAAGAGAAGAGTGCCATCTACTGAATGGCATGAATTAAGTTGAGCAGCATCTAAGTTTTCTTTACAGAACTCAGGCAGTTTCTGGAGAAAGCAGGTCTTGCCTCATTTGGAAGATTTGAAAAGCTTAGTACCAAGTGGAATTGTTGCCTGCTTAATTTTAATTATGTTTCCCAGCAGGAGGCCTGAACACACAATGAAGAACTAATTCAGCACTTGTTGGAATGCATGGGAAAGAAGAAACCTTAAGAAGCTGTGGGTTGATATTAAAAAACTGTCTAGCCATAGTGAAATTAATAAACTAGGTGGTAAACAAAATTATTTTGGGGGTATGTTTATTAGTAGGTCTGATTATTGATGGCTCCAGCAAATAGTAATGAAGTTTTTCCCTTGTGCTTTTTTCTTTGTCTCAGTGTCTAAAGCAGTGATTCCTACTTTAATGAACTCATTGATCCCAAGATGGTTTGTTGTTGTTTAGTTTTTTGTTTTGTTTTGTTTTTTAATGTATCCTAGCCATGTTCTAGAGATTTTGTTTTCCTGTCTTCCTGAAACTGTAGTAGTGGGAGTAGATAGAGCCACAGTTACTTAAAGCTGTTAGAGGTCAGTAGAGACTACCTGGAACAAACCTGTCATAATAGCCAGATGAGAAGGAACTTTGACAGTAAGAACTGAAAAGAAGCTTTGAAAATTGTTACACTAAGAATACCCTTGATTGTTCTATATTCATTATATAACAAATTGTTGCTGTAAGAACACTCTTGATTGTTCTATATTCTATTATGTAACTAATTAGGTAGCCATTTTTATCAGCCCTTTAAAACTGCCAGAATTGTGTTAAAGTATTACATTTATCAGAAGCTTAATAAGACTTTAATGCAGTCAAGAGTTGTTTAGGGACTCAGAGCTGCCCCTAAACACCATATTGTGATGTTCATGGGTTTACATATGTCCTTGTGATGACTGCACAGAAAGTTTGAACCAAGATTAGAATATTTCTGTCTTCATTGGAAAATATTTTATTTTAAATGGGTGAACAGATGGGTTAACAGGATTGAAATTTCACTAGAATCATGAAGCATTCATAAAGAGATTTTGAAGTGTTCTTTATTTATTTTTTCTGTGCTGTTTATCTGTTTGTTTGTTCCTTTTGCTCTTTTGGTTTAAGCCAACATAGTTTATTTAGCCATGAAGTAATTCATTTCACATGCCATAGCCACTGTGCCTAAAATATATGACTTCTGGGAAGGGAGGGTGGGTTTCTTTTCAGGTATCTGCTGGGCTTATTTATGATAGTGAATAGAAGATTAGGGGTTTGTTAATTGTCTTTGTTTATCATTTATTTTAATCTTTAGTTTTGTGTGTGTGAATACAAGTGTCTGAGGAGGCCAGAAACATAAGATCCCCTCAGAACTGAAGTTAAAGGCAGTCATGATGCAGGTAATTGCCTGATGTGGCTACTGGGAATTGAACCAGGGTATTCTGCAAGAAGAGTATACTCTCTTAAATGTTGAGCCATCTCTCCAGCCCTGTATTTTTCTTACTCCTAAATATTTTTAGGTGGTAGGACTTGCAGTAGGGCCAAGATAGCCCACGTCCATAGCACAATAAAATTCAACTGTGTTCCAGTCTGAGATCCTGAGGGAAACTGGAACATCTTGTGCATACCAGCTACACTTTACATGCCACTAACTATAATACACTCTATGTTATCTAGATTCAATAATATTTTATTGAATTCTTAGAGCCATTCAATTAAGAGTTTTATAATTGTCTGTGTGGTAGCTCATGTCTATAAAACCAGCACATGGAAAGTTGAGATTCAGAGACAGGAGACTTGTGACCAGTTTGAGGAGACCCTGTTCTACATCCAGAGTTCCTGGCTAGACAAGGCTACCACATAAGATCTGTCTCAAAAACAAACAGATGGCTTGCTTCCTCTTGTGTGCTGTTCATGTTTATATAATTAACCTTTAATAGCTATCCTTATTAGTTTAGAAGGTTGGAGATCATTGCTTTGATATAACTTAAAGCTTATTTTTTTAAAGTTTGTGTGTGTGTGTGTGTGTGTGTGTGTGTGTGTGTGTGTGTGTGTGTGTATCTGTGTGTGGATTTGTGTATGTTTGTATGGTGCTTACAGAAGCCAGAAGGGGGTGTCAGATCCTCTGGATCTGGAGTTATAGGCAGTTATGAGCAGTCCTATGTGGGAACTGATCCCAGGCCCTCTGCAAGATCAGTTTTACTACTGAGCCATTTCTCCATCCCCTACCAAAACCTTCTGACATTGTAGTTCAGCAACAGTCATGCTGTAAATCAGTCAACACTTTAGAGCTGCTAACTTTTCCTATTGTATGTAAGGGATATAAATAACACTGTACATATAGGTACCTAGAAAACTCCCATAGATTGTGAAAAGCAAAACTTGAGATTCTGACTTCTAAAAATAGGAAAAGTCAGGAGCAACTATGAAAACAATACAAAAGATGTTACTTGCTAGTATGTATTGGATGACAAATGACAGGCACAGAAAGCAGATTACATAGAAAAGAAAATTGCATACAGTATTTAGAAAGGGGGATAGAGTAGGTCTAAAGAAGGGAAGTTAAGATTTTACTAGTTAGAAACATCAGGAAGGATTTGGGGGGAGAGCTTTCTGTCCATGAATTTTTTATTCTGTAGCATGATGGAAATTATTTTTAATTGTAGCTCTCAATCTCTGCTGTAAGGTGTTAAGAGGTCACAGCATACAGCAGTGCTGGGAACTCCTCTCTAGGTGGTATTAGAATAAGGCACATAGTGCTAGTAGTAATGAAGATCACACAGACATTTCATGAAGCCCCACATGAAAATGACAACTCAGAGGAGCATTCTTTATTTTTTTTTAATGAATTTATTCTTACTGATCAGATGACAGCAAATCAAATCAACAGCATATTGTTGTCTAATAGGATAGAGGAAGGGTTTGGTTTGGGGATTTGTTTGGGGTTTTTTTTTTTTTTTTTTTTTTTTTTTTTTTTTTTTTTTTTTTTTTTTTTTTTTTTTTTTTTTTTTTTTTTTTTTTTTTTTTTTTTTTTTTTTTTTTTTTTTTTTTTTTTTTTTTTTTTTTTTTTTTTTTTTTTAATGTGTTTAGGTGTTTTGCCATGAGTGTCAGGTCCCCTGGAACTGGTGTTACAAATAGTTATGAGCTGCCATGTGAGTGCTTGGAATCAAACCCAGGTCCTCTGGAAGAGCAGCCAGTGCTCTTACCACTGAGTCATCTCTCCAGCCCTCAGAGTATTATTCTTACAAAATAGTTGAAAGTGATAATGCTCAGGAAAGTTGGCATCAGCAGAAGACTTTAGGAATCCTTATTATTCCCAACATTTAATAAGCAGGCTCTTTTGGGGAAGAGGTATGTATTTTTACAAAAGAATCTCTATTAAACACTAGGGAATAGTTCTGCTGCATTTTACTATAACTTAAGGAAGGTAGATAGATGGATGGAGTGAGCTGGTGATATGAGATATTTAAACATTTTTGTAGAATAACATTGTTTTTTAGTGTTTAAGTTATTTGTTCCAGAATGTCCCGATTATCTCACTAGGACTTGGCCATGCTTATAATTTACTACTTGAAAAAGTGTGTAACTTTTGAAGGCATATCTAGTGTTCTGTGTATTAAAATATGTGAAGGGTTGTAGTACATCTTCTTACGATTCTTGAAGGTGGTATGTTTGTTAACACAAAGAATACAGATCTCACTAGTTAGTGGTTTTGGTTGCAAGATAGCTGAGAAACCTCTGATTGTAAGTGTGAAGATTATGGAAATGGGTCTAATAGAAAGGCAAATGCCATGCAAGTTCTTGTTATTGTGTCTCTGTGTCAACTTAGAGAATATCAGCATGCTAGGGGGCTTGTCAACTCCAGGAGTTGGAATTCTTCAGGAGCTGAGGGCCTTTGATAGCAGAACATCCTTTCTAATAACAATGAGACAAGCCAAGAGGGCAGCTTTTCCTAAAGCAAACTGCACAAACACTGTGCTGTATGTTTCCAGAAATGGTGCTTTCAGCTCTCATCCTGACTGTACTAGACTTAGTAGTATTTTCCTCATAAATGTTTCCGCGGCCTCTGTTTGGGTTTCCTTGTTTTGACCAGTTTGATGCTTCCTTCCATTGGTCCCTTTATTCATTCAGCAAGTATTTAATATACAGTTAGTAGTGTGTTGGCCCTATTCTAAGTGCTGAGGATTCAGTAAACTAAACAGGCAAAACCCTCCTGATCTAATGGAGTTTGTGTTTGTGGGAACACATAGAAATAAATAAATTAATAATTATATGTTATGTTATAGAGAAATGTAGAGCAAGGAAGAAGACAAACAGAACTTTGGGAGATAAGTGTCAGTTTAAGTAGAATGACCAGGTCAAGTCCTCACTGAGAAGGTGGCACATGAACACAGATATGAAGAGAAGACAGAGGATTGTGTGTGTGAGTATATGAGGAAGAACATGCAGGCAGAGGAAACAAGCCCAGAGCCCTCCAGGCCCACTTCGCTGGATGGATGAAACAGAATAGGAGAAAGGAGAAACAGGAAGCCTGGAAATGGTTTTGAGCAGAGATGTGACAGTCTGACATGTTTTTTGTTTTGTTTTGTTTTGACACAGGGTTTCTCTGTGTACCCTTGCTTGCCCCTGGAACTCACTTTGTAGATGAGGCTGGCCTCTAACTCAGAGATCTGCCTGCTGCTGCCTCCTTAGGGCTGTAATTAAAAGCGTGGGCCACCACTGTCTGACTGTGTTTTGAGAGTAGCCCATCGTAAACAAGTGTCACTGTGGGAAGACTGCTGAAGAGACTGATTTAGCAAACTAGCCGAGGAATGTATGAGGTAGAAGTGGTGAGATTGGGTTGGATTCTGGGTATATTTTTTTTAATAACCAGTAGAATAATTTGCTATAGTAAGGGCTTGAAATACTATTATATATCCTTATGCTTTCAAGGCCTTTATCTTGACTAAACTTTAAATTTATTTTAACTTCTAATGATGCTTAGTACTCAAGGATTATTTTTTTTTGTCTATAGGTAAAATCATTTACTTTTAATTAAAATGCAAAAACAGATATATCATTGTTAGTGTCATTTAAGAATATCTGTGGTTGTAAATGGAATAACCTTGCTGTGTCTCAATTAATATGGTTAAAAATAGTAACAGAGTTATCATTATGACCCAACAATTCTGACAGCTATAGAGTCAAGAGAACACAAACATGTTTCCTCAAAAAAGAATGTATAGCAGGGTTCATAGAAGTATTATTTATAATAGCCAAAAGGTAGCAACTCAGCGTACATCTAAAAGATGATCAGCAGATAAGTAAGGGCAGTATATATACAAGGTAGAATGCTAATCAGTCATAAAATGGAATGGTGTGTGTATAAGATGGAATACTGGTCCATCATGAGAAATAATGATGTGCTGAGACAGACAAACCTATGCAAGTGAAGAAGGAGATACCAGAGGGCAGGCTGTATGGGTCCACTAATAAAATAAATTCTGGTGCAGAGGAAGGTGAAGGAGTGAGTTTGCATCATGGCAGGCTTCCTTTTAGAATGATGAGATTTTGGAACTAGGTAGTTGTTGTAGGTGGTTTCTGGCTGGACTTTCTGGTCTAGCCTTGAGATTTGAACCCACTCGCAGCCCCATTGCCACTTAGGCCCAAATAATCACACAGATGCTTGTGTTAATTTTATGCTAACTCCATCTTAACTCAACCCATGATTCTTATCCTGTTTAGCCATGTGGCTCAGTACCTTTTCAACTTCTTTCCCCTGTGTCTCCTGGCATCTATGCGGCATCTCTTCTCACTGGCAATTCTCTGGCATCTCTGCTCTGCTCTGAGATGTTCCTAGAGTTTTCTTTGTCTGGTAGTTCCACCTCCACTTCCTGTCTGCCTTCAGTCAATCAGCATTTTTATTAAACCAGTAGGTGGGACAATTATGGAGCAACATAATCCTACTACATATAGTGTTGAGGGTTGCAATGTTGTGAATGTATTTAAAAGCCACTGAAATAGACAATTTGATAAAACAAACTTAGTGCTACATGGAATATACCTTAGTTTATAAGAAAGTATCAGGAAAATGTGTATTATATGCATTCATATTCACCTTATATCTGAAACAGCCCTGCTCTCCCAGGAGGATGTTGGAAGCACAAGTAATCACACCCAGTGTGGTTAAGTTTACTTTGCTTAAGGAGATTAAGATGCTTTGTTCATACCAAGGGAATCAGGAGGTGTTCTTGGGAAGTAATGAGTAAGTCTCTTTAATGCCCGTTTTTTTAGGGATGACCTAGCTAAACAAAAGATGGCTCTATGATGATCAGTTCTGTGGGCCTGGGGAGGAGAGCCAGCTTTTAAATAGGTTTGTGAGATAAGACAGTAAAGATGATTAGTGGTTTCCCATTCCATTTAAGAATATGGGGCGCTCTGCGGCGTCCCAGTGCACTCTGGAGCAGGGGCAGCTGAACTCTGCACCTGGCCACACCCGCAGCTCCTGCTGCTCAGGGAATCTACTAGGAGCCCTACTGCGACCCTGAACTGAGTGAACTGAGCAAACTAACTGCAGGGGTCTCTGAGGGGCGGATTCGAACCCTGACCAGAGGTGAGGAGGGCTCGGCGGGCC